>QYSD01000011.1:0-297215 GCA_009806315.1 Rhodotorula sp. ZM1
CGCGAAGGCGAAACAGAGCCGCAGTTTCCAGAGAGGCAGAAAGGCGTTGGGACTTTTGTCGCCGGGGGACAGCCATACAACTTACTCACCTTCTCAAATTGCAGACTGCCTCTTCACTCAATTTGCGGCCACTCAAGATCCGGGAATCCTCCGCGGAATGGGCGCACGCAAGTGTGTCTGGTCCTCGCACGCCTCGCGACGTCGTCTCGGCCTGTTGACGCCTTGCTCTTGCAGAACCCAGAAGTGGCTCATCATTGTCGAGGTCCTCGCCATCACCATCCAAGTTGGCGGAGCATCTCTTGCGGCAACTGCGGGTGGAAAAGTGCGGCGCCACCACGAACACGCCCCGAGTCTGAGGCGCTGACCTCGCTGCAAATGCAGGCCCTGTTCGACATTGGTTGCAACGTCATGCTCGCCGGTATCGTCCTCCAGCTCGTTCTCACCGCCTTCTTCCTCGCCGCTGTCGTCGCCTACTTTACGTGCCTACGTCGCGCCACGGACGAAGACGTTTTGAACGTGCGAAGCCGGATCGGTCTTCTCTTCTGGGGGATTGTCGTGATGGACGCCTTGATCATCATCCGGTGAGCGTTCTCCCTCTGCCGCGCAGCGTCAGGTGCACTGCTGACCCGGACTGTTCGGGACAGTGGCGCGTATCGCACGGCAGAGTTGTCAGGCGGAATTTGGGGTGCTGTTGCAACCAGCCGTACGCTCTTCTCCTCCTCCTTCTTTCATGTACCTCACTGATTGACACAGCATCTTCTACAGAGATTGGCCTCATCCTCGGTGACGCCGTTCCGATGCTGATCGTCGTGTACGGGCTCAAGTAAGTGCTTCCCGCTTCCGATTCTGCTCGTGCACCATCCGAGCCTGAATCCTCGTTTGATGCAGCGCGACCCACGCTATGTACACTGTCGCTCCTTTCGAGCGCGCAAGGCAACGCTTGTCGGCGGACGTCAGCCTCGCCCAGTACTACGATCGTACCGCAACCAAGGCGAGTGCGTACTCGCCTTGATGGGGACGAGCGGGGAGGAAACAACGGACATTGGGGGGACACGAGAGGCGGGCAGTGCGCTCCAACCGGCGTTGTATCACTGAAAAGCACTGTCAACAGCTGCTTCAAGCGATACGAGAAGTGCGTGAGAGTTTATGACGCTTCAGTAAGACTTTCTGTCTTCACTCGAGAGGCCACGGAGCACATTGAGCTCTCCTGCGACGTCTCAGGCATTGGGTGTACTTGTCAAGAGGGTAGAGAAACCCCTTGGTTCGCGACACCTCGCTGCACTCGCTGCTTTCCCGGGTTTCAGCTGCACTCGTGCTTGCTACACGCTATATCTCAGCTGCCAGCAAACCAGCGACTCGCCAACAGCTTGTTGCCGCGCCTGCTCGCCCCGCCAATTCTCATCGCCACACTTGACTTTGAGGGGCGACGACTCCCCACCTACGCCCCAAGCGACCCCGTAGACCGCGCGCAAGATGCCACGTGCAGAGGCAGGCAGCGCCAAGGCGCTCTCGAACGCCATGAAGAGCAAGTGAGTCGGCTCACCTCCTCGCCCTCGCGCCGTCCGGATGGCTGACCCGCGTCTCTCGACTGTAGGGGCTTGCAGAAGCTGCGGTGGTACTGTCAGGTCTGCGAGAAGCAGTGTCGAGATGTACGTACACCCAGCGCGTTCGTCGGAAGACCGCCGCTGACCTCGATCGACTCGCTCGCAGGAGAACGGCTTCAAGTGCCACACCATGTCGGAGAGCCACTTGCGGCAGATGCTGTTGGTCGGCGAGTCGGCTGGCAAGCACATCGCCGATTACACCACCCGCTTCCAGTCTGAGTTCGTCGCCCTGCTGAGCAGGAGGTGAGCCCTTCCCGTTCGTTTCGCTCTTACGTTTTTTGCGCTGACACGATGGATGCGCACAGGTGGGGCACGAAGCGCGTTCGGGCGAACCAGGTCTACCAGGAGTACATCTCGGACAAGCACCACCTGCACATGAACGGTTCGTCCGGCCGTCTCGCTCCATGCCGACTCGCAAGCTGACGTCGTACCTCGCAGCCACCCGCTTCCTCTCGCTCACCGAGTTTTGCAAGCACCTCGGCCGCACCGGTGTCTGCCACGTCGACGAGAACGAAAAAGGCTGGTGGATTCAGTGGATTGACAACTCGCCTCGCGCGCTTGCCAAGGCCGAGGCGAATCAGAAGAAGGAGCGCGGAGACATGGATGATGAGATGAGGCAGCGCAAGCTCATCCAGGAGCAGATTGAGCGAGCGAGGGAGGAGGGTGAGCGAAGGAGGCGAGAGGCGCTTCAGGCGGGCGGAACGGGCGAAGGCGACGAGGCTGCGGCGAACCGGAGCGGTGGAGAGGACGAAGCGCCAACGCACGAGCTCAAGCGCGACGAAGGCGAAAAACTTTCACTCAGCCTCTCGTTCAAGGCGCCCGCGACCAAAGAACCGTCGCCTCCCTCCGCCAACGCCGTCGTTTCCGAGACGACCTCCCAAACCGAAACCGGCAGCTCGACGTCCGCCGCCGCTTCTCCCGCCCCCAGCGCCTTCATCGCCCCTCCACCAAAACCCGTCATCGGCTTCACGCCCAAAACCAATCCTCTCGCCGTCAAGACGAACCCGCTCAAGGCGAATCCTATCAAGTCGAACCCGCTCAAGAAGCCCAATCCGCTCAAGAGCGGAGGATCGTCGGCGACGCCCGGGCCCGAGAAGCGCAAGGCGCCGATGAGCGCGGTCGAGCAGATTGCGATGGAGGAGATGGCTCGGAAGCAGCGGAGGATGGGTTGACTGTTCGAGCTGGTCGCATGTTGCATCTGTCTCTCCGTTGTTACGTCTCTGTTGCATTGTTGACCTGTAGGGCTCTCTCGTCGAGCCTGAGAAACGAATGGAAAATGCTATGATATGGGCTGCGTTCTACTTCTGCGTCTCTAGTGAGTGTAATCGCTTCTCTCTTCGTTGTCGTCGCCGCTCGTCCTCCCCTTCTCGCCGAGTCTGCGACGCGGCCCTCCATATCTTGCCCTTGATCGCGACAATGACGAGCGCCGCTTCGCCGAGCAGCAAGAGAACGCCCCAGCCTGGGAGAAAGGTCGTCAGATAGAGGACTGGGGCGCGAGGCACTATACGCACCCGAATAGAATGCTCCGTGACCGACTCGAGCCATGATCGGTTCAGCAGCCTGCGAAGCCGCGCACTGCAAGACGAGATCGTCAGGGCAGGAGGCCCCATACCAACGAGGGGAAGACCCACAGCCAAAACGCCACGAAACAGGCTGTTACAAGCGACCGCACTCGACGACCTTCCCGGATTCGCGTCGACGATGTAGGCTAGAGTCGAGGCGTAGATGATCATGAGCGTCGCGCCGAGGAAAAATAGGACGACGATCGGCCCGGCGATGTGGACTTTGTAGTAGACGGTCCAGGCGTAGGCGACGAACAAGGGAGGGAGGAAGGCGAGAGCGGGATAGGTCGACTTGATGCGCATCTGCGGGTAAGGTGCGGTCGGAAGGCGCGACTTCAGAGCTTGAAATATACGCCGACTCACCTCTGGCTCGCCCTTGCCACCGTTCCGCTCCTTCATCTTGCGAAGGACATAGTCTGAATACCTTCCTCCGCCGACAGACCCGACTACGTTGCCGATACCGAATGCGAGCAGGACCAAGCCGACCTTAATGGGCGTGCAGTTGTACGGAGCGGCGGCGAACGTCCGAGAGGCGGTATAAGTCATGCAGTATTGCGAGCCGAAGATGAGGCCGGAGTAGGTGAGGATGAGGACGTTTGCTGGTTCGCGAAGGACGGCGCCCGCTGCCGCCATAGGATTGATGTCGCGGAAGCGGATCTTGACCTTGACATCGCCGCTCTTGGCAGAGAGAGCAGTGCCGATCTTCTTGAGAGGCGAGAAGGCGGAAGTCGAGGTAGGCTTTGAGAGGACGGGGCGAGCTTTGGCCCGCTTTTCGCGAGCTTGCTGCTGCGCTCGCTCGTAGGCTTTGCGCCAAGCGAGACTGCGCTGATGCCGGAAGGTGTCAGGCAGCCAAAGAGCGAGGAGCCAGCAGACGCCGCCGTACTGCGTAGGTTAGGGTCAGCGGGCGTCAAGACGCGGATCTTACGCGATCAGAGCTCACGGCGACGAGAAAGTAGAACGCCGCGCGCCAGTCTGAAGCGCTTGTGACGGCACCTCCGACGATGGGGCCGAGTGCCGGGCCTAGTAGGGGAACACTGTAGTATACGCCTAGCTTTTCGCCTCGTTCATGTGTCTGTAGAGACAGGAGTCAGCGGAAGATCAAAAGGCGGTGAGGAGGTTGACCTCACATCGTACATGTCTGCGAGCGTTCCCGCTCCGAGCGAGAGAACCGCGGACGAGCCGAGGCTTTGCAGGACGCGCATGGCGATGAAGACGCCGATGGAACTGGAGCGCGAGCAGACGACGCTGCCGACGACGTAGATGACTAGGGAGCAGCGAGGGCAACGAGAAGGAGTTAGCGAGATCCGCGATGACGTGAACGTCGTACGAAGCGCACGCACCCAGAGCGACGATATAGCACTTCTTGCGTCCCGTTACCTCCGATAAACTGGACCAAAGAAGCGGGAAGACGCCTTGTCCGGCAATGAAGGACGACACGGAGGCGGCGACCAGCGCGTCGTTCGCTTTCAGTTCTTGCTGAAGCGATCCAAGGGCAGGGAAGAAGACAGACGCCGAGATTGTTCCGCCCATGGCAGTGAAGGCGATCGTTCTGCACAACGAACAAAGGTCAGCGCACTGCAGGCTGCCGACGGGACGAAGAGGACGCACGCTAGGACGGCAATCTTCCTCGCTCGAGGCCACTGTCGGGGGTCGTCGTCCACGGGAACATGCTCGACATCCAGCGCGATCCCCCCATCTGGCTCGTGGTCCGCCTGCTCGCACACGGTACTGGCCGCCGTCTCGGCATCTGCCTCGTGTCCGGCACGCTCCTCGACAGCCGAACTCTGGTCAGGAAGCGATGCTGCCTCGTCCTTGAGAGCCAATACGTCGTCGGCCGTTGAAGTTGGCGGTGCCGAAATCTCTTCCCTTGCCGACGGGTTGGCCGGGGAGGTGCTGAGAGGTGAGGACAGCATGGGGCTAGCGAGCACGGCTGGGAGAGTGGCGCGTGAGAGAAAAAGGGTCCACTGGTCGTGTGAGCTAGCTCATCCCCGCCGGACCAGTCAAAGGGCGGATGGAAAGCGAGATCCGAGAGGCAATCCCGAGTCTCGGGATGGGGACACCGGCACGACTGGATCGATGGACATGCCGTACAAGCTGCGATTACAGTATTGATGGCAAAGTTCACACCCTCTCATCCTACAAGCGAAACGCACCCATCCCGAGTCCTCGTCGAACTACTCAGACAATCTCCTCCCGCGACATCCGGTTCTGCAACGCCGTCCACATCCCCCCCAATGTCGCAAACGTCCTGCCGTTGATGTACGGCTGCGTACCGTCCTTCGAACACGACGAAACGAGCTTATCGAATAGGACGCTGGACGTCCACTCGTCGCCGACCTCGTCAAGAGTTCCGACAAGCTCGAGCGTGCGCAAAGGGCCGGACGAGCGCGTAGCACGTTGCTCGATCACACTGAGCAGCGTCTGGAGCCCGCCTCCCGAGCCGGCATGGACGCGGACCGACTGAACCTCCTCATGCCCAAGGCGGACGAACCCCTCTTCGCGGGTGATCGTTGGCTTGCCGTACTCGAGTCGTCGAGGCGACCTGAACTACGGCCACGGCGCTTGAACTTGAAGGGTCACGCGGTGCAGGGCGAGCGTGTAGAGGCCAGGGGCGAGCTGGAAGAAGACGTTTGACATGTCCTCGGGCGCCGTCTTGATATGGGAGCGGCGGATCTCGCGGATGGCAAGACCGGTCTCGCCCGGAGGGTATAAGACCTCGATGGGCGGCGGGAAGTAGACGTGCGACTACAACTCGAGGCGCTGGAGGTTGCGGAGGCGCTTTGTGATTGTGTCGGCGACCAGCGTGAGGCGAGCGTTGACGTGACTGTTCGGAAGCGCAAGACAGAGGCGGGTGAGGCTGCTTGGAAACTTGTTCCAGACGGTGTGGTCGCAGGCGTGATCGCCGAGCGTGAGGCGTTTAAGGCTGGTGAAGTGTCTGCGACATGGAGATGCGTAAGCCTGAAGTCCGTGCGTCACGAGTGCCCGCGATGTTTAGTTCGTAGCAAGGCTGACTGGACGCACGGCAAGACATCGTTCAAAAAGGCAGCCTGCGACCGGTGGACGGGCTTGAAGTGGAAGGAACGGAGGCTTGTAGCATGCGCCTTGACGATCATCTCGAGCGACGCAGACGAGGGGATCGGTGATCATCCAGATCTTCAGCTCGACGAGGGAGCAGGGCCCGGCGAGCCATTCGATCAATTCGGCGGGGACCGTTACGAAGTCCAGTTCGGGGTGCTCGAGGTGCTTCAAGTGCTGCCGAATGGAGTAGCCGTTCCAAAGGCTGGCGAAGTGGTCGACTGCGGAGATCGTGAGCGTGCGTAACGTAGTCGGGAACGATTCGAAGATATGCCGGAAACGCAAAGAGTCGAAGTGCGTGACGTTGGGGCAGAGTCGGAGCAAATCGTCTGGCGAGATGTCGGAGAAGGTCGTCATCGACGCGGAGGCGCCTTCGCGGATGGTCAACGACCGGACGCAGGCGGCTAGGTTGCGGTTGCGAGCGAGGGTCTGGAGGAGACGCGGGCCTTCCTTCGGCGTCACGGGGGCAATGCGGGCAAACAGAAGCCTCCTACCAGCATGTAGACGGTCAGATACACTCGTCGAGCCAGAGCTGCTCACGCACCGCGAGATGGCGTGGAAGCGAGAGCAGACCCGGGCAAGCATCTGGAGCATTGAGCGGTCGGAGTGGTAGGACGGCCCATCAAGCGTGTGCTGAAAGGTAACCTCGACAAGCTCGTTCGACAGGTCAGCGAAGGGCATCGTGTTTGAGCGGTGGAGGGCAAGGGAAGGAGAAGACCAGAGGTCGAGCAGGGTCAATCTCCCTGCTCGGCTCGAAGGCGGGGGAGGACCAGCATGCGATGGGGCAACCACGCTTTCCTTCTCTTCTGTGTGCTTGCTTCAGCCGTCCACGCTTTGCGTGAGCCAGACGACGCCTCCCCCGCTTCCTCGATATCGGCTGAACCACACAACACGACAACGGCCTCGGTCGCGAATGAGACACCAGCGAGCGGTACAATGGGAGGAAATGAGGGTGTGCGAGAGTTGGCGGATTTACCGGAGGGGCTCACGTTGAATGGGGAGGACGCGACTTTGCGAGGGGTGTTGACAACGTCGACGGCGCCCAAGGGACAGGCGGGGACAGGCAGCGCTTCGCAGGTCACGACAACACCTACAGAAATATCGAGGGAGCTACCCACAACTTACTTGACCACCTCGCTATCCTCAGACCCTCCCCTCCCTTCTTCGTTTCTGCCTCCGCTTGAACCTTCGCCAAGGGTCCTTCCCGATCTTCCCGTCGTCGAGGAGCTCCCTCTTACCGAAGTCCGGCCCGCCCCCGAACTCTTGTCCTTCAACGAATGGCGCGAGCGGTACGCTCTCGCAGCCGATCCTTCCGTCATGCGGCGCGCGAAGAAGGCGGCCCAGCGCGATCGGCAGGAGTTCGTCGGTGCGTCGACCTCGGAGATGAGTGGTGCGACATATGATGGAGACGGCGCGGACCTTGGCAGTCTCTTCAGTGGAGGCGACGATGCGGGTGTCTCCCAGGATAGCGGTTCGGGATTAGGCGGCGAAGTAGGAGCCGTCGACGTGATTGGGGCGGACGCCGTAGCTGTCGCGCCAACCTCGGACATGGCGAACCCCATCCAGCCTTTGCCCGACGTCGGCACAAGCGAATCGAACGACCCGCTCCTCCTCCTCAAGGATCGCTCTAACTATGCCGCCTTCGAGTGCGCCGCAATGGTCCATCGGTCGTCGCGGCAATCGAAAGGAGCGTCGGCAATCCTCGTCGAGAAGAAGGACCGGTACATGCTCACGCCCTGCTCCGCCAACCCAAAATTCGTCGACGTCGAGCTGTGCGACGAGATCCAGATCGACACGCTCATCCTTGCCAATTTCGAGTTCTTCTCGAGCACGTTCAAGCACTTCAAAGCGAGCTGCAGCGTTGACTATCCTGGCAAACCTGCGGACTGGCACAACCTCGGGACCTTCCGAGCGCGAAACGTTCGCGGGATCCAGGTCAGTCGCTGAAGCCAACCACCCTGATGCTTGCTAATCCGTCTACTCTTGCAGGTTTTCAAGCCGATCCGCAACCCGCACTTCTGCCGCTACCTTCGCATCGACTTCCTTTCGCACTTCGGCTCCGAGTTCTACTGCCCGGTCTCGCTCCTCCGCGTCTACGGTTACACCCAGCTTGACGCGTACCGAGAGTCGGAACGCAAGGCGAAGGCAATTGAGGAGGCGCTGGCTGCGGCCGAGCTGATTGAGGAGGAGGTTACACAGTATGAGCCGGTGCTGGACGATGCGCTGCGGGTCGAGGTCGACGAGTTGAAGCGACTGGACGATATGGGGCTCAATACCGTCAACGCGACTCTCGAGATCACCGCGTTATCTTCGCTCGATCCGTCGACCGTCGACTCCGGTGCGGCTTCTGCATCCTATTCATCCGCATCCTCATGGAACATCTTCCCGACAACGACTCGAATGGTGACTCCACCTCGTAGCGTTGCTCAGGAGCTGCCGCTTCCCACCGCTCATGCCGAAGAACCTCAACCTGTATCCACACTCTCCAGCACTACGACAGCATCAGCGGCAGGGCCTACTTCTTTTGAGTCGAGCACGCGGACGAAGAGTTCGCCATCATCTCCTTCGACCGCAATCTCGTCTGTGGACGAGACCGTCAGTACGTCTACAGCGACGCCCGAAGCCGTCGAATCGACGGCCGAACCCGGAAGTACAGGCAGCAGGACTGCAGCGCAGTCCGAGTCGTCTCAATCTTCTACAGCACGATCACCGCCCTCGACATCCTCTTCATATTCAGCTGCCTCGCCTGCCGAAGCCTCGTCATCCAGTAACGCTTCCGTCACGAGTGCGACGCCGACCTCTTCCAACGGCCGTCCAATTACGCCCAGCGACATTCCCGTCATCGTCTCTCGACCGGCCCCGGCCCCGCGTAACGAGACTCAATCAGCAACTCAGCCGCACGTCCCGCTTCCGCCACCTCCACGACCACCCGTCATCCAGCCCACCCAGCCGGGCGAGTCCATATATGGCACGATCATGAAGCGCCTAACGAGCCTTGAGCACAACCAGACGCTCGCGATGCACTTCATCGAAGCGCAGAGCAGCATGCTACGCGAGGCATTCGGCCGCATTGAGAGGCGATTGACGGACATCGAGGGCTCGGTGCGCTTCTGTCCACGTCCTCTGCTTCTTAGCGTCGCTAACTGTACGTTGTACCGTAGCGCGGACGACAAGAGCAGAGCATCCGCCAGGCTTTGCTGGATCTCGAACAGCAGCGCGTTGAACTCGAGCGGGAACGCCTAGCATTGTCAACTCAAGTCAGCATGCTGACGCAAGAGGTGCGCCCGCTCCCGAGCGATCGTACAGTCAAGGGGGACGCTTACCCTTCTCCTGGCCCGCAGGTCCGCCTCGAAAAGCGACTCACCGTCGCACAGCTAATTGGCCTCCTCCTCCTCGTCATTTTCGTCGGCTTCACTCGCGGCATCCCTACATCGCCCTTTTTGCATCTCGCCTCGATGCATCTAGATACCAAGCGAGAGTCGAAGCGGACCCAGGCTGATCTCTTAGCGGACAGGCTCGGTGACGCTGTCGGTCCCAGGTTCCAGACCGGCGTCGTGGAAGAAGGCGAGCCTCGCATGCCTCGTCTCGTTGAGAGGTACAGGAAAAGCTCACGACCGTTTCCCCGCAGACGCTGCGGCAGCGCCTCGACGAGGGCACCGCATCTCGCCATCCGTCTCGCTCTCCCGCTACAACGGCTCTTCAAGCGCATTCAAACGCTATCCGTCAATCCCAAAGGCCGGACCCCGGCGACACTACGGCATTGGCTTGTCAAAAGTCTCCAACGGCAAGGGCGACCCGGGCCGTGCACGACCTTGGTCGCCTCCTACTCGGCATGCCTCCGCACCGCCGGAGGAACCACCTGCGATGGTGCTCGACAGCAAGGCGAAGCGGAGACGACCGCTTGCGGATCTCGCGGGCTCGGACAGGCATGCTTTCGAGTTCCCCACCCGGTTTTCGTCAACGCAGCCGGGCTCGATCAGCCGCACCGTTTCCGACATCGCCACCGATGGCCCAGTCAACGGTCTCGCTGGCTCGTCCGTCTCGCTTCCGCCGATCCCTTTTCCTTCGTCTTCCCCCTCGGCTCCCGCACTCCCTTCCGACGTACCACACCAGCACCTCGACTTGCCCGTCAACCTTGGATATCTCTCGACGTCGGTTGGCCCGCCTGCAGATCGCAGCAACTCTACCTTCTCCCCTGCCTCAACGAACGGCTTTGTCGGCGACGACGAGCGGGACGAAGGCGGCTATCACACGTATAGCAGCGACGAGGACGCTATCGCCTCAGTCTTTCCGTCTCGCACGCCCTCTCGGGACCGCTTGCGTGCGGCAGCTCTCGCTCCGTCGTCGCCTTCCAGCCCGGTCACGACAGCGAGCCCTCCGATCCGCCCGCCCAAGCCGCATATTCCGCTTCGTCCGGCGACATCCATGGGCTTCCGTGACGAGCGCGTGACGCAGAAGGACAAGGCGAAACCGACATTGCGCGGAGCGGACGCCAAGCAGGCGGCGAACGGCGAAGACCTCCCTTCCCTCGGCCCGGCACCGACCACATCTACGCCCTCTCCTCCTCCCGAGACGTTCGCAGCGTCTTCGCATGTACAGCACAAGCGGTCGGACACCCTCACCTAACCCAGCAGTTCTTGTATATAGGTCCCTTCCTCGCGCAACTCTGTACTTCGCATCCGTGCCTCCTAGCAACAGCAGCATCGGTTCCTCACGCTTCTCCCAAATGAATGATGAGTCCATAGAATTCAACAGGCAGAGCGGAGGGCACAACGAGAGAAGATTAGGGTGGACACAGCGGATCTCACGACGAGGGGAAGAGAAACGAGACGCTAGATAAGGCCGTCGACGAGCTCGGCGCCGCCTTGATCAACGGTTTTCCCTATTGCCCAATCCTCCGCGACCGGTGAGGTGCTCGTCCGCCTTGTGTTTAGCCTCCCACCTCTCCTCCGCCTCCTTGTCCTCCTCCTCAATCTTGGCCTCCCTCTCGCGGCTCCTCGCATCCTTGCTCTCGCCGCGGACGTTGCCAAGTCCGCCCCTTCCTGCAGCGACAGGCAAGTCTTCGCCGTGGTGCTGGGCGCGAACGCGAGAGCGGGAACGGGAACGAGCAGCTGCGATCTCGGCTGCCTCTTCCGCAGAGTCGGCGTCGCGGGCGCGAGAGCGGGACATGTTCCCAGCGCCGCCTGTGGAGACAGATCAACGAGGTGCCAGAGCCGAGAGTTGACCGAACTCACCGCGACCGGTGGTGACCAGTCCTCGACCGCGACTGGCCGAGCGCGCGCGGTCTTCGTGGTCCGGGTTCAGGTGCGAAGGGTGTGCAGGGGCATGGCTGCTGCCAGTCCTGCCGCGCTCGCCTGCCGAAGCGATGTGCGAAGGTCAGTCTTCGACGTCGCGATAAGGGTTCGAGGACGCTGCGGTCGCCCGCGCATGAGCGGGGAGCGGGGCTGGCGGGTACGTACCGTGCTCAGAGGTGTGAGTCGGGCTGACGACGCTCTTCAACTTGCTCACGAGGGCTGCCATCGCTTGATGGAGGAGGAAGAAAGGTTCTTATCGCAGTCGCAATCGAAGCAGCGGGACAGGGGGGATCCTGGCCCAACAGAAAGAAAGAGTTTGCATCGCAATACACAAATGGACAACAATCCGGGCAAGGCTCGTCAGAAGAGAGTCGCGGGCGAAGGCTATGAAACGCCGTCGGTCGTATTCCGGCGGAAGAACGAGATGTTACCGGCACCGCCTATCGGGAGCGAAATGTTAACTCTTCAACATTAGAGAGTCGAAACGATAGGGAGCACACCTCGCCCTGTGCTGACAAACTGGCCCGGCTCGCGTTCCCGCTTTTTGAGGAGCTCCTGCAGCCGCAGCTCGTCGTCCTCCCTATCCGCCCGCTCCTGCTCCTCCATGACCGTCGGCACCCTCCCAAGCTCGAGGTCGCGCCCTCGGCTCGAGCTGCGCATGTTGCCGCGCCCGCCGCGCCCAGTCGTCGCAATCTCAACTCGCCCGTCTCGTTCCCTCGACCTGCTCCGGTCCTCCCTCACCAGCCGCACGACATTCGGGTCCTCCTCGCCGTCAAACTCGCGCATGTCCTCGTTCGGCGAGACGCCAATCAAATTTCCTGCTCCACCTCGACCCGTCGAGAAGATCTTTCCTCCAGGCGGCGCTCGTCCGCGCGACGAAGACCTTGTCTGCGATTTCGAGAGCGGGTACATCGAGGCCGCGACGGTCGAACTTTCTTCGTTGACGGTGTGCATGCTGCGAGCTGAAGGGCCGCGAGAGAGGGAACGAGGGCGGAAAGCAGAGAGGGGAGAGCGGCCGCGCGGTTCTTCGACAGTGGTGACTGCGTGCGGACGTCAAATACAGTCAGACGTCATCAACATGGTCCCTTGCTCGGTACGAACCGAACGCACCGGTGTCTGGGCTCATTTTCCGCCCCCTCTCCTGATCCCCCTGCCTATCCCTACTCGCGCTCATTGCTCGCCTGACACGATCGACGACACTGCTCAGGCTTCTCCTCGTCCCACCAGGTGACCTCGACTCGCTGTGCTCCAGCTCGCCCGCCGCCACGGCCTGCTGGCGAGCGAGAACCGGCCCCGGTCCAGAGGGGCGGCCTCTAGCTCGCTCGTGTTCGGGGAAAGGGGTCGGTACGGCGGAAGGAGAGAAAGTGGAGCGTGTCGTGAGGACGGGCGAGTCGCTCGCTGCGCGCTCGACGGGTCGCTCCAATGTCGCCATGTGCGATGACGGAGGGGTGGAGTGCGGGGGATGGAGCGAGTGAACGCGATCAAGGCGATGGGCGGGCACGTGTAGTCGGTTACCAAGCCCCGTAGTAGTCCTTGCGCAGCTCTAGCAATTCAAGCAAGCGGACCAGCGAGAGCGAGCAGATCTTGACTTCGCAGGGAAAGCTGACGAAGGGAGTAAGAAATGCAAGGGCGTGGCGCTACAACAACACGCGCAGTGTCTATGGCGAACGAGAAGGGGTGATGTACGGCAAAATTCCTCTACCAAGGATGCAGCGAAACCGTTGACCCCGTCGAATCAGTCAAGTTGCCAGCTCCCATCAACGTCGACTCTACGTAAAATCTTGCGCGTTCGGTGCGGAGGAGGGCGGAGGCAGGTCGAACGAGAAAACCGGCTGGTCCGCCAGGTCGAGCTGCTTCAGCATGGTCAGCGACTGCGTCGAGAGCAAGAGAAGAGGGCGAGAGCTTACTGTGGGGTACGGCACTGTCGACGCGGTGATGACGAGAATGTCGACTGGTGGCGAAGCGGAGGAGGCGAAGGCAGGGTCGGCTGCGCCGCCGAGTAGGTCGAAGACCGCCTGCGTGTCAACCGTTCCGCTGCCGCCTGCAGCAGTCAACGTGGATGCCGTCTTGAAGCAATACTCGAAGGTACCGTCGGTACTCGGCCGAGGATTCGGGGCGGAAAATTCGGAGGAGAAGGTAGGTCCGAAACCGCTGACTGGCGCCCAATAGTGGCGCGACTGAACGTCCAACGAGATCATCTCAGAACCGGTATAAGGCGTCGATAGCTCGGTACCGTTGGAGGTGGAGATATCCGACGGCGTCGTGCCGCTTGTGGACCCCCGACTCCGGCGATGTATCGTTGTAGAGCGCGTCGGACGATCTTCTGGAGGAACAGCGGCTTCGTCTGCGACACATCATGGGCGAAAATCCAGGCGTTGAGACGGCCGAGCGAGGGACGCGAGACGACAGCGATCCTGGAAGGCGACGGCGCGTGCAAGCCTGCAAGAACAAGTTCGTGATCACTCTTTCCTGCTCCGAGAACAGCGCAGGTCGCGAAGACTCGACGCGCACCTCCAGCGATCATGTGGAGTGCTAGACGTTCGGCTGCGACGGCTTCTCGGACTGCATCGAGGTCTGGCATTTCGGGGTAGCTCTGGGCGATAATGTCGAGCGCCGTGGCAAGGCTGCGTGAGGTGCGATAGCAAAAGGGAAGTCATCTGCGTCGCAGGTCTTCTCGGCCAGAATAGCAGGCTTGGCCGGAAGAGCAGGAAGAACACGCACTAGTCGAGGGATTCGAGCTTGTCGTCGGGACCTGCGTGTAGCGAGGAGTCCCATGCGTAGGTCGTCAAGAAGCAGCGAATGATGGCAAGGATGCGCGAGACCGAGATCATCGTCCCGGCGAAGATCGCAACAAAGTTGTGCCCTTCGGTAGTCTGTCGGCGACAATCACGTCCTTCCACGTAGCTGGTACTATGGAGAGGCAGTGTTACCTACCCCCACAGCCAGCAGATATTGACAAAGCTTGGCAGGAAAGCGTAGGCGAGCCATGTCGAGCAGGGAAGGCATACGGTGATCCGGCAAGTCGTAAGCGAGAGCAGGGCGGGACGATGCGAGATCCTCGAGGTGCTGTAACATGGCGAACTCGGCTGCAATGGCTGGCCCGCACGCAAAATTGCAGTAGAGCTGCCGGTGGAGAACGGATCAGCGCAATGACGGACTCGAGCAGCCTGCCTCGCCTCACCTCAAGGGGAGGACCGCGCGAACACGTCGCCCTTGTCACAGCGATGTGCGAGCTGGGCCACCATGCAAGCCCACTTGTAGACAATATCCAGCTCCCGCCAGCACATGTCGAAATCAGTCGCTTCCGCCAAGTTGCACGGCATACGCTTGCTGCGCATGAGAGTCGCAACCTTGCGGGCGACGTCGAGGTAGGCGCGAAGATCGAAGAGTGCCCAGACCGTCACGCTCCAGGTGTCGGCGGAGAGGGCGTCGGCGAGGAGATCGGCGGAGGGAAGCTTGCCAGCGTAGCCGAACATGAGCGAATAGTCGGCCGCCGAACTGGTCGAAGGAGGCTGTCGTCAGCAAAGAGCTGCGGCAGAAGGCAGAAAGTAGAGCGCGAGAGCGCGAGAAAACGAGAACGAACAAGTATGGCTCCTTCTTTCGCTCGATGGAGATCGCCGCATCGAACAGGCCGGCATTCCAAATCATACCCGTCCCGCCGTCCATGATTATGGCCGAAGGCCCGACTGGCGCGGCAGAAGCGACCAGAGTGTGATCTGGACGACGCAAGTCGAAAGGCAGATAAGGGACCCGTCGCTTGTGACGTCGCCGCCCCCGACGGCCTGCTGCAACATCAGCAGGCTCTTTGTGCTAGTCGAGCCTGGTTTCCGCAATATGCCGAGTACGTCAGCGCACTCTTGCGCGAAGGTGAGGAGCTGACGCGAAAGAGTAGCGCGCGTCTCGGGCGCGGCCGAGGCAGTCGACCGCCAGTGTGGTGCTGCTGAGGCAAAGATGATTCGGCAGAGCAGCTGTGAGCCAGTGTGTCAGGATGCTGGCTCCTGCAAGGGTGTCAAACGAGCTGACGGAGCTGACCTGATCTTCCTTCGACAGCTCGGCCAGCCTGCCTCCCCTGCGAAAGCGATACAAGCGATGTGAGCACAGCAAGCGATCAGGTGAGCTGTCCTAGTCAACCCACTTCTGCTGGAAGCGGGATCGGATCGACGCGTAGTCGAAGATTGGCAAGGGGTAGAGTGCCGCGCTCCGTCCGTCCGCTCCGCCGTCGCCGTAGAGTGTGAGCAGTTAAAAACCCAGACTGCTGGCCAGCCCGTCGCCTGTTAGGCGGTTGTCGATGGAGGACGGTCCTGCATGAGGTGAGGAAGTCGATGCATTGACGAGTTTGTCGTGGTTTGCTGCGCTGGCAAACGGTGAGCCAGCAAGTTTTATAGCGTGGAAAGTGTACACGAACGGGTGTAGGTCTCGAAGACGCAGGTAAGGCCTGCGCGCGGAGGTTTCGCGGAAGTTGAGTGGTGAGCGGGAACGACTGAAGCTTAGCTGGAGCGCGCGAGCAGACGCACCTCTCTTCTCGTAGGACTCGCAAGGGCTATTTTTCAGCCCAGAACGACGACGGCAGGCGATGCGGCGACGGCGACAAGCATCGCAGCTCGTCTGTGCCGACCTACGTTTGCCGCGCCGCATGGCGGCTTGTGTCGGGTTGTGCATGGTCGAAGGATGCTATCGAAGCATCCGAAGCAGCAGTAGGCGACGCCAGGTGGTGAGCGAGCGAGCCAGCTTGAGGGGAGACGGATGGCCCGTCCATCGGATGAGCGGACGAGGCGATTAACTTGGCTTCGCACGAGAAGCTGGTTGTATGCGCAGGATAGTAACGACAGCCGGAATGTATGGCAACACAACTGATGTCTATTGTGAGAGAGGCGGAGAGGTGAAGACGAATCACGTCGCGGCAAAGCTGCTCGTCGCGTCAAACCAGTCGACGTTACCTGCGCCATTCGATGTCGAGTCACAGTCGTCGAACAAGCTTTGAGCGTATGGCACGGCGTGTGACGGGGCAGGATCGATCGACGGAGGTAGGTGGTCGCAAAGCTGCGGGGACGCAGTGTGCCCATCGTCAGCAACTTGACAGGGTACCGAAAGGCGAGGATGAACGTACTGTAGTGGATGGGCCCATCTCGGCGGTGGAGAAGAGGAGGTTGGCAGGAGGATATGCGGACGCGTCGACCGAATGGGCAGTGGTGCCAAGGAGGTCGAGCAGCGCCTGCATGTCAACCGTCTCATCGACACCGTCGGTAGTTGATCCATCCACCGCGCCAAACGAGTCGTTGAACAGGCTATTGGCTGATGGCCACGGAGCCGAGGCGAAGCCTTCGGACGAGATGGTGGAACGTTCCGAGCCGCTCAGTAGCGACGAGGAGGGCGCTAAAGTCGGGGGCGAAGGACCAGAGCCATGACAAGAAGCGATGTCGCTGGGGAACGAGACCAACTCGAAGTCGGTCCATGGCGAGGACGTCTTGATAATGGCTGAATCGGACGTCTCCGAGTGGTCCGTGCTGCTGTCGTTGCTGGACTGCAGCTTGACGTGGTCGTAAAGCGTCTCGTTGATCTCGT
This sequence comes from Rhodotorula sp. ZM1, assembly GCA_009806315.1. Taxonomy (NCBI): domain Eukaryota; kingdom Fungi; phylum Basidiomycota; class Microbotryomycetes; order Sporidiobolales; family Sporidiobolaceae; genus Rhodotorula; species Rhodotorula sp. ZM1. Next base: position 17,098 of record QYSD01000011.1, read on the forward strand.
GGACGAGGAGCGGCGTGAGAGCGGAGACCTCGCTCGCATAAGTCCATCCGTTGAGGCGGCCGAGCGAAGGCGGCAGGGTGGCTGCGCCTTTGGGAGGAAAGCGCGAGCTCGACTCTATGTCACAGAATACGCATTGACGTCAGATGCAGACCGTTCAAGCGAGGGGAATCACTGAGAACGCACCTCCGCCCACCATGCCCAGCGCGAGACGTTCCGCCCTGACCGCTTCGCTAACCTCGACGACGTTGGCTGCCTCCGGATATGTGTGGGAGATCGCTTCGAGTGCTGTTGCGAGGCTGCTTGGGTCCATCGCGCGAAGCGGGGCAAGCGGAGGATAAGCTGACAGCATAGCGGATCAGTGAGTAAAGCACGCACTAATCCAGAGATGCGAGCTTGTCGGCTGGACCTGTATGTAGTAAGGTGTCCCAGGCTGAGGTCGTCAAGAAGCATCGGATGATGGCGAGGATGCGCGAGACTGATATAATCTTTCCCGCTAGGACGGCGACAAAGTTGTGTCCCTGCGTGGTCTGTCGGTATTGCTAGGTCAGCTCGAGTCGGTAGGAGATAGGCACAAATTTGACCGTACTCGTACCGCTCGCAGGTATCGACACAGCCGAGGAGGAAAGCGTTCGCGTGCCGTTTCTAGTAACGAGGGCGAGAAAGGGTCGGCCAGGTCGAAGACATGCGCTGCATCGCGCCTGTCGAGTTCTTCCAGGTGCAGCAGTATGGCGTACTCTGCGGCGATGGCTGGGCCGTAGGCGAAGTTGCTGTACAGCTGTTCTGCAAAGGGAAGCTGGTCAGCTGTGTCATCTGTCGGGGGAGAACGGCCGAGCGCACTTCAAGGTTGGTGCGTGAGAACTCGTCGCCCTCGTTGCCTTGTATTGCGAGCTGTGCCGCCATGGACGCCCAGCCGTAGAGAAGATCGAGGTCCCGCCAACACAAGTTGAAATCCAAAGCGTCTGCCTCGACTCGAGGCATACATTTTGTGTGCGCAAGAAGAATCGCTATGCGACGCGCGGCGTCGAGGTAGGCGCGTACACCAGGCAGAGCTGAGATCGTGACGCTCCAGGCGTCCGCTTGCAGCGCCTTGATGAGAAGGCAGCGCGGGGCAAGCTTGCCGGGGTAGTTGAATATAAGATCGTAGTCCGACAGCGAGCTGTCGAACTCCAACGAGGATGGTCAGCGGATGCCGGACCCGAGCAGGGCGAACGAGCGAGCTCACAAGTACGGCTCCTTCCTCCGCTCGATGGCAATCGCGGCGTCGAACAGCCCAGCAGACCAGATCAAGGCCGTCTTTCCCTCGACTGGCATGGCAGACGGTCCAAAGGGTTCGGCAGAGTCGACGAGCATCTTGATGTGGTTGATACAGGTCGATAGGCAGACGACAGCGTCAATATCGGTGATCTCGCCGCGGCCGACGGCTTGCTGGAGCAGCAGCAAGCTCTTTGTGCTTGTAGAGTCTGGTTTGCGCCAAATGCCGAGCATGTCGGCGTTCTCCTGCGCAGCCGTAAGCAGCTGGCGCGAAAGGGCGATGCGCGTCTCCGATGTCGCCAGGGCGGTGGAGTTCCAGTGCGAAATCGCTGAGGCAAAGACGATCCGGCAAAGGAGCTGATTCGGAAAGTTAGCACGAAAAGACCTCGTAACCAACGAGAGCGTCGCAGATAGGCGAGCTCACCTGGTCTTCCCTTGATAGCTCGGACAGCCTGTTCCCGCTGCGAAAGATCTCGTGTTAATCAAAAGAATCCCAGAGCGACATACTGCCGGTCAGCCGAACGCACGCATGCTGGAAGCGGGATCTCAACGAGGAGTAGTCCCAGACGGGTAGCGGATATAGGGCCGGGTTCCTGCCATCCGCTCCGTCGTAAAGAGACAGGAGTTCGAGACCGAATGCGCTGTCGAGCGCGTCGGCGGCCAGGTCACCATCCACGCGGAAGGGTCCGACGAGAAGCGGCCGAGTTGAAGGCTTGACGAGGCCGACGCGACCCGCTGAGCGACTGAGACGTCGGTGAAGATTCGCAACATATCGAGAGGATGATACGCACGCGCATTGCCGCCGAAAACGCAGGAAATGCCTGCGTGCGGAGGTTTCGCGGAAGTTGAGTGGTGGGCGGGAAGGACTCAACATTGGCTGGAGCGCGCGAGCAGACACACCTTTCTTCTCGCAGGACTCGCAAGGGCCATTTTCAGCCCCAGAAAGACGACGGCAGGCGATGCGGCGTCGGCGACAAGCATCGCAACTCGTCTGTGCCGGCCCACGTTTGCCGCGCCGCATGGCGGCTTGTGTCGGGTTGTGCATGGTCGAAGGATGCTATCGAAGCATCCGAAGCAGCAGCAGGAGACGCCAGGTGGTGAGCGAGCGAGTCGTCGAAGCCAACTAGCCTTCGTCGCGGAGGCGGCAAACAGCGGCAACGCAAGTTCTTCTGTACGTTGCGAGAAGCACATGCGCAAGCTGATGGTGATAGCAGTTTCTACGGTACACGCAAGCGCACAGATTACTCCTCGTCTTCCGTCTCACTCGCATTTCCCGGCGTCGGCGGGAAATGAATGTTGTGTCCCGGTCGATGCGGGAAGAACGACGAGTACCTGTTGGGAGGGCAGGAGAGGGCATGAGCGAGAAGGAATTGCGGAAGGGATCAAGCAGGACGCACCGTGAGGGAATGTTGCCGTGTTCGTCCTCCTCGTCCAAGTCTTCCTCGTCGCTGAGCAGATCCTCCCTCCGCGGGCTAGGCGCTGCACTGCTCTGGCTCCCTCGCCAAGCCCGACTCGGATCTTCCTCACTCGGCATGCTTCCCCAGCTCGTCGCCCTCGGCCTCCTCCTGGCACCCTCGCTCAACTCCGCTTCGCCTTCGCCGCCGAGGTTGATGCCCTGCTTCGCCGCGCGCTTCAGGTTGCGCCAGCCGCGACGCAGGTCGACGACGAGCAAGGCGTCCTTGACCGCCTGGGGCACCTCCGCTCCCGTGTCCTTCGGCTCGGCGAGAGCTGGCAGCCACGGTTCTGGGAGCGCGCCGAACAATGCTGGATGCCCGTAGCGGGCGGGTCCTCCGGTATTGAGTACACCGGGATACATCTCGGAGAGGGGAGGTTGCGAGTAGTCGGTGTGAGGGTTCTACGGAGGAGGAAAGGTGAGTCACGTCTCGTACGTAGGCGCGCACCGATCTGACCCACCTTGGCGACGGCGTACACGCCTTCGCCCTTCTGGCCATAGCGACCGCGGTTGAGATGCGTCTGGCTCCTCGTGACCGGATGGCCCTTCCTTAGCTTGACGATGTCGTCCGCACCTGCGCCGTTTGTGACTTCGCACGCCTGCGAAAGGTTCACGAATCGCGAGAGCGGAACGTAGGTGCGGTACAAGCGCCAGATCGTGTAGACGGTTGAGGCGAGAAGCGGAACCATCAGGACGACTAGGAGGAACGCCTTGCGAACCGTGAAGAAGCCTGCACCGGAATGCGGTCTGAGCGTGAAGTCTGCGAGAGCTTGTAGACGGATCACGCACCGAGCATGAAGACTTGGAAGATGAGCAGACCGAGTCCGACACGGTTGTAGGCGAGCGGCCAGGCCTGTCCGCGGCTCTCGTAGGGGCGGTCTATCGACGGGACTCGTCAGTTGCCAGCACTAGAAGCAGGAGGGGCGGGACGTACAGAAGACGAAGAGGAAGCGGTACTTGTAAGTGAGGTACGCGAGGCCGAAGTACAGCGTCGCAAATGGGAGGATGAGCGGAGTAATGATTGAGTAGGTCAAGCCGATCGTCCAGATGAGCAGCGCCTGTACGGGTGGGTGAGAATGGATGAGCAATGACGGAGACTGCGCGAGACAGTAAGCGGCTCACCTGGGGATAGACGACGCCGAGGTTCAGGCTCGTCGGCGCATTTAGCTCGGCATGGTCTGCGAGGACGAATTTTCAGCTTTCGAAGACGTCGACGAACGAGATCACGAGCGCACCTCGCGGTGTGGATGTGAGGAACATCTGATAGAAGAGGCGCGGGATGACGGTGGCAAGTTCGAGCAGCTGGAGCGGCATGATGGCGAGACCTGCGCGAAACGAGTGTCAGCCGATGACGCTCGAGTCGTTCGCGGTCTGACCTACCTGCGAGCATCACGTAAGATACGAAAAAGTTGCGCGAGTCGGGCAAGGTCGTCGCAAGCTTGTCGAGCACTTTGGCAGGACTCTCGGAAATGTCGCGGAGGAGGGTGTAGGTCGACGTCGTGATCTGTGGCGAGCGTCAGCTCTCCGGTCGCGCCTGTGAGAGTAGTAGCGTGCGCACAAAGACGAAGAGGGTTGTAAAGAGTAGCGAAATGTGGTACTTCTTGAGCTGGCTCAGCTCGATCCAGCTGCGCGCCGGTAAGCCCTGAAAGATCGACAACGCCTCGAGGAATATCGGAAGAACGTTGTTGAAAGCGACCATGGCGAGCGAGGGAAGCGTTGTCTGGACGAATCCCCTCAAGCGTAAGCTGCGAGCCGGAGAGTCAGCAACTGCCTCGCAGGCAAACACGCCAGTACTCACCTCCTGCCCAGCAAATCGGCGAGTCGAGGCGCGACGTCTTGAATCGTCTCCCAGCTGAGCAAGGTCGCCAATGCCGCGACGGGGACCGACCACACCGAGAGGAGGATGAGGAGCGTCAGGATTACGAGGACCTGGCGGATGAAGACCGACGACGCCGACAGGTTGAGGTTAAACCAGTGGATGTCGCGCGGTTCGGGCGCTGCAAGAGCGTGTTAGCAAGGAGAGCGAGCCGTGAGGCGAAGCGGTACTCACCCAGCTCGGTGTGGAACTCGGTTGCGGAAGGGTAGTGGACGACCTGAGCAGCCACCTGCGCCGAGGCGATTGTCTGGAAGGTCACGAAGGCGACGCCCGTTGGCCTGAACTTGCCCTTCCGCCTCTTGCGTACTGCGTCGTCGGCCTTACGGAACTGCTTTGCGTAACAATCGAGCGCGTCGATCTTCTTCCCGAACCAGTGCGGGCGGAGCGTTGGACGCTTGCGACCAGGTGTCGAAATCGTCGACTTGACACGCGAGACGAGCTGGGCCTCAAGATCGTCTGCCGGTTCCTCCTGCTCGTCGTCGTCCACATCGATCAGCCGCCCATACCTCGACGACTCTCCACCGCCGTTCTGCTCCTCGAGCGCATGCGCAACCGCGTCTACTGCCTCGGCCGGACCACGCAAGATGGCGTCGACTTCTGCCTCCCGGTCGTACCCGCTGACCGCCTTCTTGCCCTCGACCGGCACGGGGTTGCCAAGGTATTTGGCCCACGCCTTCTCCAGCGTCGCAAGCGTCTGAGTCCTCCTTTCCAACAACTCGCGCATCGACCCAATCGCCCGCGTCACGACCACACTCTCGACCGCCAGACAGTCGCCGTCCCGTGCATCCCTATCGCGGCTCGACGAGTCGACTTCGCCGAGGCGGATGTTCTCGAAGTACTCGGCAAGCGAGCGCTCCGAACGAAGATGTGGCGGGAGACCCGTGACCATGACGGTGCGAGCCGGGATCGACTTGGCGAGTTCGAGCGAGAACAGCTGGCGAAGGGGAATGTAGCGCTTCCAATTGCGGTTGAGGAAGACGAGGGCGAGGATGGTGAAGATGTAGGTGAAGGCGAGGTGGGAGAAGAGGTAGATGGTCGAGCCATGCTTGAGTTGAGGCTTGAAAGTCGAGATGACGAGAGGAGCGGTGGAGGAGATGGCGGACGGGAGGAAAGACGCGGTGCCGTTCGTCGGTGGAGGGACGCCTTCAGACGTGCCGTGATCCCGATAGTTGATCGGAACAAGTACAGCGAAGGCGAGGACGGAGCAGGTGAGAAAGAAGTAGAAGCCGGTCCGGAGGAAGGAGAGCAGCTGCGTCGAGTCGAGAAACTCAGCGTCGCTTTACGGCAGAAAGCGATTAGCTGCACTCACAACCGCCGCATCCAGTCCCACGAGCTGCAAGACAACAAACTCGGACGTCTTGAGGGTCGGCAAGATCCATCCGAAGAACGACTCATGGTCGTGCACCTCGTGGGGTGAGAAGCCTGTGTGCAGCGATTGTCAGCGCATTCGTCGGCACTCTGACGAGCGTAGCCAAGGAAAGGGAAAGTCGTGCTGGAAACGCACCCTTGAGCAGCGTCCTCGGCTTGTACAACACCTTGAAGCGTTCGTAGCGCCGCAACCAGCAGAACACCAGAAAGCTCGCCATACCCACCGTGAGCGAGAGCGTCAACTGCGTCGAGAACCACGGTCCCCTGAGTGTTTGTGGGAGGCGATGCAAGGGGAAGAGAGCGCGTCGTCAGCTCGTTCCGGCGCCTTCTCAGCAAAAGAGAGGACTATAAGCACTGATATTTGCCTAGCTGACCCGGCGGCAGGCCTGCACGAGGCGTGTGAGGGATCGAAGCGCGATCAGTCGATGACCGCAGAGATGAAGGCGTGGGTGAATGGGCGGCTCACCGGGGTTGTCCTGGTCCGAGTCCGCCAGCATCTGGAGGTACGGTTCCATCGTGAACCAGAGCGGGTCCAGCGAGTGTTGCGGATGGTAAAGCGATGAACGATCGCAGCAAGAGGGAAAGCGGCGACAGCGCGAGTAATTCTGCTTCCTTAGCTTGGCTTACGGTTCCGAAGACACAATAGAGACTTGCTGAGCGTCAGGCGGCCGAGCTGAGCGAAAAGAAAGCGTGAAATGAAGGTACGGGGATGCTACAACAATCAAGATTCGTCCGTCCCGGCCCCCGTTACACGACTGCTGCGTCTCCAACGAGACTCCAGCACCACCTACATCTCCCTCGGTGGCTCCTGCGACTCGAAGTACGGCCGGACAGGCAAGCCTGCCTTGATTGGGTCGATGCCAGCCGTTCCGCTCGTCGACGCTTCTCCCGCTGAGCCAATCGGCGTCGAGCCTCGGCCGAGCGGTGTCGCAGAGCCGGAGGGTGACGCGCCTTCCTTCGACTGGCGCATGGCAGCGAGCTTGGCTTCGAGGGCTGCGATCTTGCGATTCGTCGGCCTGCGTAAGTCGACGAGCGTCAGCTCCGCATCCTGCTGAGAGACGAGAGTTTGGACGCACGCCTTGCCGACACCGGTGCCCTTCAGCAAGCTGATGGCTGTCGGTTTGTGCAGATCGCTCGGTAAGGGTCCTCGCGGCTTCTTCGTTCCTGACGGTGTCGTATCTTGCTGTGACAACCACGAGACTCGTGCAGTGAGCGAATGGAGGATGAGAGTCGAGCGGGAGCGAACGCACCTGCTCTGACGCGAGCGAAACGACCATCTTCCTCCCTCGGAACAGCTTGTCGTGCAGCGCCTGCTTTGCTCGTTGGGCTTCCTGGGGGGAACGTGGAGAACAGTTGCAATAGCGATCGTTGTCGGATCAGCCGCAGTCGACATGTCAGATGTGCGTTCGAAGCAAGTGAGGGAAAAGGGACAAACCTCTCGTGTGCTGTACTCGACAAAAGCGTACCCCCTCGGCTTGCCCTTGTTCGGCCCCGTTTTGTGGAAGAGGTAGTCCAGCTTGGCGATCTTGCCGTACTTCGCGCAAGCCTGCATAAGCGAATACTCGTCGACCGACGTCGCCAAGTTGCCGATATATAGCCGCTTCTCGCTTTGCGTAGTCGTGGCCGCCATCCTATTCCTTTGTTGTACCTGTCGTGAGGCTCGTGTAGGCTCTGGAGGCGGGCTAGTCGAGGGGGTTGATCGGCGTCGAGGAGGTCAAGTTGCGACAGCCGCACGGGCGAATTCTGGCAGGCGGCAGCGGTTGCACGACGCTATTTAGAGCGTCTGCTGGGCAGCACAAGCGTCCAGGGGGGATCGAGGTGTCGTGTCGGACGACAAGAGGTTCCTCCTCTCTAAGCGATTCACACGCTGAGCCCACTACTGGAGGCTGTGGCTTAGACTGGAGTGTCCAGGGCTTCACGGACCGACAGGAAGCAGGTGCGCCCGTACCTGCACTTGCCGCGCATCCGCTTCGCCCGCTCACCTCCATCGTTGGAAACAGGGTCGATGTTCCCCGGGCGAAGTCTGCCGCTCAATGTGCAGGCGCTGATATGCTCGTACTTGCCGAGACGAGCTCAGTCGGCGCTGTTCCGAGCAGCTCGACCTTCACCCGGCCTCTTCGTCTCCACCACCGTCTCCCTCTCCTCGGCGACCCCTCTCTTTGCCGACCCAGTGCAAACGTCGACCATCGTGCGCCTCGCCGACGAGGCACGACTCGCTTCGGCCTCAGTTTTCGAAGACGACGACCCCGAGTACGAGAATGTTCCCCTCTCCCGCCTCGACAACCCTCCCGTCCCTCGCTCGCCAGACGACTCGCTCCTCTCCCTTCTCCGCTCCGGCCAGTGGAGCGAAGCAGCAACGTTACTACACGAGATACGAGACGTCTCGCAGCAATTTATCCCGCCTCGCTACGACTTTGCGACCTTCGCCCTGGCGGCCGCCGAGCGTGACATTGCAGCTCACTCGACTGAACGAGCCTGGCTAGAGTGGTGGAAACTTGCGCCGTGCGTGACAGATTCGGTGCATGACGAGGTGGTCAACTTGCGAGGCGCGGACAGACGGATGGCTATGCAGGCGGAGCGGATCATCGAGTGGATCATCGAGGCGCCGGACAATGCCGTGGGCGCTGGCGCCGAGCACACGTCGATCGATTGGCAGCTGCTTGAAGACTTTGCGGCAGTTCTCTCGCAACAAGGACACGCTCAGACTGTCGCGGCACGCATCTTGCCGACGTTCGCTCGTTATAGCTTGCCCGAGGCATTCGAGCGCATCTTTCGCACCGCCCTCGCGTCGATCGCCGACTTGGACGGTCGATATACGCCACGAGGACCCTACCTCGATCACAGGCCGGCTTTCGGCACGTCCGCTGAGAAAGAGTTGAACGATATGGTCCTGCGCCACGGCAGTCCTACCGTGCGGGAAGAGCAGGTCGCCCACATGCGCACATGGTGGACAGGTCGCTGCAAGCGTGATCTGGAGGAGCTGGACTTTGCTCTCTCCACGGCCGTCGTGTCGTACCTCAAGCTCGGCAGACTCGACGCGGCTGTCGACCTCGTCCTCGGCCTGCCCGGTTTGCATCACATTCTGCTGTCGACTCGCATTGACCTCGAGAAGCCGATCTACCTCGAGCTTCTCGGTACTCTAGCGCAGTACGGACGATTCGAGGCGTTCGAGCAGGTCTACCAGTCGCTGCTGGACGGCGGGAGGCGGCTGATACGGGTACACAAGCCCGATGTGGCGATGCGATGGCCCTTCCACGTACGGTCCACCGGCTACAGAACAGACCAGCCGCTATGGTCGGCGCGCGAAGCGTTCACGTCCTTCCGGTATCAGACCGCCGTCACGTCCATCGAGGAAGGGCCAACAGCGACTCAGGAACAGGCGGAGAGCATACCCGTCGAGGAGGACGACGACCCGCCTGGGAACAGGCGCAGCGAGACGATCCTCCGGCTGGTCGAGGAGGATCGCTTTGAGGAGTCGGCAGCGATCGTCTCGCAATACCTGCTGCTCGACTCGTCACTTCCGTCAGCGAACGCCCTCGCAACGTGGATCGATTACGCTCGCAGTCTCGCCTCGCGGTCGACAGAAGCAGCAGACGTCCTCGCCGCGATCGAGGAACAGGCGTGTGCGCGGCTGTTGCAGCGGACGTTCTGGTACAACGCCGAGATGCTCTCTTCCCTGCGTGCCGAGCGGTACCACGAGGTGTTGCGACTGTATGCGCAGACGTTCGACGTGGCGGCGCTTCCTCCGGCAGCGCAGTACGCCATCCGGTCTCGCACGCAGGACCGCATCTCCTCCCCCAGGCGCCCTAGGTCTCGGCTGGTACCGCAGGCCTACACCGTCGCGGTCCTCGTGCAGGCGCTGGTCGGCGTGATCGAAGGAGAAGTCGTTGGCTTGCGCCGGGCCAACGCCGAGGATGTCGGCCGATTGATAGAGGCAATCTACGACGACCTCAAGGACCCGAGCAAGACTTCAATGGTCGCGCCGAAGCGGGCTCCGGTTATCGCGACGACCGACTTCGACGCGCCAGTTCCCCTCGTCCCTCACAACGCCTACACCTTCATCCCCTTCCTTCTCTACCGGTGGCGGAAGTGCCTCCCGCCTCTGTCTGTCCTCTCAATCCTCAGCGACATGCGACAATTGGGCATCCGACCTGAAGCGCCGCACTACTCGATCGTGCTCAACTCGTTCGCCAAGTTGGGCGACTCGCCGACTGTCGAAGCACGCAACCCAGCGCGACGAGGCTCCGCCGACCTCATCTACCTCCTCTCGGTCTTTGAGCCTACGACTTTTCCTCTCGAACAGTCCATTGTTCAGGCCGCCTCTCCGGCCGTCGTTTCCTTCGCGCGTTCGATCGCTCCGCCCGCCGCGCCTCTTCCCGTCCAAACGTACACCGGTATCATCGCAGGCTTGCGGCTGCGCTCAGAGCGCGCGACGAGTGTCAAGGTGGTCAAGCAGCTGGCGGAAACGAGGACGAGTGATGTGCAGCAATGGGCGCGTGAGGATGCGCGGTTCAGGGAGGAGCTGCGGTTGCTGAAGGGTGCGATCGGGCCTGTACAGAGCAAGTGATGGACCCGCAACTTGTCGTTCGCTGCGGCTGAGTCGAGCCTCGTCGTTGAGCTGGTCGGGACCGAGAAGCAGGAGGCGTAAAGTCGCTCGAATCGAGTCGCGCTTGTTGGAGGGCGTTGCTCGCATGTTTGAGAGTGTTTCCTCGCCATTACAGGGCGGCTACAATGACAGGGAAAGTGGGAAACTGTCGTCCCGCAACTCTTCCTCACGCGCGACCCGACGCGAGTGGCCTCGCTCGCTCGTCCCCTTCGCTTCTCGCTCCGTTCTCAAGCTTTTGGACACACTGATTGACTGTGCTACACTCTCTGAGCCCGTACAAACACACTCGGACAACTCGCATATTCAGCCATGGTCTGTTCACCGCGCTCGCTTCTCGCTGGCCACCCGCGACTCACACTGGCTACAACCCTTCGCAGGCTCCGCCAGGATCCGCACAGAAGCGCCGTCGCTCTCCCTCGCGAGAGAGGCGCGCCGCACCCTCGTCAGACCCCGCAACTGACATGCAGCAGGTCTCGACACCCGCTGGCTCGCTTCCCGGCAGTTCGCCCCCTCCCGCGACGAGCGATTTCGAGGAGGAGGATATCTACGGGTTGGAGGACGGCGACTTGGAGGAGGAAGAGGACGGCGAGGACCTGTTTGACGAGAACATGGGAAAGTGCGTCCCTGCTTCCTCCTCGCTTCTTCACGAGATGAAGGAGTCTTTGACACCGCTTGGTTCTTCCCGCAGTGACTACATCGAGAATCGCAAGCTCGACGTGTACGACCAAGCCGGCCTGAACGACCAGGACGACTTCTCGGACGACCAGGACGCGCGCCGTGCAGCTGAAGCCTCGATGGAGCGGCGAGACCGGCGAGCGGCGAGGGCGGCAGGTGCGGCGGGCGAGAGGCGCAAGGCTCGCATGCCTGGGTTCTTGGCGAGTGATGAGGAGGATTCGGAGGACGAGGGACAGCTGCTTGGCCGACGCAGGGTCAGGAGGTTGTACGACGAGCCATTTGGAGACGACGACGCAGGCTACGACGAGGTGAGCACCGTCTTCGCCTTGAGGAGATAGCTCGCTAATGCTCGCTCTCCACAGGAAATGCCGCTCGAGCAACTCGGCGACGTCCGCGCCGACTCGCTTTCGCAGTGGATCGAGGAGCCTCGCACCAGGCGCACGATCTCGCGCGAGTTCCGCAACTTCCTCCTGACCTGCACCGACGAGAACAACGAGTCGGTGTACGGTTCGCGCATCACACAGCTCGGACAGCGTGAGTCCGGCCAACACGCTCTTCGCGAGGCCAGCCGCTAACGCTTTCTCCGCGCAGTTAACTCCGAGTCGCTCGAAGTCTCGTTCATCCACCTCTCCGACTCGAAGCCCATCCTCGCCTACTTCCTCGCCAACTGCCCGTCCGCCATGCTCCCAATCTTCGACGAGGTCGCGCTAGACGTGATTCTCCTCGCCTTCCCTCACTACACCCGCATCCACGCCGAAGTTCATGTTCGCATTACCGAGCTCCCGACCTCGTACACCCTCCGCGATTTGCGCCAGTCGCACCTCGATGCGCTCGTGCGCGTCAGCGGAGTCGTAACTCGCAGGTCGGGCGTCTTCCCCCAGCTCAAGTATGTCAAGTTTGACTGCGGCAAGTGCGGCGAGACACTCGGTCCATTTTACCAGGACGCCGCGAGCGAAATCAAGATCAGCTTCTGCAGCGCCTGCAACGGCAAGGGGCCGTTCACCGTGAACTCGGAACAGGCGCGTCCGTTCACTCACTGGTCCGCCTCTCTCAAGCTCACATCTTCGCCCGCAGACTGTCTATCGCAACTACCAGAAGCTCACGCTGCAAGAGTCGCCTGGATCGGTTCCTGCTGGTCGTCTGCCCCGCCACCGCGAGGTTATCCTCCTCTGGGACCTCATCGACTCGGCAAAGCCTGGCGACGAGATCGAAGTGACGGGTATCTATCGCAATAATTTCGACACGTCGCTCAACGTCAAGAATGGGTTCCCCGTCTTCTCGACCGTCATCGAGGCGAACCACGTCAACAAGAAAGAAGACTTGTTCGCTTCGTTCCGCCTGACGGAGGACGACGAGAAGGCGATTCGCAAGCTTGCGCGCGATGAGCGCATCGGCAAGCGCATCATCAAGTCAATGGCGCCGTCGATCTACGGCCACGACGACATCAAGACGGCTGTTGCGCTCTCGCTCTTCGGCGGCGTGCCGAAGGACATCAACCGCAAGCACCGCATCCGTGGAGACATCAATGTCCTCATGCTCGGTGACCCCGGCACGGCCAAGTCTCAGTTCCTCAAGTACGTCGAGAAGACGGCCAACCGTGCGGTCTTTGCGACGGGTCAGGGAGCGAGTGCGGTCGGTTTGACGGCGAGCGTGAGGAAGGACCCTGTCACGCGCGAGTGGACGCTCGAGGGTGGTGCTCTCGTCTTGGCCGACAAGGGCGTGTGCTTGATTGACGAGTTCGACAAGATGAACGACTCGGACCGGTAATCTTGGTCTCGCTCTGTCCGCGCAGCTCAGACCTGACCCTCTCGCCCACAGAACGTCGATTCACGAGGCCATGGAGCAGCAGTCGATCTCAATCTCGAAGGCCGGCATCGTCACCACCCTGCAAGCCCGCTGCGCCATCGTTGCCGCCGCCAACCCGATCCGCGGACGATACAACCCGACAATCCCGTTCAGCCAGAACGTCGAGCTTACCGAGCCCATCCTGTCGCGTTTCGACATCCTCTGCGTCGTCAAGGACGAGGCCGACCCGAGCGTTGACGAGATGCTCGCCAACTTTGTCGTCGGCAGCCACTTGCGCTCGCACCCCAACTTTGACGCCGAGACGGACGAGGTCAACGCCAGCGGCATGATTGACGCTGACGTGAGTCGCGTCGTTGACCGAGCGACTGTACGAGACTGACGTTCGCGCCCACAGCTCATCCCGCAAGACCTCCTCCGCAAGTACATCCAGTACGCCCGCGACCGTGTCAAGCCGCAGCTGCACATGATGGACCAGGAGAAAATTTCACGGCTGTACTCGGAGCTCCGCCGCGAGTCGCTCTCGACGGGCTCGTACCCCATTACGGTCCGTCATCTCGAGTCAATGATCCGCATGGCCGAGGCGAGCGCCAAGATGCACCTCCGCGAGTACGTGCGCTCGGACGACATCGACCTCGCCATCCAGGTCATGGTCGGCAGCTTTGTCTCGGCGCAGAAGTCGAGCATTAAGAAGCAGCTCCAGCGAGGGTTCAGGTGCGTTTGCTTCGCTTCTTGACGCCATCCTTTCGCTGACAGCATTCTCCCCCGCTCCGCAGGAAGTATCTCCGCGTCGCTACCGACAACGAGGAGGTCATTTGCTTCCTCCTTGGCAACCTCGTCAAGGACCGCGTCCGCTACCTCGCCGTCAAGAACGGTGCTCAGCCAGACAGCGTCTCGATCCGCGTCGAAGAGCTCGCGCGCAAGGTGCGTCTCACGTCTCTGGCTTGCCTTCGCCTCGAACCGCACGCTGATGGCTTCGTGCGCAGGCCGCCGAGATCGACATTCACGACATCGAGCCCTTCTTTTCTTCCGCGCTCTTTTCCAAGGTCCACCGCTATTCGCGGAAGGGCGACTCGATCTACAAATCATTCGTCTGAGGCCGTTCCTCGTAGCCGGCGTTCGCACGTTCGCCATCCGTTTTGTTCGGGGTTGTCAGCTTGTTCGCAGTTCTGTACCCGCGCTCTTCTGTGTTCCTAGGCCTGCAAGAACACGTCGTCCTTCCGAAGGTTCTCGCGCGGGTCGATCTGACCGAAGCGAGGTGGCGAGAGGGCTGCGAGAGGTCAACGTTGCACGCCAAATGCACGCACTCCGCAGAAAAGAAGGTGAACGTGCGAAGGAAAAGTGCTACTTTCGATGAGACATTTGCTAAATGCGGTGCACACGAGCTCACCGCGCCGCTCGCACGCGGGCCGTCGCTCGCTTTCCTCTCCGGAGGCTCTCACACTCTTCTTCCTCGATCTCCTGCTCTCTCTCTGCTTGCTCGCCGTGACTAGCTAGCGACAACATGGCATCGTCGGACTCTGGTATGCCTGTCAAGCGGGCTCGCTTCGGCCTGGGCAAGGTGCGTCCCCCTTCGCCGCTCTCGGCCTGCTTGATCACTCGCGTCCCATGGTCGACCTGCTGACATCCCTCCCGCTCGCTCGTATCCAGATTGGACTTGTCTTCGCCTGCGGGTTCGTCGCGTTGCCTTGCGCCGCTCCTGGCGATACCCAGGATACCCCGTGGTGCTGACCCCGCCTCCACTGTTTGTTGTCGGCTATCTCTCCGCGCAGAACTGCTCTCTTGTGAGTCTTCTTGACTATCCGACGTCGATGCCAGCGTTTTCTGACGCTCGCTCGCGTCCGCAGCTCGGACGGCTATGTTGTGCGTCCGCTCGCGTCCTACGCCCTTCGCGTCAAAGCCTAACCTCATAACGTCGCAGAACGCTTCTTCCGGTACCGTTAACACAATCCTCAGTCGTTTGTACCCCACGGATTACGGCAAGAACAAGTGCGCTTGTCTTAAGCCAGTCCTGCGAAGATGTTTCGCTGATCCGCCTTCCCACCGCAACCTCTCTTCTCGATCGCAGCCACGGCACGCTCTTCAGCTCGATGGTATTCCTTGGTACCGTGCTCGGAGTACGTCCTTTCGCAAACGGGATAAAGCCCTCGGCGCGTCGACATCTCCGCTGACCGGAAGGCTTCGTGCAGCAATTGTCATTTGGCTACCTCGTCGACCGCTACGGTAGGAAGTTCGGAATGCTGGCTGCGTCGGCTATCATGATGTGCGTTCCTCAAGGCTTGTTGCCCTTCCTCGTAGTATTGAATCAAGAGACTGACGTGCCGCTATGCAGTGTTGGCTCGGCGCTCTGTGCCGGCGCATACGGTGCTGGAGGATCAATCACGGGCATGCTGCAGGCTCTCATCGCCTGGCGCTTCTTGACTGGAAGTGAGTCTCGAGTTCCCAAACCTGCCTCTTCCCGCATGATCAGTCTCTTCCCTCTGTCTCTACCCGAAGCTGACTCTCTTGCTTGTAGTCGGTATTGGCGCGGAGTACCCTGCCGGAAGCGTCGCCTGCTCCGAGTCGACCGAGAACCCCGGCGTCAAGGGTCGCATCCAGCACATGCTATTTGTCTTGGCGACCAACTGCATGATCGACGTTGGCTTCGTCGTAGCTAGGTGCGTCGAGTCACCTCTGCTTCTCCCCCCCCCCGTCTCGCTCGCCGGAAAGCTGGCTGACTCGCATGAGTTCCTCGCCTCCTCAGCTTCGTCCCGCTCGTCCTCCTCTGGATCTGCGGCGAGAACCATCTCCGTGCCGTCTGGCGTCTCACGTTCGGCCTCGGCATCGTCCCCGCCGCTCTCGTCCTCCTTTGGCGCCTCCGCATGCCGAGCGAGCCCGTCCGCTACCGCGAGAGCGCCATCAAGCGCAACGTTCCCTACGGCCTCGTCTTCAGGCGCTACTGGAAGGAGTTCATCGGCATCAGTCTTTGCTGGTTCATCTACGAGTACGTTCCGATTTATTTGGCTCTTCCCCTTTCCATCCATCTGTTCCCCGCCGCTCGTTCGTCTCTGGGCGCTCGCTCGTCTCTAGGCTTCGATTGCTGACGCATTTCTCGGACGCAGCTTCATCACATACCCCTTCGTGAGTACTGCGTCCGCAATCGTCAAGCTTCAGCGACTCCTCGCGACTCTCGGCAGAAAAAGGTTCTAATCCGTCTCCGTTTTCCTTGCTTGCAGGGCCTTTTCTCGTCCATTATCGTCGACACCGTCACTGGGGGTTCCACAAAGCTTACGGTGCGTCTTGTGTGCCACTCGGGTGGACAGACACTGCGTCTAGTCGTGCATGGCTTGCTGACCGCATTCGGCGCGCAGACGGTTTTCGCATGGAACATCGTCATCAGTACGTGACCTTTCACCCACCTTTCGAGGCTCAAGCCGCACAGAAAAGCGGTTCAGACCCAAGTCTGGCGCTCCATCCGTTTCTTCCCGCCTACTGACGCTTCGACGCGTTCAGACGCCTTCTACATTCCTGGATGCTTCTTCGGAGCACTCACAGTCGACAAGATCGGCGTCAGTCCCTTTGATCTTACCAAATGCCGCCGGTGAGCTGACGTGATGTTCTGCCATAGCCTAAGAAGCAGCTCATGCTCTTCCTGATGCTTCAAGCTATCGTCGGCTTTGCGATGAGCGGCACGTACGAGAAGTTGACCCAGCACAGTGCGTTTCAGTCGCCCAAACGTGAATTGGGAAGGTTCCGCTAACGGTTCTCGCACTTCGCCCCACTGTCTGTTCCCCGCCGACCGCGCGCAGTCGCCGGCTTTGCGGTGCTTTACGGGTTCTTCCTGAGTCTCGGAGAGGCAGGTGCGCAGCTTCCTATGCTCCTACAGCCGTCTCACATTTCGCCGACACTTGTCCAATAGGTCCTGGAGATTGCCTTGGTCTGTTGGCCTCCAAATGTTATCCGACCGCCGTCAGAGGTACGCCTGCAGTCTCAGCTGCTCTCGGGAACGAGGCTGTGACCTTTCTCGGGTCGTGCGAAGGCTGACCCGCGCCTGCTTCATTCGCAGGCCAGTTGTACGGCCTCTCCGCCGCAATTGGCAAGATCGGCGCCTTCGTTGGAACCTGGGCTTTCCCTGCCTTGATCAAGGACGTGAGTTGTGACCCCAGTCGAGCTTGACGGCCCCTTCGTCCTTCCGCTTTACATCTCTTCCATTTTGCTGACATGCCCTCTCACAGTTCCCGGCAGGACCTAAGCAGACTTCGGGACCTTTTTGGGTTGGCTCGGGATTGGCCGTGCTTTCCGCGCTCGTTGCGCTCGTTCTGATCCCCGAGGCCAAGATGAACGGGATGACCCAGATGGACGCCGACTTCAAGGAGTATCTTGCCGACCACGGCTACGACGTCAGCCAGATTGGCACGTCGGACGCTGGCTCGATCGAGGAGCGTGACTCGATGGAGGACGAGAAGAAGGCGCCGGCCGTTTGAGGAGGAGGAGAAGGAAGGCGGTCGTCCCGGCGCAACGTCGTTTCCGCCTCCTGCCATGTTCGGCTCTACAGACACTGCTTCGCTCACTATGCGAGGGCATCGTCTGTTTCTAGGGTCCCTGTATTTCGCATCTCCTCATCTCCCTCTTTTCCTCGTCTCGTCGTAATAAAGCCCTCTATGTCATCCCTTGCGTCGCTCGTTCGTTCTACGAAAGCATCAAAGCCTTGTTCATCACCCCCAACCAGCACTTGGCAATGTGAAAGCTCGACCTTGTCCGGCTCTTCGCTCACCTCCCTCGCTTCGCCGCGCATCCTGCTGCTTGCCAGCGAAGTGTAGAAGCTCTGTACAAGCTGCTAGATCACCCACGGTCGCCGTATCGCTCGCTCGAGCTGTCGTCTCCCCACCACACGGTTTCATCAGTCGACGCAATCCGCCATTCATGTTCTCGTGAGTGCGGAGCCTCAGAGCGTGGCTAGGCCCTGCGGAACAGAGTTACAAGATACTGACCTACCTTCCTTGCACAGCGGAACTTACCCGTCCACCAGCCCGGCCTCCTTCTCGCGCGAGACGTCCTTCCTCCAGCAGGCGATGGCGCGGGGCCAGACGTCGCTGAGCGGAACGACGGCACCTGCTGCGACAGGCGAGAGAGCAGGCCCGGCGGAGGAGCAGGGTGCTCGACTGGGCAAGCGACGCAGTGCTGGACGGTTGTCGCGGAGTTCGGTGTCGATGGAAGGGAGGCTGAGCCCGACAGAGGAGAGTGTGGATGAAGAGGCCCTAGCGGACGAGTACGGCGAGGCGGAAGAAACGGAAAGGTTGCTGCCGGATCAGGTTCGTTCCCCTGGCGAGCCTGAAGGTCTCCTCTCGCGCACAAATCTCTTTCAACAGCCCCAGCGATTGCAGCCGCCAGCACATCCCATACATTCTTACCGACCTGCGACCGAGTCGACGCCGCTGCTTGGTCACTCCGCTACGACCGATGGCTTCACGACACCGGCCGAAGAAGAGGCGATCGAGCGGGCGCGGAAACTTGATGAAAGAGCGAGGTTCGCGATGATTAGCGAAGCGAAGACGCTTTTCGGCTACTCGGTGCCGATTCTCGGAACGCACTTCCTCGAATACTCGCTCCTTGCGACGGTCGTTCTGGCAACCGGTCATCTCGGCGAGACGGAACTCGCAGCCGCGAGTCTCGGCAACCTCACGAACAATGTCGCAAGTCTGTCCATCATTCAAGGACTGTGCGCTGCACTCGACACTCTTTGCCCTCAAGCTTTCTCGTCGTCGCGACCGCAAGACACGTCGATCTATGCCATTCGAACATGGCTCATCTGTCTGGCGCTCGTCATCCCACAAGGCATCTTCTTCTTTAACTCGGAGTGGATCCTGCGCGACGGTCTTAGGCAGGACCCGGACGTCGCTTTCCGTGCGGCGCAGTACCTCAAGATCCTCACCTTCGCCTCGCCCGCCTACTCCGGCTTCGAGTGCATCCGCCGGTGGCTGCAGGCACAAGGACTCATGGTTGCGCCCGTACTCGCGCTCATTGCCGCCGCACCCATCAACATTCTCCTCAACTGGATCCTCGTCGTCGGCCCGTTCGACTCGCTTCGACTCGGCTTCATCGGCGCACCCATCGCGACGACCATCTCGATCAACGTCATGTTCTTCGTCATGCTCGCCTACAGCATCCTCCGTGCGCCGCGAGTCGCCTGGAGCGGCTTCACGCGCGAGACATTCACCGGTTTCGGCCTCAACATCCGACTCGGACTCGCTGGAATCGGCATGGTTGGGTCGGAATGGTGGTCGTGGGAGATCGTTGGTCTTGCGACGAGCTTCCTCGGACCGACGGCATTGGCGGCGCAGAGTGTCCTTCGTGAGTTCGGTCCTTACCTTTGTCTCCGCTCAACGCGCTGATTCGTCTTCTCCATAGTCACCTCGGCCAGTCTCTTCTACCAGTACCAGTACGCTTTGAGCGTCGCAGCGGCCGTCCGCATCGGCAGTGAGTCCACTCCCTCCGCTCGAGGCACTTCCGTCTTGACCACCATGCCCGACAGACCTGCTCGGCGCACAGAAGCCCTCACTCGCCCGCGTGGCCTCCCGCGTCACCATCTTCATCGCCATTGTCGTCTCCGGCCTAAACTCGATCATGCTCGTCCTCCTCAGAAACGTCTGGGGCCACCTCTTCAGCTCGGACAAGGAGATCATCATCCTCGTCGCCGATGTTTTGCCGATTGTCGCGGCGTTCCAGCTGTGCGACGGGCTGTCGGGTGCGATGGGTGGTGTTTTGCGGGGAGCGGGAAAGCCGACGCTCGGGGCGATCGTGAGTTGACACCCTGCTCCTCCTTCTCTCGACGCCTCTCGCTCACGTCGCCATCCCTTTGCAGATCAATACGTCGAGCTACTACGTTATCGGTCTCCCAGTCGGCATAGCCCTTACCTTCGCGGGCCCACACCTCGGCCTAAACGGTTCGTCCGCCTCCGCTCTCCTTCCTCGTCCTCCTCCCTCCTGCTGACTCACCTCCGCATGTCGTGAACAGGCCTCTGGATCGGACTCACCGTCGCCCTGACGTTCACAGGACTCAGCTCGACCTATATCGTGTGGAAGATGGATTGGGAGGCGGAGGCTGAGACGACGAGGGTTCGGTTGGGCGAGGTAAAGAGGGATGAGGAGCAGTGAGAGGTGGGAATAGAGTGTGTAGGAGAACTTATCTCGCTCCGCTTTGCAAACCGCATTCGTTTACTCGCTCTGGCATTTTCCCTCGTCTCTCGTCTCAATCGGCGGGCGCTAAGAGTTGGCACGGAACTCGTACTGCAACGACGCTAAAAACAACCCAACCAAAAACCCTGACGAACCCCCCTCGAGCTCCTCAAAGCTTGCTCTGCTTGTCGGAAGCGATGAGCGCAACTCCTCCTCCGAGGCAAACCTTGCCGCTCGCCTTGATCTTCTGCACAAAGTCGACGCGCTGACCTCCGGACTCGGCATCATTCGACACCCACATCGTCGTCTCGAGCTGTCCATTCCACAGTAATACTCGTCAGCTCTGCTCGGATGCAGGTGGGAGAGAGGATGGATGGATGGGGACGAACCTCGTCGCCTGGGAGGACGGGGGACGTGAACCGCGCAGACATATACTTGAGACGCTTGCCGTTGCCTTTGGCGACGTTCTTGACGATGGCGCGGGCGGCGTGGCCTAGCGAGAGGAAGGGAGTGTCAGCGAGTGCTTTGGAGACGGCCGAGATGAGAGGCAGGGAGGGAGGGGAGGGGAAAGTAGAGACGAACCGTAGGAGCAGAGACCGTGGAGGATGACGCCGGGGAAACCCATGCCCTTGCCGACGGCGTCGTCGATGTGGAGAGGGTTGTAGTCGCTGCGGGACGGGAGCGAGCGAGCGAGCAAAGTGTGAGTACGCAGTTCTCGCGCATCCGAAGGACGTGACGCACCCCGAGAGACGGTAGACGACAGCCTGCTCAGGAGTCGTCTTCTCCGAGAAGACGAAGTCCGGGTTACGTTGAGGCGGCTTTCCAGCCTTGACGGGCTGCTTCGGCGCGATGCTCTTTTGGTATCCTCCCGTGTCAAACTTGCCGAAGCAGTAGCCGGAGCTGATCATGCGGACGACAACTTTGCCCGAAGGGTCGACGAGTCTGCACGATTGAGCGAGTTTAATCGACGAGTGGGAGAAGACGAAGGGAAAGAGCGAGTGACGCACTCCATGGCGTCGTCGACGATCAGTCCCTTGCCGGTATCCTTGACACCAACACACTTCTTCTTGAGCGCCCACCCCTCCGTGCTCTCCTTGGGCAACTCTCCCAGAATCTCGATCGATTGCTCCGCATGAACCAGCTTCTTCGGGTCAAGAGGCGGAAGTCCGGGGTTCGGCGCGCTCCCTTCTTTCGCGGTGGCAAAGTTGGCGATGGACGGGTTGGTGCCCTTGAGACCGAGTACGAGGGGGTAGGTAGGGAACGGGTGCCAGTTGGGGTCGTCTTCGTATGTGAAAGCCAGCTCGTCCTTCTTGGCGCCGATCTGTGGAATCAAAAAAAAAAAAACATCTCGCGTGAGCGGTGACTCGTTGAGAGGGCCGAAGAAGACATGCAAGCGCACTCCGACAGCGTCTTGAAGAGGAGAAGAGGACGAGGTCAGCCAACACTCGCTCAACGACGTCGCTGGGATGGACGCACAGAGGAGCAAATCGCGCTGATTCCACGCGACGGGGAGAGGCTTGGACTCGTGACCTGCGACGAGGGAGAGGGTGAGTGTGGGGACGACCTCGTGTGGGAAATTGTGCGCTCACCGACTGCCTTGTCGAGATTGTGTGCGGGCATGATCGTGTGGGTAGACCGAGAGTGTGTGAGCGTGACAAGAGCGGAGGAGAGAGAGAGAGAGAGAGCGAGGGAGGAGCGGGAGGAGCGTTGCCGGCTTGCTGTCGTCGGGCCGGAGCCAAGTTTCATTTCCACGCACGTGCAGCGAATGCCGGGTCACGTGCTCCCTGTCTTTCTCTCTCTCGCTCTCTCGGTAGCGCACCCGCTCACACTCTCACACTGGTGCTGCGACACTTCATACCGCGAACAGGGACACTGCTCAGGATGGTCGCAGGCTACCGCAAGCCCGCGCTCGAGCCATCGCCCGCGACGAAACTCGTCCGCGACCTCCTCCAGTTCGGACAGCCCCAACAGCCCCCTACCCACCTCGACGGCGAGCGAGCGGAGGTCAGTGTCAGTCGTGGGAAGGGGAAGGGAAAAGCGAACGACCAGGCGGGGTCGAACGGCGACGCGAGCGCAACGAGTGACGCGGACGATGTCACCGCCAGACTCGACAAGCTCTCGGTCAAGAATGGCGCAGAGGGCAAGGGCGAGACGTCCAAGGCGCTCAAGAGGCTCTTGCGCTCGGCCAATCACACTGTCACCATCCCCGGCCCCGGAGGCAGGGAGGAGAAGCGCATCTTGACGAGCTGGAAGATGGCAGACTACGCTTACAAGCGCGAGCCGTGCCCGTTCCCGACTCGTGCGCGGGGGCTCTTTACGGAGAAGGTGGGCGGAGGGGAGGGTGAGGAGTACCGCATCGTTGCGAGGGGTTACGACAAGTTCTTCAACGTCAACGAGGTGTCCTGGACAAAGGTGCGCATTTCCTTTTCTCTCTGGACTCGACTATACTGACGATACCAGTGCGCAGTGGGATGCGATCCCGCAGTACTCGACCGGCCCGTACGAGCTGACGACCAAATCCAACGGCTGCATCATCCTCATCGCCGCGCTCACTCCCTCCAATCTCGTCGTCACCTCGAAGCATAGCGTCGGACGCAACGCGAACCACAGCACCGACGGCGGCGTGTCGCATTCGGAGCGCGGGGAGTACTGGTTGGAGCAGCATGTCAAGAAGGTTGGACGGACGAAGGAGGACTTGGCGAAGGAGCTGTTTGAGAAGAACTTGACTGCCGTGGCCGAGGTGCGTCCAGCTGCGAGTCGCTGGTGAAGCAACTTGCGCCGACGCTCATGGCCCCGCAGCTCTGCGACGACTCGTTTGAGGAACACGTCCTCCCTTACCCCCCCGAAGCGACGGGTCTCCACCTGCACGGCCTGAATCACAACTCCCCGACCCTCAACACCCTCGCCTCCTCCGAAGTCGCCTCCTTCGCTCGCAAATTTGGCCTCATCCCGACTCCCTACACCGTCTTCCCCTCTGTCGTCGCCGTCCGCACCTACTGCGAGACGGTCGAGAAAGCCGGTGGTGTCGAAGGACCCGACGGCAAGCTGATGCCCGTCGAAGGCTTCGTCGTCCGTGGGCACCGTAAAGGTGGCTCGGCGGGCGAAGCTTTCTTCTGGAAAGTCAAGTACGACGAACCGTACCTAATGTACCGCGAGTGGCGCGAATTGACGCGCAAGTTGCTCGCGAGTTATCCGAACCTCGACTCGGTCAGCGGGAACAAGATCCGCAACGAGGAGAGCAGGTTGTATCTCTGGTGGGTCCGGAGGGAGATCCAGCGCGACAGGGCGAGGTTCGATCCGTGGAAACATGGAAAGGGGATCATCAAGACGAGGGAAGAGTTTCTCGCATGGCAGAAGACGCCTGAGGCGAACCAGGCCCGCAGGGAGCTCGGGCAGAAGATCGAGATGGACGAGGAGGAGCGCAAGAGTCGCAGGTTCGACCGAACCATCATCGTCCCCGTCGCAGTCCAGGGTTGCGGTGAGTCGCCTGGCTCTCCCCGCCACGCTCAGGCGATTTGAGCTGACGCTCCCCTTCCTCGCGCAGGCAAGACCGCGCTCGGACTCGAGCTCGCCCACCTCTTCGGCTGGGGACACGTCCAGAGCGACGACTTCCTGCAGAAGAAGCCGGCGCCACATTTCCTCAAGGCGGTCAAGGGCGCGCTCGACTCGAAGGAAGTCGTGATTGCCGACAAGTGCGTCTCGTCCACCCTTCTTCCGCCCACTGTCAGCTGACGGTAGCGCTCGCAGGAACAACCACCTCGCCAAGCACCGAGAAGACCTCGTCTCTCTCGCCGAGTCCGTCTCGCCAAAACACACCGTCCGGCTTGTCGCGCTCGTCTGGCCGACCAACTCGCCCTCGCTCCCTCGCGACAAGTTCCACGCCCTGTGCGCGTCGCGCATCGTCAAGCGCGGTCAAAACCACCAGACTCTCCGTGCGGGCGAGTTGCACGAAAGCGTCTTGTGGCAGTTCCTCGGCCAGCACGAGTCGTTTGATCAGGAGATGAACGCTGCCGACTCCAAGTTCGACCATGTTATCGAGATGCGGGCCGAGTGGGCGCAGGACGAGGCGCTTCGACATGCGATTGAGGGGCTGGCGAAGATCGAGGGCGTCTTGCCCAAGGGTACGCAGGTCCCGCTTCCGAACAGCAAGATCGAAGAAGCGGTCAAGTACGCCGAGTCCTGGACGACGAGCATCCGCAAGGAGGAGTCGGCTCAGCAGGTCGAACAGCGTGCCAAAGCGGGCGCGGCGCGATACTACGGTATCGCGGTCGACGTCGACGTCAAGGCGCTCGTTGAGAAGCACATCCCGCAGTCGGATAAGGACGACAAGAACTCGTTGTGGTCGACGCTCGTCAAGAGCTCGCGCGTCGAGCGCAAGCCGCACCTCACGCTCGTTCACCGCAACGAGCTCGAGTCGACCGACGAGGCGGTCCGCATGTCGAAGCAGGCGTTGTGGGACCGCTACGCCGAACTCGTCGATGCGGCGACCAAGTCGGGCAAGGAGCAGGAGTCGCTCGCTGTCGAGCTCACCCTCGGTCCGAGACTCGTCTGGGACGGTCGAGCGATGTCGCTCGAAGTCTCGGCTCTCACGCCCAAGGTTGCGCCGAAGAAGGGCGAGAAGCCGCATATCTCGCTCGTTGACGGCCGCGCAGCGCACATCACGGTCGGCACCCGCTCGTCCGACATCCGCCCGGTCGAGGGCAAGTTCTTGATGGAGATCGTCGCGAAGGGCGGCAAGTCGACTGAGCATGGCGGCGCGATCCACCAGGTGCGGATTGGCGAGGTCAAGGTACCGGGCAAGCTGGCCGGCCTTTCATGAGGGGGACGAAGACGCGCGTTCGTGCCCAGTCGACGTACGTCTCTCCCCACTCCTCGTTGTGCTGTTCATATCCCTCCATCCTGTCGTTCCTTGCATATCCTCCCCCTTCGCATGTTGAGCCGTAGCATCCCTCGCATCACTCCGCACCACAAGCACTTCTCCCTTTCGTTCTCCGCCTGGATGTGTAGCGAGGATCGGCTTGCAAGAGCTACAATGGGGAAAGATGGGTATCGACGGAATGCGTGCGAGAGTGAAGACAAGAACAACGGCGAGACGGGGCAGAAGATGGATCACGAGCGGCAGTCGCTGAGGCCGATGCCGCAGGCGGAGGCGAGAAGAAGGTACATGAGGAGCTGTCACGAGTTGGTCAGCTGAGCTCGTTCGTGAGCGCGAGGAGCAGTCATACTAGGGCGGAGAAGCCGACTGCTACGAGCACTTTCGCATTCCGGTACCACATCTTGCGTCTGCGGACGAGGTCGAGGTCAGAAATGGCGTCGTACAACGAGACGAGAGCAACGCAAGCGCACCGCAGGACCGTTGCCCGCTTCCTGAACGCCCTCGCTTGCTGCGACATCTCGTCCGTCCGGTCGACCAAGATTTCGATCCTCTCGCCTCGCGACAAGACCGCGTCGATCGACTTGACCATGACGTCCTTCGTCGCCGCCAGCTCTGCCTGCGCCGCCTTGATCGCGTCTTGAGGCGGGTTCTCCTCGTACCGCTGCATCAGCTGCGCAATCATCTTCTCCGTCGGCATCTCGAAGGTCGATGTGAACTGTCAAGGGGGTAGGTCAGCAACTAGCGGACAGTCGGCTGGGAGGTAACGCACCCTTCGGTGCAGCTCGGCGAGGAAGGAAAACGGCATGCGTCGCCCAGCCGTGTCCTCCGCCACTACGAGCGCCGTCACGCCGTCCTTCTTCTGGTAGTGTATCAGGATCTGGTCGGCTGAATGTGACCCTTGGTCAGCTTTGGCAATGTGATCCGGGAGAGTTGGAACGAACCGGCGTAAGTGAGCTTCGAGTCGTTCGGCGGGATCTTCTGTAGAATAGCCTGGCAGGCTGTACTGAATCTATTAGCACTCTTCTTCCCTCGGTCTCCAGACCACGCACCGTTGCTGTACTGGCCAGCCTTCTTGTCGCATTCGGCGAGGATCGTGTCTTCGCGGGCGACGAGGGCGTGTAGGAGGCTCATGGCGGGTCTCTGCTACCTTCTGCGAGCTGGCTGTCAATCTAGAGTGGGACGACGTGATCTGCGCTGCCTGACGGACCTCGAACTGATGAGGAGGGCGGATGGGTGGGGGAAGAGCGAGACGGGCAGCGGACGGTTGCGAAACGAGTTTGCCGGGATGCAGGCAGTCCTCTGTGTGTAGCAAGGTAGTTCGGTGGAGATCTAGCGGGACGAAGCGGTGGTGACGCTGTCCGACCTGCCTGCGACCTCATCGCCGTCCGCCAATGCCTCGAAACAAGCTCTCGCTGGCGTACGATGCGTCCTGCGCTCACCCAGCGCTCCCTTGAGCCTCCTGCCTCTCCCGTGACGACATGGCTTGTTCAGCGGGATTCCCCTTCGTCTGCTGCTTCGATGCAGTCCGTCGCCTAATCAACGCCCTTGACGACCGCTAAATGAGGGCCCGGGAAGGAATGCAATACGTCCGCCCGGTTCCGACGACCAGCCGACTCGGCTCTTGCGGGTTGCTCATCACTTTCGGGCCGTGTCCGCTGGCCTTGATCTGCATCGGTTTCCTCTCGCAGATCGCTTCGGCTCCTCACCTCATCGTTGGCAGGTATTCGACAAGACCTCGCCTTGCAGCACAATCCGTAGGGCAGCGTGGTCAAGGACTGTGGGAGGAAGAGAGAAGTTGGGAACTTACGCTTGGGAAGGCCAGCCGGGTCGGTCCGCTCATAACGCCCGCATCTGCCTTGCGCTGCAGGCGCGGGCTCGAGGGAAGAAGGGGGATGCGGTGGAATGAGCGAGCAAATGCTGCAAAAGAGGTGTAAGGGGTTGTAGAGGGGCCGTAGCTCTCTCGGCCCTGGCGGAGCCCGATGCAAGTTGACTCGCCCAACGAGCATGCTCGTCGTTACATTCCGGGCAGCCGAACCCAGCGCCATTTTTTACGAGGGGCTGGAGGTGAGGAGATGAGATTGCGGTCATCGAGCAAGTCTGGCGCAGGAGAGTGCGAGCTCACCAGAGTTCCGAGGAGATTCGACGCTCATGCAGGAGACACTTCAAGATTGGCCGAGGCCGTTGAGGCCTCTGGGCGCGGAGCTGCTCGCGCCCTACAAGTGGCAGGGTCCCCTACCACTTTGCCGCGCCCGTCAAAAGGAGGCTGTGGGCGTTTGCGGCAATGTTGGCGGCGGCGGCACCGTCGCGATTGTAGACGACGTCGCAAGTCGCGCAGTAGAGGAGGTTGCGAATCGTTGATCTCGACTCGAGTTTCGCTGGCGTCCTGCTGTCTCGTAATCAACGTCAGTGCTCAGCACCTCCTCCCGGCGAGCAACACAAGCAAGAAGCAGAGCAACTCACACTGACCGACGTCCCTCACTGTCGATGCAGTCCAGCACGGGACACCGCTGGCTCGTGAACGCCTCAGTGATGCTGACGATGCGGTATTCCATGCGTTGCCGCCGGAGCACGTCCTCGATCTCGCGCAGGAGAGGAAGCGTGACCTTGGCGACTCGTGATCCCTTTGGAGCCAAGACGCCGGCACCGACCGCAAGCAGGAGCTTCATTGACGAGTTGAGCTCGTTGCCGCCGCTGACATCTCGGCCCGAGAGGAACCTCGCAAACTCATTGGCAAGGCAACGGAACATGCCAACCCTGAGCGACTTGGTGCGGTAGTGGATCTCGTAGCCAATCTTGTTGACCTTGGCGAGGACGTACAGCGACGACTGGCAAACTGGCCCCCGCACGTCGTAGCCCTTCTTGAGCTTGTCGGCGATGGCAAGGTTGAAAGCGGCCGTCTGGCATTGACCGTTCTTCGTGATCGATGTCAGGCCGTTCCGCCCGCACGGAGGCTCGCCTGCCTGATCGTCGCGAGGGGCGCCTTCTTGCCGGCCGACTCGAAGCGGTCCAAGTGCCTTTTCAGACAAGTTGTAGTGCGTACTCTGTCGAGACAACCAAGGGCGTACCGAAGCACTGGTCCCGCTGATCGAGTCCCGGCGGCGCGGCCTGGATGTCGCGCTTCCGAGGCGACGCGAGGGACAAGGACTTTCTTGTCTGTGGCTGCGATCCAGGCGAGAATCCACTGTGCACATTCTTTTGTCTCGCATCACGACCCAGCGACGGCGCACCATCGCTGGGAGGCGACGGCGTCCGACCGTCCGTGCCGATTGGCAGACGTCCGTCCCGATCAGCACGCTCGTCGCCTGGCACGGTCACCCACTCGGCGACAAGGAGCTTGGGATGCGGATCAACAAGACGCGACAGGCGTACTTCGATGCGTGCACGCCTCAACTCGACGAGCTCTCTCTGGCGGGGGCGGTAGAAGGGCGAGAGCGAGATGGGTTCAGGGTTAAGGGTATTGTCAGCGTGTAGACGAGCGTCAGGCTCCGTCCGTTCTTGCGGCGCAAAGTTGCAGCACAACTCGGCCGAGGCGCCGCAAACCTAGCCTAGTGTCGGCAAAGAGCTGGCAGAGCTTTACCCTGCAGGACTGGAAGCGAAGCTCGACAGCTTCCAGGAGCAATAGGTCCTTTGAGTGCGCGAGGTCGACGAGCACTTGGTCGTGGCGACGGGCGACCTCTCGCAGAAAAACTTCTTGCCGGCGCGGAGGGATACCCGAGAGTGCCGTACTGATGTGGATAAGCCGCGCCAATGTAGATGCAGTCGACGTCCTACTCGGCGAGCCGCTCGTCGCAGGATCCGTACAGCTTGACCTGTCTGTTGCCCTCCTCGACACCCGTCTCTTCCCAGACTTTGTCGACAAGAGCGTCGTGTTCAGCTAATTGGATCCGTCATGGGGGCCTGGCGACTTTCACAAGCGCGACTGAAGGGCAGGAAGGAGAGAAGCGATGGAAGAGAGGAAGTGGGAGGAGCTCCGGTGGTCGTGGTGCCGCCGCGCCAGTTGTTTCGTCGTCTTTGACTAGGTTAGCGACGAGCAGGAAGCGGACGATAGCTACAGCGGGGATCAGCCAGAGGGTCATCGAAGCGTATGTAGCAGGAGAGGAAGCGGATGCGCGCGCTGACCTTCTCAAGCGATGGAAGCGTCTGCGAGACATCTACTGCTCAATAAGTTGCAATGCTGGTCTAGTGGAGACAAGATTAAGGAAGAGAAGGTATCGCTACGAGCGCTCAGTCTGTTTAAAGGTGGGTCCGTCAAGGAGGAGAAAGGGAAGGGTCTGTCTAGTAAACGGTCCGATGCACTGGTCCGTGTCCCGTATGCGCCATCTCCGGCTGCGTCAAGCCGTGCGACTGCGCAACGGGCTCTGCATAGCGTCCGTACTGTCCATCGCTGGCAAGACTCGGTCGCGCTGTGCCATTCTCGACGTCCTCGAGGACTCCGCCGCGTGCGCCGGGAAGAGCAGGGTTCTTGTGTTTGTGGAGGGTGTTGTTGCGGTCGCCTTCGATGAGGAAGTCCTTCGACAAGCCGAGGTGGTCGCGAGTTTTGTGTGCGGGCCACAGGTCGAGGCCCATCGTACCGAGGTAGATGCCGTACAAGGCGGCAATCGTCCTGCGGGAGGCAGGGTCAGCTCCTGATACCTCTCGCCCTGCGTCGGGATGTCGCACTCACCACTCGAAGATGGCGGCGACAGACTTGATCCGGTCGCAACGCGAGGTCAGCGGCTTCTTGCTGCCCGAGCCAGCGCAGACGCCACTAAGGAGGGGACACAGAGTTAATCTCCTCCGGTCAAATGCACAAGGGGAGCGCATGGACGACGCACTAGGTCGCGCCGAAGCAGATCGCGCAGCAAATCGCGAGCACGACGATAATCCACTTGAGGATTGCGTTGCGGCGGAGGTGGTTACGGTCGATGCTGCGGGTGCGAGCAAGATGAACATGGCGAAGGTGCGGGAGGAAGAGCGAGAGACGAACTGGTCCTGCTTGAGCCACGCGATCTCGAGTGTTTGGCAGAGTGCAGAGATGGCGATGCAGACGATGAAGACGGCCTGCGAGTGGTGCGTGTTCATCAGCCGAGTGCAGTCGATTCAGAGGAGTGCGTGGGACTCGCCGCCATGCTCCAGTGCGCATTCGGGAACGCCAAGTCGTTCAAGCACGACAGCAAGACGAGGGCGATTGAGCCGAGGATGCCGAAGACACAGGCGACGCTGCAAGGCGACGGAGGTCAGCTAGAGCTCATTGCCGAAGGCAGATCCGGACGAACATGTCGGCATTGCGGTCCCGCTTGCGCAGAGGGCCGGGAATGCGGCGGAGGTGACGGAGCCAGCGCTCCATGAGAAGTGAGAGGGTATCTGTAGATTGGGCAGGTTAGCGCGAGCGGAGGAGGAGAGGGAGAAGGCCGACTAACAAAAGGCCGCGGTTGTCGAAACACCCGCTATGAAGAGTGCCTGCTTGCCCGGTTCAGCGCCGACATTGGAGACGTACTGTGAGGTTGGGCGAGAGTAGGTTGGCAGTTGCACACCTCCTGAGGGAACTTCTGAACCCACGAGAATGGTCGGCTGTCCAGGGCGATACTGCTTGGCGTTATCCGCGACCTGTTCGAACGAAGTACGTGAATTCCGACACCTGACGCAATGTACGACGCTCTACGCACCGCCCACCAAAGCAAGAGGCCCACTGCGTAACGAGGAGACGTCAGCGGATCGCGAGGACGAGAGAACGGTTGCAGCATTGTCGGCGGCTAAGCAAGGTGATTCAACACCGCGCAGAAGGATTGTCGTCCGTGCTGTCGGTAGGGAGGAGGGGCCATGTGGACTCACAGAGAGTGCCCCACCACACAACGAACGCGATCAAGGGGAACACCCAGTAGAGTCCGTGAAAAGGTTGAAAGCGGTCGCGCATGGTCGTCGTTCGGCGTCAGTCAAGATACGCGAGCAAGAGACGACGCCTGAGAGTACAGACGAGCAGCAAGAGCGAGAAGGAGTGGAGGAAGAGCCAGCTGGCCTCTCCGAAAGTCGGCCTCGCTGCGTCTGCGTCATCGACACAAGGGTGAACTGCGGTGCAGGGCAGCAGTGTCTCGGAGCGAACTTGGAGCGATGGACGGCGAACAAAGCTGCACAGACCTTTCGACGGAGCGTGCGCATCGCGCGGGGCAAGGAAAGGAAATCAGTCGAGTGAGGAGGAGACGAAAAAGATCGCGACCTCGACTGAGTTCGAGTTGACACGTACACCGGCAAAAAGTCTCTTTTCTGCCATTACGCGGCAAAGAGTAAGCCAAGTTCGTGCACTCGTACGCAAGCAAGCAAGCGCACTACTCTCTTGCCCTTCTTCACTCATCACGCCGACCCTTATTGTCCCGACACTCGCCTCTTTACGAGGGTCGTCCTATCGGGTCTGCAAGACGAACCCACCACTCGCTGGAGCCCAACGCCGCAGCAGCAACGACCCCGACTCGACGAGGAGGGACTTGTTCGAGCCTCGAACGCGCTTCGTCCTCAGGGCGGGCTCGCTTCGAGGCGTGCACAGGCTTTTGGGCACCAGGGGGACAAGCATGAGTAGGGCGGTGACGCCGAATGAGCGGTGTGAGGGTGCGAGGAGGAGGGAAAAGGTTCGGAGGAAGGGACGCTGGGCCACGGTGGACGTTCTGGGTGGGATTGCGGGTCCAGAAGCTGTTTGCAGGCGATGTGAATGCATTCGCAACATTATGCTTCGAACCCAGAGTGCTTGTGTTGCCTTGAGAGCGTCGTCGTCGTCCTCCGCCTTCCGCAGTTACGCTCACTCGCTCACGCCGCGCCTAGCTGCTCCCCTTGCTCAAAATTCCTGCCCCGCTAGCCTGCGATCCCCGTCCGCCAGCTACTCGACCGACGTGCTGAGTCCAACGCGTTGTCCCCGCGTCTTTCGGTCGCGGAGGTGAAGGGTGGAGAATGGCGACAGAAAAGCCAGGTGCGCACGCCGCTTGGCAACAGACTCTTGAACCTGCTAATTCGGCCTCACAGCCGCACCGCCGGTTCCCAGGGCCATCGCCAAGCTTCCCGAGGCTGTCGTGAACCGGATCGCAGCAGGAGAGGTATGTCCATCCCGCTCGTACGGCCTTCGAGGACGCTCACTGACACTGCGACGACGACGGCTAGATCGTACAGCGACCGTCGAACGCACTGAAAGAGCTGATTGAGAACTCGCTTGACGCTGGAGCGACGACGATTCGGCTCACGGTCAAGGAGGGCGGGCTGAAGCTCTTGCAGATTCAGGACAACGGAAGTGGGATCAGGGTGCGCTCGCCTTGTTATCACAGGCGGAAGAGTCCGTGACCGGCGGGACTGACCTTGCCCTCGTGCAGAAGAGCGATCTCCCGATACTCTGCGAACGGTTCACGACATCCAAGATCAAGGCCTTCGAGGACCTGTCGTCTCTCGGCACGTATGGTTTCCGTGGCGAAGCGCTCGCGAGTATCAGCCACATCGCGCATCTGAGCGTGACGACCAAGACGCGGGACGAGACTTGCGCATGGAAGTGTGTCCGGACAGCGAATTGCTTTCGATCATGGTATTGACGTTTCGTACACGAAGAGCTGCCTACGCCGACGGAATGTTGATCCCGCTCAAGCCAGGCGGCGATGCTGCATCTTTGCCCTGTGCAGGCAACGACGGGACTGTCTTGACAGCGGGTTCCTTCCCCTCGTCTCCCATCACGAGAACTGCCGCTTACCCTCTCCACCGTCACAGGTTGAGGACCTTTTCTACAATACGCCCCAGCGTCTCCGCGCTCTCCGCTCCGCGAGCGAAGAATACGCCCGAATCCTCTCCGTCGTGACAGCCTACTCGATTCACAACGCCGGCGTCGCCTTCGTCTGCAAGAAGATGTCCTCCACTTCATCCGGCTCGACAGCAGACGTCAATACCAGCGTGGGAGCAAGCGTCCTCGACAACATCGGGTTGCTGTACGGTGATGCGGTCAGGCGCGAACTGGTTGAGGTCGTAGCGGAGAGCAAGGAGCTGAATGTGAAAATCAAGGCGTGGTGCAGCGGTGCCAACTACCAGGCGAAGCGAAGCACTTTCCTCTTCTTCATCAACCGTATAACGCCTCTTCCTCCTTTCCTCCCAAGTCGACTGACTTGTGCCGGTTCACAGACCGTTATGTCGAGTGCTCACCCCTCAAGCGCGCCCTCGAAGCCTTCTACGCCACTCTCCTCGCAAAAGGCACCCATCCCTTCGTCTACCTCTCGCTCGAAATTGACCCGACCAAGATCGACGTCAACGTGCACCCGACGAAGAAGGAAGTCGCCTTTGAGGATGAAGATGAGGTCGTGCAGCTTGTTTGTGAGAAGCTGGCGGAGGTGTTGGAGAAGCAGGGGGAGAGTCGGAGCTACAAGGTTCAGGTGACTTCAGCAGAACCTGCTTTCAAGCGAATAGACTGACCGATCAAGCCGCGCAGACTCTCTTACCGACGACGGGCACGCCTACGGCTGCCCGAACACTCGCCGGGTCGTCTGTTACCGCAAATCCGGCCGCTTCGACTTCCCGCAAACCCTCGACTTCCTCCTCCACGAAGCCGATCAAAGTCGCGCCGAACAAGCTCGTACGAACCGACGCGCAGTCCCAGACGCTCGACGCCATGTTTCCGACAATGCCAGCCCCGTCCACCTCGCGAGCAGGCGGCAAGACGCGAGACGCGGATCCTGCAACGAACGGGGACGAGGACGACCGACCAAGCAAGAAGCGCAAATCCGACCACGATCCGGCGTTCGCGACGCAGCTCGCGGCGGAACAAGCGGCGCAGAAGAGCGCGAGGGTGCGGATTGCGCAGAGCGAGTGTGCGCTTACGAGCGTGCGGCAGCTGAGGAAGGAGGTTGTCGAGGCGCGGCACGAGGGTGAGTAGCCTGAGCTCGTCTCCCAGGGCGAGTGCGACGGGGTCCTAATGCGCTATGTTGAGCAGGTCTGGATACGCTCATCAAGGGGCACATCTTTGTCGGCGTGGCGGACCTCGACACTTGCAAGTCAATGATCCAGCACCAGACCAAGCTGTACATCGTCGACCACGCTGCATTAGGGTGAGTCTGTCTTTTCGAACTCTCAAGCATAGTTCGTTAAGTCGCGACTCGTCGCAGCGAGGAGCTGCTTTACCAGCTTGGCCTGCGACAGTTCGGTCGCTTCTCGCGCATCAAGCTGCAACCGCCTCAAGACCTTCGCAAGGTCGTGCAGCTCATCGTAGACCGCGCATCAAGGGAAACGACAGCGAAAAGGTCGTCAGCTGAGATCGTCGAGGTGTGTAAGGCTTCGCTTCTTCAGGCTGGCGAGCGACTGACTGACAGTTCCGGAAGCAGCGTGTGTACTCGGTCCTGCACGATGCACGGGCGATGCTCGACGAGTACTTTTCGTTCTCTATTTCGGATGACGGCAAGATCGAGAGTCTGCCGCTCGTCCTGCCCGGCTACTCGCCTGACATGAACAAGTTGCCTCTTTGCACGCTCTCTCTCTTTCATTGGGAGTCGATGGATCGGAGCTGACCTGGATGTCCCGCAGTCCTCCTGCGCATCGGCGTACACGTCGATTGGGAGCACGAGATGCCATGCTTCGAAACCTTCCTCCGCGAGCTCGCCTACTTCTACTCACCCCGCCCTCCGCCTAATGCACCCGCTACGCCTCCCTCGCCAGACCAGCTCGACGCGCAGAAGCGCACAATCAAGCACGTCCTCTTTCCCGCCGCCAAGCAGTACCTCGTCCCGCCCGAGAAGCTGCTCAAGAAGGACATCGTGCTCGCGACGAGTCTCGAGGCGTTGTTCAGGGTCTTCGAGCGGTGTTGAGTCTAGTATAGGCAGTTTCTCTCGCAGCTGTAGGGATTTCTTGTTGTCGTATTGCATTGCGCGCGTCCTACGAATTTTGCGGGAGCAGACCTGCTCGTTCGCGTAGACGGAATGTTCGCTCTATCGCAGCCTGAGAGAGAGAGACTCGTCAGCGCGAACGCACGCAAGGAAAAGCACAAGCCAGACTCGCCGCACTGCGATCCCATTTGAAGCGGCTCATGTCCCGTATCCGCTGAACCTCCCTCTCATCCTCGCTCTCCGCATCACTCTCCGCTCCCTCATCCTCACTACCATCGTCGCTCTCGATCGTACCCGCTTTGACGCCCAGGTCCTCTTCCAGTTTCGTACTCCGCTCGCGCCGCATCTTCCGTCTCGCTTCGCCTTCTGACAGCGGATACTGCTGCACCACTTTACCTCCCCTGTACAGCCGCAGCTGTGGGATATCAAAGGCCATAGGCGACGTCGAGATCCCAAGGTCGTAGAAAGTAGTCGGCGCCTTGGCAGAATCGAGGACACAGAAGTCGAGCTGAGACGTGGCTAGCTCGCTCGAGAGACGGGCGAGGGTGAGCTCGAGGTCGCGTGACTTCTTGTCGTAGTCGGCGTAGAAGAGGACGATGTGAAATTGGGTTGGATCGGGAGGGGAAGATGCGGGAGGGGCGGATTGATCGGACAGTTCGTCGGGAAGTTCGACGATTTTTCGCTCGTCGAGGTGTACGTACTTGGCGGGAGAGAGCAGGAGAATATGTGTATCGAAGGACTATGTGGCGAAAGATCAGCTTAACTGCCGCAGAAAGCGGAAACGGGCACGCACCTCGGGAGTGAGCACCTTCAACTTGTGCGGGCCAAGATAGGACGGTTGGGGAAATAGGAAGCTGCAGACTGCGTGTGAACATGTCAGCGAACACGCTCTGAGCGACGAAGGAAAGACGCTGGACGCACCCATCCAAGCCGCAAAGTATGCCAGCACCCATCCCTTCGTGATTCCGATCTCGTTGCGAAGGAAGAACAGTCCGAACAGGTTGAATAGGCGCAGCTGGAAGGTTACGCTTTCGTGAAGTGACTCTGCACCACCCAAAAGAACAAGGAGGTGAGCTTGCGGGACGAGGGTGACCAGTAACGGAACGAGCGCACCTATGTTGTCTGAGCTCTTCCTTAGTCCAACCGACAGAGCCAACAAGGCGAGCGCAGCAACGAGTGCCGTCGTGACAGCGGGCGAGGAGTGCAAGGCAAAGAGGAGGAGAGCGGGAAGCACGGCGCAGAGCAGCGAGTTGGCGACGTAGTGGGCATGACTGAGCCTCTTGACGACGTCCCGCGTGTCTGGCAAGCTCATCGGGCGGACAAATCGTCGTTGTCGAGTCCAGGCGATGACGGCCAACGGCCAACTCTCGTCGAGGACCACTCATTCTCGCTGGCTTGTTGGACTTGCTGGACAACTCCTGAAGGTGGCTGATTACTATGGCACGGATAAGCATGCTTCCGCTGTCTGCGGTGCTCTCGCTCGTCGTCCTTTTCGCCCTCTGGCGGGCTACAAACCGGGCGACGTCAGTACATCCTCGATGAGCCTGGAGAGCGATTGGATCGTGCTGACAAGATTCGAGCTTGCGCAGAGATGTGCATCCGGAGCTAGCACCGGTGGATCCGTCGTTGATGTGCGACCCTTTCGCTGAACCGGGATTCTTGGTGCGCAGTCGTCTCTCTCGCTCGAGTAGGTCGGGAACGGGCTGTCTGATTCTGTTTTACTCCTAGCACGTTGATGAGCGCGAACCGCTGCAAACCAAGTGGATCCCTTACTCCCCGACCTGCGAACCCGCCCCCGACTGGCTGTCCCTCATTGCCCGGCGCGACTTCGAAGCGACTTCCTGGCTCGCGAACCGCACCATACTCGTCTTGGGCGACTCGGTCGATCGGAACGGGCTGCATCACCTCGCCGAGATGCTGGGTCTGCCGCGGTATTGCGTTCCTTACGACGACTACAGCAAGAAGGGAGTCGTCCCGGCTGGCTGGGACGAGCGAGGGATTCCTTGGGTTGTTGAGATTCCGTGGTTGAACACGTTCTTTACGAACGGGTTTATGTACGGCTTGGTGAGTCGGCACGCGCCCTCTGTCGCTGCTAGCTGCATAAGCTGAACCGAATCGAAGCGTCTGACGAACTTGATGCTCTTCCTAGGACGACGAAGACAACTTCCGCCAGCAGCCCGACTGGCACCCGCCCGGCAAGGCGGAAGACCGCATTGACAAGCTCTTCAAGGTTCACACCGACCAGCTCCCTTTCCCTCCCTCCTTCATCTCCATCCACTCTGGTCGTAAGTTACGATTGACTGACTCGCCTAGGCGAACGACGCTGAGGGTTGATTCGCAGTCTGGGACCTCGCCTTCTTCGGACGACAAGACCGCATCGCACACCTCTCGACCGAGATCCCTCTCACGCACGCTCGAGTCGACTGGTGGCAGAACCGCATGAAGAGTGTCTTGCGGCATGTCAACAAGACTTGGCCGGGCGTGCCAATCTGGATGAGGAAGCTGCACAGGGTTGGACCCGTCGGCGGAGCAAGTTGTGCGTCAAGTCTCCTTCTCTTCCGCTCATAGCGTGCCACTGACGATGCCTCGCTCGCGCAGACGATTGGCGACACACAGGCCACGAAGACCACGGCTCGCAAGAAGGCTTCTCCAACTTCTTCACCGACGTCCGAATCCACACGATCCGCGAGATGGCGGAGCAGGTTGTGCGGGACGTGGGGATTCCGTCGTACGACTTCGGAGAGAATTGGGAGGGGTGGCAGGCGCATCAGCAGATGGTGCACCCCAACAAGGTGCGTTCAGACGTCCCGCTGGCGAGGAGTACTCAGTTCAGGTTGCCACAACATATCACTCTGGTGTACCCGGAAACGATTCAACCCCGATTCAGCATCGTTAACGTCTTGCACCCGTCTCTCGCAGTTTCCGGGCGGACCCGTCTACACACAGGCTCTGCTGCACCACATCTGGATGGAATCGCAGGGACGCGATAAATGGCGTTTATCAAAGCAGCGACCACTCGCGCCGCTCGTCCAGGAGGACAAGGCGAAGAGCGAGGCCAAGGCGAAGGGAGACGGTCGAGGGTAGTGAGCGGCGCGGTACCTCGACTCGGGGCGGGAAAGTCTGTTCATCCTCATTCCTGTATTCTTCATTGCTGCATCCACTGCCTGGTACATCGTTAGGGAGATCTTTGCCGCCAAAGTTGCGACTTCGCAGGAGAGGAAGCGACTCTCGCCAACTCGCTACTCTCGCTCTCCCGCCGCGGCTGTTTGGGCTTGTGTGAGAGGTACTACACGTCACAGGACCAGCCCACCTCGCGTCTACTGCGTCACCGTCCAGCGACTCGCTCGCTCCCCCCGCTTTCATCGCCCGTCAGCCAGACCGCCTCGTCCGTCTCCCGACTCGCCGGCCAGAACACCGTACGCCTGCAGCCAGATCTGCAACTTGGCTGAGCACGTGTCAAGATGCCCGGCTGCTCGCTCGTTGCGATCCTCGACTTGAAGGGCAAGGTGCGTCGAGCGACAACACGACTGGGAGCGTCCAGCGCGGCATCGACACCCGGCTGGACCTTTTCCTTGAGGTAGTTGTGGGAGCTGACACCTGCTTCTGACGCGCGCAGTCCCTCATTCAGCGGTCTTACCGCGACGACATTCCCCCCACCGCCATCGAGCGGTTCCTCCCTCTCGTCCTCGAACAAGAAGAGGAAGGGCACTACGTGACGCCTTGCTTCTCGAGCCAGGGGATCAATTATCTCCACATCCGACACAACAACTTGTACCGTGAGTTGAGCCGCCCTCGCTCTGCATGAACACTTGTCTCTCGCTTGCCGAGTTCATGCTGATGTTCTCGCTCCTCGACTCGCAGTCGTGGCGTTGACGAAGAAGAACTCGAACGCGGCCGAAATCCTGACGTTCCTGCACAAGCTCGTCTCGGTGTGTCAGGCTTTCTAGTTCTCTTCGCCTCGCGTCTGACAACTCTGCTCGCGCAGGTCTTGACCGAGTATTTCAAGGAGCTGGAGGAGGAGTCGATTCGGGATAACTTTGTCATCATGTGAGTGCGCTCGCGTGGCTTCGAAGCGGGCGAGCGAGCTGACCCGTATGTCCCCCGCAGCTATGAGTTGTTCGACGAGGTGATGGACTTTGGATACCCTCAAACAACCGAGAGCAAGATCCTGCAAGAGTGCGTTCCGTCTCGTTGCTGTCCCACGACTGGAGCTGACCCTCCCTTGCAGATACATCACGCAGGAGTCGCACAAGCTCGAGGTGCAGGTCCGGCCGCCAATGGCTGTCACGAATGCGGTGTCATGGCGATCTGAGGGTATCCGGTATCGCAAGAACGAGGTCTTCCTGGATGTGGTCGAGTCGGTCAACTTGCTGGTGCGTGAAGAGCCTTCTGCCTCCCAGTCGGTGAATACTTGCTGACTTGGAGGCTCCGACATGACTTCTTTGCGTGCAGGTCAACGCGAATGGCAACGTTGTTCGCAGCGAAATTCTCGGAGCGATCAAGATGAAGTGTTACCTGAGCGGGATGCCCGAACTGCGGCTGGGTCTGAACGACAAGGTCATGTTCGAGACGACTGGACGAAGTGTGTCCTGCTCTAGCTGACCTTGTTGGCACTCGCTAACCCTCGTCGAACGCAGCATCCCGCGGCAAGGCGATCGAGATGGAAGACGTCAAGTTCCACCAATGTGTCCGCCTCTCGCGCTTTGAAAACGACCGCACCATCTCGTTCATCCCGCCCGACGGCGAGTTCGAGCTCATGTCGTACCGTCTCAATACTCAGGTCAAGCCGCTCATTTGGGCAGAAGCGCTCATTGAGCAGCACTCGGGGAGCAGGATCGAGTATGTGGTCAAGGTGCGTAGACAGCGATCGCTCCCCGTCCGAAGTCATGGAGGCAACTGCTGACGGGTCAAGGGACGCTGATCTCTCGCGCAGGTCAAGGCGCAATTCAAGCGCCGCTCGACCGCCAACAACGTCGAGGTCTTCATCCCCGTCCCCGACGACGCCGACTCGCCCAAATTCCGCGCATCCGTCGGCACCGTCCATTACCTTCCGGAGAAGTCGGCTTTCGTGTGGCGCATCAAGCAGCTGGCGGGCGGGAAGGAGTTCTTGATGCGGGCGCACTTTGGGCTGCCGAGTGTGAGGGGAGGTGCGTCTGCGGTTTCTTCTCGCCTCGGGCAAAGTCGGTGGGCAAAAGACGTGCTCATGAAATTGGCATTGTGAGTGCAGAGGACATGGACAAGCGG
Organism: Rhodotorula sp. ZM1; assembly: GCA_009806315.1. Classification (NCBI taxonomy): domain Eukaryota; kingdom Fungi; phylum Basidiomycota; class Microbotryomycetes; order Sporidiobolales; family Sporidiobolaceae; genus Rhodotorula; species Rhodotorula sp. ZM1. The sequence goes on from QYSD01000011.1 coordinate 57,214, forward strand.
GCGCCGATCTCTGTCAAGTTCGAGATTCCCTACTTCACCGTCTCGGGCATCCAGGTGCGTCCCAGCTCTCGCCTCTCGTATCAGCATCCTGTGTCGCCCCAGACGACGCAGCAAGGTCTGTGTCTTGACGGGCGAAAGTACTGACGCACCTCCGCCCTCTCTCCTAGGTCCGCTACCTCAAGGTCGTCGAAAAGTCAGGCTACGCCGCCCTCCCCTGGGTCCGGTACATCACCGCACAAGGCGACGACTACTCATTGCGGACGAACCTGCCGGCTGCGAAGGGCGCAAAGGCACCTGGGATCGTCTAGGCTCGCACTCGCAAGCAGCGTGACCTTGTATTCTCTGCCCTCCCCCCGGCCCCCCCCCCCTTTTGTTTTTCAGCACTCGTCTCGCAACGCAGGCCGCTTTGACGTTTTCTCGTTCCGCTCTTGACACCACCACCACTCCTCCTTGGGCTGGGCTCGCCTCTCGAGTCTCGGTCGGGCGGAGTACGGGAAACTGCTTGGTATTTGGGCACATTTCGTTCGTTCGTTCGGAGGGGGAGTAAGTGCTGCTCGAGATTCGGGTTCAAGGTACGACGGCGAGCGAGATGGAAGACTTTACAAGCGGATGGACAGAGGCGGGTACGCAGAACGAATCGCGAGACAGACGACGCCGTGAAGCCGCTTTCACAGCTTGGCAGGCTGCGACGGGGCCGAGTACTCGTCGAGGTGAGGGCTGCGAGCGAGCGCAAGCGGGGGGAAGCTTCAGTCTCGGAGGAAGACGAGGGAACAGCGAGGGAAGCACGCGGGGAACGTACGTCAAGTCGGTCGTGAGGAAGTCGGAGAGGGCGGGCGCGCGGATCTGGCCCTTGAGGTACCTGGCGCACAAGTCGACCTTCTTGGCATCGAGGCCCTTCTTGGCCTTGGCTGTCTCCTCGTCCAAGATCTTGTCGACCAAGCCCGTCGTGATCTTCTTCCCGTCGACGGTCGACGCGCCGTGCTTGACCCAGTGCCACAGCTGCGCGCGCGAAATCTCGGCCGTCGCGGCGTCTTCCATGAGGTTGGCGACGGGGACGCAGCCGAGACCGCCGACCCAGTTGGCGCAGTAGTGCAGCAACGCCATGCAGTTCGAGCGGATGCCGTCCTCCGAGATGCCGCCCGGGACGTTCGTGTTGAGCAGGTCGAGCGCGGTGACGGTGACGTCCTCGCGGCGGACGTGATACTGCGCGGGCGAGAGGAAGAAGCGTTCAGCAAGGGAAGAAGGTTGACGAGTGGGAGGCGCGGCGCCAGAACACACCTGGTTGGGGCCGACCATGCCCTTGTCAAAAATGTCCTTGGCGATCTTGACAAGTCCCGGGTGAGCGACCCACGTCCCATCGTGTCCTGCGTCACACTCGCGCTGCTTGTCGGCGCGAACCTTGTCCATGACGGCATTGTTCTTGGCCTCGTCGTTCTTGATCGGGATCTGCGCGGCCATTCCACCGATCGCTGCGACGCCGCGCTTGTGGCAGGTCTGAATGAGGAGCTTGACGTAGGACGACATGAATGGGACCGTCATCGTCACGTGCGAGCGGTCGGGGAGGACAAAGTCCGGGTGCATGCGCATCTTCTTGATGAACGAGAAGATGTCTGTCCGGCGCACGCTCTTCCCGTCAGCCACCGCACCGTGAGCGCGCCGAGAGACGGTCGGGCGACTCACAGTCCCAGCGGCCACAGTTCAAGCCGGACGAGTGCTCGCGCAACTCGTAGATGATCTCGTCCATCTGGAACGACGCCGTGATGGTCTCGATGAGGACCGTCGCGCGGATGGTGCCGCGAGGGAGGCCGACGTAGTCCTGCGAGAGGCGGAAGATGTCGTTCCAGAGGCGCGCCTCGAGGTAGTGCTCCATCTTGGGGAGGCTGCGGGGTGGGCGAGCCGGTTGCGTCAGTTTCCGCGGAGTTCAGAGAGAAGCAGAGTGATCGCACGCACTAGAAGTACGGGCCGAAGCCGCGGGCGAGCTGCTCCTTGGCGTTGTGGAAGAAGAAGAGGCCAAAGTCAAACATCGAGCCCGACATGGGCTGGCCGTCAACCGTGATGTGCGGCTCATCGAGGTGCCATCCGCGGGCGCTGCATCCGTCCACACAGTCATCAGTTCTACAAGCTCTAAACGGGAGCAGGAACGGAGAGCTGGCGAACGCACCGAACGATGAGCGTGGCAATCTGGTCGTTGAGCTTGTACTTCTTCCCCTCGGGCGACTCGAACGAGATGGTGCGCCTGACGGCGTCGTAGAGGTTGACCTGTCCGTCGAGGTTGTTGGCCCAGGTCGGCGAGTTCGAGTCCTCAAAGTCGGCCATGAAGGTCGCGGCGCCCGAGTTCAGGGCGCTGCGGCGGAGGTGCATCAGCAGGGAACATGAGAAAAGGGAGGGGCACCCAGCGCGACGCACCCGATGACCATCTTCCTCGAGACGGGGCCGGTGATCTCGACGCGCCTGTCCTGGAGTCCGGGCTTGGGCGCCGGACCCTGCCACGTCGGGTCATTGCGGATGTGCTCAGTCTCCTTGAGAAAGTCGGGCAATGCGCCGGCATCGAACTGGGCCTGCTGGAGCTGGCGGCGGTGGAGGAGCGACTTGCGAGTCGGGTTAAAATTGCGGTGCAGGACGGCGAGGAATTGGAGAGCCGCCGGGGTGAGGATCTCTTGGTGGCGGCCTGCAAGAGACGGTGTCAGTACGGCAAGATGCACACGAGAAGAACGTCCGGGCGAGGGCGGAAGGAAGCGGAGGAGGGGATGCGGGGGAGAGGTGTGGAGGATAGCGGGGAGGCGACGGAAAGCGCACCTTCGACCTTGCCTGCGAGTTTCGAAGCGACACGACCGACGTCAACAGTCAGTTCACGCGTCGTCGAGTGAGCGTGCGTCCAGGAGGACCCGACCCAAGGCGAGAAGGGCGGCGCAACACCGCTCCATCCCGGTGACGCAGAACAAAAGTCGGCTGGTGAGATGCGGGGCCTCTGGGCAAAGGCTGTCCAGCCGAGGTGCGATCGACCCGATCCTAGTCGCTCGTGTCCCTCGAGCATAGTTCTCCCGAGGCCGCAGGCAGCGTGCGAGACCCGGTCAAGAGGAAGGAGGGGGCGGGGGAGAGAGTGAACGCACCGTGGATCTGTACGCCGTGGGGGAGTGCGTTGTGCTGGGGAGACATCTTTGCTGCTTGCATCCAAACGAGACGTCCTGCAGGAGGGAGCGAGGGCGACGAGGAAGAGTGAGAGCGCGAAGAGCGCCGGGACTCGGCCAAGTGAGGCCACAATGTCCGACAATACAAACTCTTGCCTTTCGTTGTATTCTTTTGGATTCGAACCCTAAACCCCGCATTCTCCGCGCACAACTACAAACGGAACATGCGCAACAGCACACGCCCGATCCACACACCGTCGTCTCGCTCGCGCGCACACTCGCGACTCTCCTCGGCAACCTCGTGCGAGATCACCCCGCCCGCCTCGCGTGCGTCAATGATCGTGCGCACCATCTCGCCGTCAAACTCGGGGTGGCCTGTCACCGCACCGAACGAGGTCCGACGCGAACGCACGCAAACCCGAGTCAGTTCATTGCCTGACGAACGTGCGAAACCCACACACCCTCCGGACCGACGGGACTCGCTCGACCGCTCGCGTGGAGCAACGGCCAGCGAGCAGACAGGTAAAGGCAAGCTCCCTCGACTCGCGACATCTAAAGGCACCCTCGTCTGTGAGGGGGAAACGCGCCGCACCTTGAACTGTCACGGCAGAGATGTTGGTGTGAGAGAACGGCGCAGACGGGTCGACGAGGCGGACCATGCCGTGGATCGCGCACGCCGGGGTCGAGCCGAGCAACTCGAACGACGGAGGGAGCGAAGGGACGTGGTCGCGGTGCATCTGGTGCACGGCCTGTGACGCACAACACGTCAGCGACTCTCTCTCTCTCTCCTCTCCTGCACCGCGAGAGACAAACCGGTACGACGCACGATTTCCCCCCGTCCCTCAAACACTTCCCTTCCCCTCGCTGTCAACTTGACCCTCCGCGTCCCAATCTCCCACCCCTTCTCGTTCCGCTCCACGGTGGACCCGAACGCTCGAGCGATGATTTGGTGACCGAAGCAGATGCCGATCAGCTTCAGCGAGCGGTTGACAGAGGCGAGTTGCGACGTGAAGGCGACGAGCGTGGTGATCCAGGGGAGGGGCTCGTAGGCTGAGGCCGCTGCGGACCATGCATCTCGATGTCAGCAGCATAGTGAGACCGTTCAAAGATGTAAGCGAGCGCACCGCTGCCTGTAATCAGCACCCCGTCCGCCCGCTTGACCTCGTCCTCGCTCGGGTACGCGCCTCTCACGACATCATAGCTCTCGACCACCAACTGCCTCGTCTCTACCGCTCCATTCGCATCCCCGTCCGCGCCCTGCTCAGTCTTGACGAGGTCGATAGAGCGCCGCAAGAGGGTCGTAAAGATCTGGTGGTAATCTCCGCTCCGCTTCACAACGCTACGGGCAGTCCCACTCTCGGTCAGCTCCTCCTTCACAATGTCTACAGAAGTGGAAGAGCGGAGACGCACGCGGGAAGAGGCGTGTCGGCGAGCAGGATCAGCAGTCGGAGGTCGTGAGGTGCGTGGGGTGGGAGGTCGAGGATCGTGCGGCGGCCGGTCGGGGTCGTTGGTTGTGTCATTGCGCGTGGCTTTTTTGAGAGGGTGCACGAGCGGCTCAGACTGGGAGAGCGATAGCGAGTGAGCGGGAGGAGCTCGAGGTGTTCGGAGAGGCGGTGCGACGACTGGCGAGTCGCCCACACCCTCTCACGTCGCTGTTGGCTTCTTCTGCACTCTCGTCTTCCTGACCCAGGTTTTTCACGGCTCTGTGACGCGGTCGGCGGGGACCGGCAGCCGTGGGCGCGGCGTTCTCTCCCTCGTGGCGCAGGTTCTTCCGAGCGAGGCGATCAAGGTGTTCTCGTCGCGTTGAGGGCGCAGTGATTGCTCAGACAGGCTGATAGGTGAGTGACAGCCTCTGATTGCCGTCCTCTAGCCGCAAGAGCCTGCTGAACCCGCCGCTGACCTCGTTCAGTTCGCGCAGACCTCCCATTTCCCCCGATAGACTCATCCACGAATCCTGCCATCCCCATCCACTCTCGTTCTCGCACTCCCTATGTCCGGCCCCCAGCCCTCGAGCTACCTCCCCCCTCTGCACCCCCTCCCCCACCCCCCCTCCCTCTCACACCCCATCTCCCTCCTCTCCTCCTTCCTCACGTCCACTTCCAACCTAGTCGACCTCCGCCCCCCGATCGCATCATACAACTCCCCCATCGTCGAAGCCGAACAAGAAGCGGACGAGTTTGAGGTGGGCTTCGCACAAGGGTGGTTGGAGAGGGTTGTTGCGCTGGCGGGGAGGGTACTCGCGAGACGCGAGGGGGAAGGTAGGCAGGGGGAGTGGGAGGCGGTGGTGGAGGATGCGGCGAGGGTTTTGGCGGGGTCATTGGGTCCTTCTGGTGCAGTTTCGCGCCGGCTTTCTGAGCGTTTGCGCGGAGGCTGACTTCTGACTCGGTCTTGTGCAGCCCAAGGCTCCTTGACCAAGACGTATCTCCTCCCTAGACCGACTAGACACCTCGATAACCCGCAACGAACTTCATCCTTCGCGTACCCGACCCCTCCTCCAACGCGCCCCGCTTCGACCGTCCCTTTCGAGCGTTTCTCTCCCCCGCCTCACTCCGCCATCCCGCCCGCCGACATCTCCCTTACAGTCCGCGACGGTACGCTCGTCGAAGCCTCGACAGGCCACCGAACTTGGGGTGCCGCCTCGCTCTTTTCGCACCGCCTCGCCTCGTCTTCCTCGTCTTACCTCCCTCTCGCTCCATCCAACCGTTCTCTCCGCGTCCTCGAGCTCGGTAGCGGCACGGGACTCGTCGGACTCGCGGCGGCGAAAGTGCTAGAGGCGCTGGACGTCCCTGCCCGCGTGGTCCTTTCCGACGGAGGCGACGAGCCAGACACTGTGCTTGCAAACTTGCGGGAGAACGTCGAGGCCAACTTTCCTCCCACCGACTCGGCGGCAAGCTGCGTCAAAGTCACCAGCGAACGACTCGATTGGCGCGACTACCTCCCCTCCTCTCCGTCCATCCGCGCAGTCTCTCACATGCGACAAGAGCGCTACGACCTCCTTCTCGGCACAGACCTCGCCTACGAACGCGGACAGGCGACTCTTCTCCACGCAGCCGTCGCAGTCCTCCTCCGCTTCCCCTCTTCAACTCCCTCGCGAGACGAACCGAACCCAGTCTTCTGGCTCACCGTCGCGCTTCGACCTACCCACACCGCCGAGATCGCAGAAGTCGACTCGCTGTTCCCTTCTTCCTCCATCTCTTCCTCAGTAAACCCGGCCCTGCTCCGCACGCACGACGGCAAGCTTTACCGACTCGTCTCGACTGCGACTGAGGACGCGGTTGGACCGGATGGGTTTGCGGGCAGGGCTGTGAGGGGTACGATGGGCGCGAGGGGGGAGATGAGGTATAGGATTTACAGGGTCGAGTGGGAGGAGGTGAGAGGGTGAGAGTGGTCGCGCGGTTCTTGTAGACGTCTCAGTTTTTAGATCAAGATTTCCCTCGGGTTCGTCAGTCCTTTGAGGGAGGCAGAAAAAAAAGAAAAGAGCGGCATCGGCTTTCCGAGTTTGCAAGCGCAACGAGGACCTGCCTCGGCTCGACGTGCCGGTTGTCAGAAGCGTTTGCAGGGTCGTATGCTGGTGTTGCTACAACGAGAACAGAAAGCTGGGAGACAAACGGAAGATGCGGGCACGGAGAAGGCGTAACATGCGACACTAAGGACGAGGCAACAGGTCAAGGAGAGGGCGGGAGGGCCGAGAAAGACGAAGCGGGTAAGCCGAGGTGTCGAAGGAAGATGCCGAGACTTGAGAGGAATGCAAGGAGGGCAAGCGAACTAATCGAGCTGGATGCCGATAGATGCGGGTGCAGTCGAGTGCGATGCCGAGGCTTGGGTCGCCCCGAGGTCATAGCGCGCGTTTATACCCTCCATGCTTTGATACGTCGTGTCGGACGTCGAGAAGTGACCGGTCGAAGGAGGCGCGGGATTCGGATAGGCCTGCGAGGTGTAAGACGAGACCTGCGACTCGCTCGAACGCCAAAGCGAGGCCGAAGACGATCGAGACCCCTGCGTCGTCGTGTAATCTTGCGCGTGATGTAGGTGCGAGTCGAATTCGTATCTCGGGACGGCCGAGTACGGCATCGGAGGTAGATGCGACAGCGCGGATACGGCTTCGGCGATGTAGGGAAGCTGAGAGTGGGCGTAGGTAGTCGGACGGTGGACGAGCGGTACAGAGGCAGGCTGGTGCGTGACTTTTGGACGATGCGAAGCGGACGTCGGGTGGAAGGGGTATCCGGATGAAGGTCGTCGCGTCGAGCCATGCAAAGTCGGCTGCGGCCACGGCGGCTGGGAGACGGTGCGCTGCATCGAGTCGGTCGACGTGGTCTCCTGCGCTGACTGGGCTTGACCAGTGACAGGAGCAGCGTACGCCTGCTGATCGTGAGGAGTCTCGAGGAGCGACGCCGCTTCTCCAAGCAAGTTGATGGCCGGGTCTCGCCGGCCAATCGTCGCCTGCGAAAGGGCCCAAGGCGCATGCGCCTGCGTTGCTTGCGAAACCGAGGAGGGATTGACCTCCGCGGACGGATGCAAAGTCGACACCTGCGAAAAGCCTGGGCCGGCTCGGTGCAGCTGCGCCGCACTGCTCGTGCAAGCGGGTTGCATCGCCGGCAGGCGAAGTGACGGGCCATGCTCGACGGTCTGAAGGCGCGGGTTGTGCGAGGCGTGCCGACTGCGGGCGAAGGCGGACGGACCGGTGTTGTAGGGCGCTTGCTGGGTGTAGACGCCATTCCACGCTACGCACGACCTCGAAAGGTCTACCGAGGTTCCGGTTGCAGCAACGGGCTGAGCCGTTCCGAAAGACGCATACGATGAACTCATGCGACGGCGCACCGGCTCCTCGACTTGGTCTGCATTCGAAGAAGGAAGGTCGTAGAGCTCCGTAGCGGGGAACAAGCTGTCCGTCGCAGTCTCGGGTACGGGCAGTTGGCCGTGAAAGGTCGATGCCTCATGCGCTATGCTGGGCAGCTGCGCTTCGAGTTGCGGATAGTATGAGAGACTGACAGCGTCCCAGTCGTTGCGGTCGGCGAGCAGCGAGTCGATAGCCGGCGAAGTGTGCGAGGGGACTGCGGAGGTGCCGTTAAGCGGGAAGTCGGCAGGAGTTCCTGCACCATCTCGCTGCGAAAGAGGCGTGGTGGGAGTGTTTCTGCAGCTCATCAAGCGTAAGTTCGACCTCTGTGACTAGCGAAAAGACGATAACGCACGACTTGGATGGAGCAGCGACGGTCTTGCCGCCCTTGGTCCACTTCGTCTTGCCCTTCCCTCCGGCTATCACCGCGTTCGGCTCGATGCCGCCGCCAGCCAACTCGCCAACCGAGTTTGGCGCTGCTGCGGCAGCTCGCTGCGCATCGATCCTCTCCTGGTACAGCCTCATGTGCTCGTAACTCTCAACCGCAGCGATGATCTCGCGCACCACGAAGTCCTCCTTGATCGGCCTCAGCGAGGGATGAAGCGCTTCGCGCGTCTGCGAGAGCGGAGTGTCTTCCCTCGCGCGCGCCTCGAAGCGGTCGTGGTCGAGGACGGGCTCCCAGATGTCCCTCGTCGCCATCTGAGCGAACGAGAAGGCGTCGACCCAGCAGCGAACGAGCTCTTGCGTGACGCGGGTCGACTCGTCGGCTGTGAGGTTTGGGTCAAGCACTCCAGCGACAGGAACGGGGTAGACGTCGGGTTGAGGGAAAACGGAGAGGAGGAGCGAGGAGAGGGCGCCGGTCGGGACGCGAGAAAGGAAGAGGCTGATCTTGGTCGGCGTAATGGGGAACGGCGGGATGTCAACAGCTGGGTGCGCGCAAAAGGACGAGTAGCGGCTGCGCAAGTAGGAGCGGGTTAGCTGGCGTCGTAAGGAGACAGGGTTGGTCGAGACGCACTTCATGGCGAGCGAAAGTGCGGTCTGTTGCGATCCGGTCTCGAGCGACTCGAGCGCCGTCGCTATCAGGTCTTCCGAGCGGATCTGGAGGCTGATATCTGTTTGAGCGGAACGTGAGCGAGACGTCCGAAGAGGGAACGCCCTAGTACTGCACTTGCCACGCGTCGCCTCCAGTCGCGCATGCTGCAGCACCTCCTCACGGCGCTCGTAGAGCTCCATGACGGACGGCATCGAGGGCGGACGGAAGTCGCTCGGGATGCGAGGGAGATGCTTGACGGGGGAGACGGGTGCTGCGGGAGTTGAAGGTGTCAGTCGCGCTCCTCATCAAGTAGCCGACGACAGCACCTGGCGGTCGAGACGACTTGACAGAGCTCCTGGTCGGAGGCGTCTGTGCGTGTAAGGAAAGCCGCGCTGCTGCCGGCTTCGTCGGAGCCTTCTTCTTCACCGCTGGACGTTTCTTGCCGCTCGTCTTGCCGTTCGTCGTTACGCGCATTTTCGTCCTGCGATGGCCGAAGCTCTTCGACTTCACCGCTGCGGGAGCCGGGTTCGACGGGTTGAATTCGTCATCCTCGCTCGGCTGGTCCGGCTCACTTTGTTCGGAGTCGTCTTCTTCTTCCACCTCGACGGTCGCGATCTTCTCCTCAACAGACTGAAGCGATTGACGAGTCGCAGCGGGAGAGGGCTTGGTCGCAGGTTCGCGCTCGTCGAGGTCACTGAGGGAAGTGAGGGACGAGTCGTCGGCAGGATCGTCGACGTCCGCCGGCGCCGTCCCGTCAGCCGGCTCCGGTTCGCCGCGCGCAAAGAGCCCAGCTCGAGCCTTCTTGGCCACGGGCGACTTGCCACCCGCCGGCGCCTTTCCTCCTATCTTGTCCACTCCCTTCTTCCCCTTCTGCTCGACCTGCTTCTCCACGACTGCATCCGACTCTTCTCCATCTTTTTCCTCGTCCTGCCCATCAATCGACATCCTCTTCCTCTTCCTCAACGCGTAGATCCCCGGACTCGCTTCGAGCAGAGCAGCAGCTCGTCGCGCTACCTCGTCATCTCCCTCGCCGGCCGTGGCCGGCGAGGCCGCTGTACGCGCGTTGGTCGCGGACATCATCGGGGTGGGCGAGACTGTAGGCCAGAGCACGTGGCGGTGAGGTGGACTCGGCGAAAGATGAGGAGGGGAGGATCGTTGTCAATGGGTGCGCTGCCTCGTCCTGCGCTCGTGCGGGTGTACTCGTTCGACGAGGCTGACACGACACGTCTAGCTAGCTCGCCTGGCTGGTCTGGCAGTTGCGGCGAGCGAGAGAAGCGAGTTGGCGGAACGAAGGAGCTGAGCGCCGGGGTCGAGGCGGGGTGGTCGCGTCGCAAGCGTCGTTGGGGTCGTACAGGCGTGCAATGGAACGTACTAAGCGATGGACTGCCTACGAGAACGGTCAGGCCCTACACGTGCGAGGTGAAGCGCCTCGCCGCGAGAGCCCGCTCCGTCGTACACTCCGCCTGTCCTGACGGACAGTGATTACCGCGTGGCTCATCGACCTTCAGCGAGAGTGCCGAAGGATGCGGACTGAGCGCGACCCCTTATTGTTGTCGCGATCTCGGCCGGTGGAAGTCTGCTCGAGCCAGCGACCGCTTCGTGCGGACTGCTGAGGTTTCGAGGGAACAGCAAGCGTCGACAGAGCGACTGACAGGCCGCAAATGACCTGGCTAGAGCGGTGGGAGCAAGGCCAGTCCAGTCCGTCAAGTCCGCATCCTCGAACTTACATGAAACCAGGTCGGCGCTGGATGAGTCGCGGCAGCCTCCAGGGTTCTCAAGCGAAGTTCTGTGTGGAGCAGAAGAAGAAGCTAGCGCTGTGTCGAGCGAGTGAGAGGAAGCAGAGCACGCCTCGCATGCCGACCCCTTCGCGCTGGCCTTCTCAAGAGCGTTGCGACGCGACATCTCTGCCTTCGCTCGCTCGTCTGTTGAGGGCGCGCGAGGACTAGAAGGAAAAGAGCTGCTCATTGCAGAGCTGGGCGAAAGAAGGCATGGTACCGAAGTGACATAGTGACAGGACCGAGGCATCGGCGGGTTTGAAGGGCGAAGGAGGGGGACGAGACGACGACGGCGCCAGGCCGTACGATGAACAAAGCGATCAAGCGCCGGAGGAGAGGCGAAGGGTAGAATCAAGAAGGGAAGAGGGGGAGTCCAGGCGGGCGAAGCCAAAGTCGAAGTCGACGGGCGAGACAGGCTCACGCCTTGGTGATGATCCACTGCTGCTCACCCGCGGTCTGCAGAAGGGAAGAGTCAGCGCAGTTGCTCTGGAAAAAGCGAAAGAGACGCGCCTTGTCGTAGTCGGCGAGCTTCAGCGAGACGTAGCCGCCAAAAGTGTCGATTCGGTCTGGCGTGAGCGCCTTGGTCGTCATGTCCGTCAAGTGATCGACGGCGACGATGCAGTATGTGTTACTCGCGCGCTTCGTGAGGCTGGAAAACGAGTCGGGAAGAGAACGACGCTTGGAGTGGTTCGAAGCTTGGTACGCCAGCAGGGTTTCGCGGCACTCGATCTTGCCCTCCTTCCAGACGTAGTCAGGGTGACGAGCGAGCCACTTGCCGGTGTGACCGCACTTCCAGGTCGTGCGGTCATGTGGGTCAACCCTCGAGCCGGACGACGAGACGGCGTTCATCTTGAGCTGGGGATGCGAGGCGAGGTACGACGTGAGCTTTTCCTCGCATTCGATCTTGCCGAGCTTGTAGACGTAGTCGGGGTGCTCGGCGAGCCAGGGGCCATCGTGACGGCAGACCCAAGTGCGGCGGTCGTGCGGGTCGACCTTGTGCGACGACTTGGTCGCGGCGGGAGACCAGGAGGACTCGGTTGACGAGGACGGCGATGAGAAGGAGGCGATGGTCTTGGCGCTCTTGAACTGGACGGCGTTGAGCTTGAACTCGGCAGTTGACGCAGAGTCGGAGGAAGACGAGCCGCAGGGCACGACCCTCCAGAACTGCTTCGCAACCTCGAGCGACTCGGTACCGGTCGGGTCGGGGCCAACCTTGCACGCGTACGAGACAGCCGCATAGTCTTGGCCATTCTGCTCGTCCCATTGAGCGCTCATGCATTTGGTCTGCCCCGCGAAGTACGTTCCCTCCCAGCGCTGGTTCTTGTTGCCAGATTGGCCATACTGGGAGTCGTGGCCGAGCGTGATAGTCGTCGGCGCGTCGCCCGTGACGAGGTTGGTCGTGTCGGACGCCCGGTCGAAGAACAGGTATTTGCCGGTCGCAACGTTTTTGACGTAGTAGTCGCCGTCGAACGTGTCGGCGACTTGCTACGGGAGTACGATGTGAGAGGTCCGTCAACACCGAACGCTGCTGCGCCAAGTTGAGGGAAGACCGCGAACGGACCGTGAGTTGCGTGAAAACGGCTGTGTTGTCGATGATGCCTTGCGCAGAGACCGACACGGCGACCAGCGCAGCAAGAGCGAGAGAAGTCGAGGTGAACATGGCGAGGAACAAGGGAACTTGGCACAGCGCGGGCAAAGAGAGTGAACGAGCGTGGTAGAGCTAGCGAGCGAGGTCAAGAGTCGGGAAGGGAGCTTCAGCTGGTCGTCCTGCGAGACTGAAAGCGAGAGAGAGTGAGGGCAAGGGTGAAGGGTAAGAGGGAAGGAAGAGAAGCGTCCGTCGCCAAGCGAACTGGCGCGCGCACAGTCCCCTCGTGTGGAGCGACAGGAGGTGAGCCGCGAAGCGTGATTAAATGTTTGCTTAAATGTTTGCTAGACGACGCTGCGCGTTTGGTCTACTAAAAGTCGAGATGAGTACGCGCGAGCAGGAGTTGAGGGAGGAGTCGAGGAGGAGGAGATCGAACTGATGACTCGCTGAGTGCGAGTTTGCGCGGTCATCCTGCACAGACGCTGAAACGCTTCCTGTCGTTCAAACCAAAGATCCTCCGCCAAGGCTCCATCCACCGAAGCACGTCGGATCGGTGCCGGAGCCCGCACACAGCAGCATGACAGTCAAAGGCGAACGCAAGGGACTTGAAGGAGCGGGATGGCGAGCTGAAGTGTCGAGGAGAGCTGATTCGAACACGAGCTCCTCCTCGTGTATGTGCGTCCTAGACTTTCGAAAGCTGTTCCATAGCCGTTCGAGGACGTTGCCAAGTCGCGAGACCATTGGACTGATGAGATGGCGTTGGGAGAAGGTGGGGAGACGAGGGCGCAGCCGCGGCGAGTTCGCAAGGGCGAGAGCACTCGACAGAGGTCATGAGAGTAGTCGCAGCACCCGCCGGCCCGCCAGACGAGGTGACGAGCATGAGTGACAGCGAAGCGCGCCCTCGCCCTCTTGCCTCCTCATCCCGCTCCGTATGCAGACTCACGCTCGGCCTGCTGGAACGTGCAGCCCGCTTTTCATGACTTTCTGTTCACCTTGCCCAGCAGCCAGCCTCGCCAGCCATGTCGTGCTCAGCTTCGTCCCTGCGCTCTCTCACTCCAACCCTCCTTGACCCCTCCACCAGACCCAGTCGCCTGCGGACCGGCATGACCATGGAGTCTCAAACTACCAGTAGTGCTGATTGACGGCGGACGAGCGAGGAGGGGCTTATTCTCGCCAGACTGCTCGACGACCTCCTCTTCCGCACCCAGATCCACGGACAATCTGGAGGCGCCTCGGGCCCCGCGCCATTCTTCGGCTCAGTTCTCTCTCTCTGCTTTTTCCTTCCTCCTGGACACCGCACCTCACGCGCATCGCACAGCTCGAAGCGACCCGCTCGCCTCTCCGGCCTTTGCTTGGCTCGCAACGCTTCATGTCGACCCCTCTCAGCTACGCAAGCCCCCAGAGGCTCACTGGCGAGCTATTGACGGCAGGGCGCACTCACTTTGGCAAGACGACTCATGGCAGCGACTGGAAGAAAGGGGTGTTCTCGGTCGCAATGGAGGCCTGGTTTGGCACGGCAGGAAGACTTGCTTGCTCGGTCGACCGATATCGGAACTCGGCTCAAACGCGACAAGGTCAACGTCTCGTCCTTGGGCAGCGTCGTACCCTTCGCCCTTAAACACGGAGACGCTGGCGAGTCAAGCCTGTCTCTCCGCGCATGATCCCGAAGTTAAGGCTGATGGCAGGCATTCCGCAGGCGGGAACAGAAAGGTACAGCCAGGCAGTCAGCGGCGGAGATGAAAAGGACGACCCGTGGCGTCTGGGAGCCGCTTATGGGTCTGTTCTTGTAGAGGCAGGAACCGGAGTACGTCCGTCCCATGGCTATTCGAAGGGTGCAGAGCAGGGATTGATCCGTCCAATCACAGATCACAGGCCAGCAGCTCGCCAGAGAACTCGCGGGGTTGCGAAATTTTGCAGGAGTCGATGGCGTACCGCGGTACAACGAGACCTTGAGAGCGCTGCAGCATGAGTGGCCTGATCTGTCCTCGAACCGGCGCGCCCATGTGTATCTGCGCTGCAGGCACGCGCTCGAGCACTTGACGGACTACAAGAACAACCTAGGTGTTTCGACAGCTGTCCTTGCCCAACACATGGTGCGCCTCCCTCTCCATCCGTGACAAGCTTTGTAGACTCACCCGCCGCACCAGCCCGATGCAGAGACGCTACTTGGCCATGTGCGGTGACTGTTCCTCCAGCAACCATTAACGCCTAGTTTCCGAATTTTGCTCACCACGTCTGTTCCTCGAGTAGGAGCCACTCATCGCCGATCACGATGACGTGCTCAAGTGTGCTACTTGCGCAGCGGAGCGCGGAGTTGTAGGGGTGCGTCCTTCCTCCCCTACTCCCCTTGACCTCGTCTGACGTTCGGACGCTTTGCAGCACTCGCTCGCCCGTCCTGGCTTCTCTCGTTCTTCCCTCGAGCTCGCGCCGACAAAGCCAGGCGCATGCCGGTGTTCGGAAACGCTGAAATCCTGAGGTGGTCGCCGAGCGATCCACCTTCGTCGTCTCACTTTCACGTACTCCACAGCTCCAATCGACGCGCTCGCTCCTCCCCTATGCATTCTCCCCTTGCAATCGTTGACAACGTCGGTTGCCGGCACTCGATTCGTGCGAGGTGTAGAGATGGCGGGCGAAGAGGGGAGGCCGACGGCATCGTGGAGGAAGGCAGGAGTACGGGTGGGTCGGGTGAATCCCTGCGTTTCCGTCGAAGTCACCATCAGCGTCCCAGGGAGCGTGGGAGAGTGAGGATGACGCTTTCAAGGCGCGGAGGATCGCACGCGTGCCAACGCGGCGCGATCACAAACGAGCGACGACGACTCGCCCTTTGTCTCGCTCTCCCACACCTCGCTGTGCTCCTAAGTCTTGTTTACCGCGACCACAGAGTGCTGTGCCAACCGGCTGGGCCATCCCTGCAGCCGCGCCAACTCCCACTCCCCCCCGCGCAATTCTCGTCACACCCCACCGACAAGCCATCCCTCGAAACCCAAACACCCGCGCAGCCATGTCCTTCGCCAACCAGTACGCTCAGACGCACAGTGCGCACTCGGGCAAAGCCAGATTTCGCCCAGGAAAGGCGCCCGCACACGCTCAGGCGAGGCCAGAGATGAAGCGGACCGCGTCGCTCGTCTCGCTGCCTTCGCCGCCTGCAGAGGGACTCGACTATGACGAAGTTGGGATGAACGTGGAGGGAGGAATCGAGGACGCTCCGAGGCGTAACCCGTTTGTGGAGGCGAGGACTTTCGACCAGGATGACGAGGAGGTCGACCAGCTTGATTCCGACCTCGAGGAGGATGACAGCGTGTTCAAACCGCCACCATCGAAGCGCATGTGCCTCCTCGGATCGCCCGCGAACTTCTTGGGCGGACCTGCAGCCGGACCTGCGTCGCGCAAGCAGCTCCTCAACCCTTTCCTCCCCGGCACGGCCGCTTCCTCCTCTTTCCCCTCGCACGCCGGGGCTCCCCTTTCCCCCTCCGCCTCGCCCGTCCGACCCGCCCACCCTTCTCCCTCAAGGCGCCGTCACCGTCCAGACCCCGACCGCATCAAACTCGCTACGACTCCTCCGCACAGGACGCGCGCTGAACTCGAGATGCAGGCGCAGGAGGAGAAGAAACGACAGATGGGGTGGTTCGACGAGGACAACCCTTTTGTTGAGCGGGACGACGAGATGGCGAGGCGCTTGAAGGACAGGCAGCCGCTCAAGAGGCCAGAAACGATCACTTACGTCAAGTGCGCACTGCCCTCACTTTCAAACGCCATCTAGAACCACACTGACCTCTTTTGCCACGCAGGCGTGGCCAGCGAGTCCAAACTACCATTCCCTTCTCCGCCCTCCTCACCTCAACCTCCCCCTCCGAAGACCCCTTCACATTTACCACCCCCAAACTCCTCTTCCCTCCTCGCGACCCGCCCTCCCCCACGCCCGAAGATTCAACCCATCCGACTACCCCGCCGAAGCAGAGCAAGTTCCTCGAGGCGTTGCGTAATGCGGGAATGCTGGAGGAGGACAAGAAGGGGAGGAAGGAGTTGTTGCCCCCCACGCCGGCGACGTTGAAGAGGCGTGCGCCGGATGGAGCGACGGCGGCGGAGGACGCGAGCAGGTTTGGGCCTTATAAGAGGATGAGGGGGTTGGAGATGGCGAGCGCTGGCGAGAAGAGGGGGCTGAGGTGAACTTGCGCTGAAGGCCGGGTGACGTTTAGCGGGCCAGCATGGCGCAACTTACAGCATTCCTTACGACTCCTCCTATCCGTCTTGTATCTTCCCCTCAGTCCTCTCGCGTCTTACCCCGCAAATACAAGTCTTGTACATCGCCTACCGCTCTTGCATTTTCTTATACGACACATCCTCTTCTTTGTTGGCAGTACCGCACCCCTTTCCCTCATTCCAGCATCGTACAAACCCCTCGCGCAATAGCAGAACCCATTCACGTTTGCACCCAACCTGTCCACCGTCTCTCCCCCCTCCGCGAGCGCTTCTTCTCCAACGCATGAGCGCTCCACACCTCCGCCTGCACAGCAACCGGCACAACCCGCGTCCCCCTCGTGGGACACCTCCTCACGCTCCATCCGTTCTCGATCTCGAACGGGGTCTCTGTAGAGGGGAGGTAGAGGCCGCGTATTCCTGAGCGGTCTGCCCAGGCGACGGGCGTGGCGCGGAGAGAGTGACGGTGGAGAGGGTGAAGGTCGAGGATGAGGGTGGCAAAGTAGAAAGCGACGCTGGGAGAATGGACACGTGAAAGTCAGCCAAGCACATAACGTCCTCGGCATGGGGGATTCAAGAAAGCGAGTGAGAGCGTACCCGAAGCAGGCGACCCATTGGCAGATGGCAGAAGCGGCTTTTCGTGAACGACGATACGACGAGCCGCTTCGTTAGCTTCTGCATTGGCTGTCGTTCCCCTCGGACTCACTGATGATGCGATAACACCGCGGCCAAGGCTCCTGATGAGCGTCTGCGTGGCAGGCGAGACCCAAGAAAACGAAGGAGAGGCCTGCGGCGGACGAGAGCGAGAGGATGATCCACTTGAGGATCGTGCCGTCGCGCAGATCGTGTCGATCGGGACTGCGGGTGCACTCGTCAGCTTAGAGGGGATACAGACGGGCGAAAGGGACAGACTGCTCGTGCCAGAGATGCTCGACCTCGACCGTCTGGAGGATCCCGCTCAAGGTCACGCAGACGATGAACATGATCTGCCGAGCAAGCGTCAACTGTCAGCTTTACCGGTCAAGGAGCGAGGCGACTCACCGAGAACGCGTTGTGCTGTATCGGGCCATTCTGCGTATCGAAAGTCGCCAGCAGCACGAGCGCGAGTGCCGCCAGTCCTCCCATCGTCACATCAAGTCCCGAGATACCCGCCCACAAGATCTTCTCATCCGTCGCTTCTCTCGTGACGCGCATTGTACGGAGGAACCGCTCGGCGAGGAGGGAGAGGAAGTAGAAGATGGCAGTCGCGATTGAGCCGGGGACGAGGATGTTTTGGTGGCGCACTGCGATGGCTGAGAAATACGGCACGAGTCCTTGCGTAGAGTCGTATGCTGCGCGCTGGTCGACGAAGATCCAGGTAAGGAGGAGCTGTCGAAGGCCGGTAATGTCAGCTTGAGGGGGCGGATCAAGGGCGCTCGAACGCACCGCTAAGAGCGTGCCCGCCCATGCCAGGGTCGCCAGCACGGGGAAGCTGATGATACAAACGCTCGCCCATGCAGGAAGAGTGGCAGGCGGATGGTTGAGCCCGTCCTGGACGGCCAGAGCCTTTAGTTGAAATGGGCGCGTGCGGCTGGCATCGTCTTCGCCGCTGGAGAAGCTATCGTCGCCGACGACTGCTCGGTAGGATGGCGGTCGAGAAGTCATTGCTCGGTAGGAAGGTGGTCGACAAGGCGTCGTAGCCTGAAGAAGGGAAAGAGGAGGGGATGGAGTCGACGGAACATCCGCGGACTCCGTCGCGAGGCCAGCTACCTCGCCGCGTCGCCCTGCGCGCTGTGAGGTCCCGTAAGAGCGATGGAAAAGTCTTGACGAGCACGAGTCAGCTTGGAAGCGAGGACGAAGGTCGGTTAAGAAGGTCAACGCATCGCGGCCGTCGTCTCTCCAGCCTCGTTCTCCGCGCTCGCGAAGCGTCTAGCAAGCGGATTACGGTGCATACACGCCCACTGAAAAGGGAAGATTGAGCCTGCCTTGCCAACGACCCGCTAATCCCCGCCATCCGCTGCCAAATCCTTCCCGCTCAACTCGTCCGCATCGTCGCGGTCGCCCGCTTCATCCCAGCTCAGCAGCGCATCCATCGCGTCGCGGTACCGCTCGACCTTCCAGAAGTCGGCGAGTCGCAGGCTCATGAGGTCGAATGCGTTGGCGACAATAGGTCGGTGCGCCTCGCCGTCTGTTGCGAAGGCGGATGGAGGCGGGAGCTTGGGGTAGCGCGCGGAGAAGTGGGTGAGGAGGAGATGGCGAGCGCGCATGCTGCAGCACGTCAAGGTTTCAGCGAGTTGGGGCACAAGCGGCAGAGAAGGATCGGACGCACCGAGTCGCGACGTCGATAGCCTGGCCGAACGTGCTGTGACCCTTGGCCTCGGCGACTTCAGGCATGTCGTCCTCAATCGTCGCCTCGTGGACGAGGAGCGAGGCGCCTTGACCTGCTTCGACGAGCGCGTCGCATGGCATCGTGTCGCCGGAGAACCTGCGTCGACTGCACGGTCAGCATCGAGTGGGAGTTAGTGGCTTGAAGACGCACACTGCACGCCAGCCAGAATCGTGTGTCACGACGGCGCCCCAAGCTCGGCAACGGTGCTTGACGGGGACGGCGGTCACCGTCAAACCCAACCGCGTCTTCAGGTCGTCCACGGCGTTCTCTCTGCGATACAACGGTGAGATCAGGTCGGCAGACGGCGAGCAAGACGAGAACTCACGCCTGAGACGATTCGTACGGCCCCCTTCCGGGCTCGACGCTGTAATTGTCGATAAAACGAATCGATCCCTCCCACTCCAGACCGAGGTCGAACAGCTGGTCTTGCTCACGCAGGTAGATGATGGCGCTCAACGGTCCAACGATTGTCAGAGGCGTCTCGGGCGGCGGGTCGAGCTATCGCAGGCGAAGGTCAGTCAGAAAGCCTTCGTGTGCCGAAACGTCTGGCTCACCTTGGCGCGTTGCTGAAGGATCATTGATACGCCTGCATGGTGGTCCTGATGCATGTGGCTGAGGAAGATGACCTGCAGATTCCGCAAGACGTCCTCCTTGCTGTCCTCGCCACGGCTCGAGTCGCCATTTCCAAAACGGCGCGCGATCTGGCCCCAGGTCCCCTCGCCGCCATCGAACAGGATGTACTGCGTTCGCCCGCAGTCTGCTGCGGGCGGAATGTGCAGCAGAGTCCCGCTGACGTTGCGGTACTTGCTGGGAACAGCACTGCCCGTACCGAGAGCGGTGACGACGAGGCTACCTTCCGAAACTGGCACGGACGAGTCGATTGGGCGATATGAGTGCCGTGCCTCTTCCGCTGCGACGACGCGTCGAGCCTCCTTGGCCTTGGCCACGAAGTTCTCCCAGGCAGCAGCCGCCTTCGCCAGCGTTTCCTCCGGACTGTCAAAGCCCTTCAGCCGAGCAGCTTCTGCGTCTGACTCGGGCGAAGGAACGTGGAAGTCGAAGTTGCGGAGGACGGCATCCCCAAACGGCGGCTTGCCCTCCTGGGCGGGAACGATCGCCGACGAGAAGTGCGAGTTCGAGATGAGCGGGGTAAGGCCGGATGGCAGGTCGGGGAGGGAGGCGAGGGCATCTGGCGTGAGGAAGGAGTAGTGCGGAAGGCGGAACATGTCTTCGTCGACTTGACGGAGGCGAAGGTTGAGGAGGGCAGACGGCCCGTAAACGACTTCGTTCTTGCCGTGCTTGACAAAGTCGGCGGACGATACGTGCATGCCAATATCCGGGAAGCGTTGCCGGAGGGCGGAGACGTAGGAATTGAAGGCGGAGTGTGCGAGGACATCCGGTCCGAGGAAAAAGAAGACGCCGCGCAAGATTGCGCCGCCACCTAGACTCTCGCGCTCGAAGAGGCTGGGGTCGAGAATGTCGGCAAGGGAAGAGAGGTATGCAGGCGAAGGGAGGTTGACGACGAGGAAAGCCTGCCGAGATGGCCAGATTAGCTTGTCAAGCAAGACGCAGGCTGGGAACGGAGACGCACGGCACCGTCGACGCCCGGTTCCACGCACTCCTCCGGCGTCACCCAGCGGCCTTCGCCTTCACCCTCCGCAAGCTTCGCGCGCACATTCGCCGCCTTCTTCAGCCTCGCCTTCTTCTCCTTCTTCGTCTCCATCTTTCCCGGCGGCATAACCAATTCATCGACCGGCGTAGCTCGTGCCCACACCGTTTCACCTGCTACAAGGCGAGCAAAGGCCCTGCCTGGCGGGACACCGAGCGCAATCGCCTTCTCCGGCTGGAACTTGCCGCGCAACTTTGGGCCCACAACGAGGTAGGTGGGCGTCGCTAGCTTGAAAGTGCGAGACAGAGGTGGGAGGGACTTTTGACGGTAGGCGGGGCCAGGAACGTGACGGCCGGACGGCGTAGTAGTGGGGAGGGGATCAGGAGCGGGTTCGAAGGCGGTCCCTCGGAACATGTCGCGCACGACAAGATACCGCCACCGCGCGGCGTTCGCACCCTGCAGTCTCGCTGGGTTGAAGTTCTCGGCGGCGGGGTCGAAAAGCGGGCTTGGGCCGCGTCTCGGTGAAGTCCGTCGGGGTGATTTGGCAGGAGGAGGCGGGGAGACCGAGAGGGACGAGCGTCTTCGCTTTAGCGATTCACTGCCGTCTTCACCATTGGATTTGACGGCAGAATCGTGCGGGGCGGTAGTGGGCGATAGAGAAGCGGAGGGGCTTAAGGGAAAGCCGTAGACGATGAGATTCGCATCGGCGTGTACCGGCTCGGGCAGGGTCCGACGTGCAGCGTCGTCTTTGGAGATAGTTGGCACCGCGTTGACCTTCAAGGAGAGCCGATCCCTGTACGAGTACCTATGAACATCTCAACGCGGCGAGAGGGAACGCTCAGACACACCGTCTCGTGAAGAACCTGCAACTCGCCACAAAGTGGTCCGTTCCTCTCGGACCATGCACCACCATCTTATCATTCCCGCCCTCGACACTGCTCAGAATCAGGCCGGGCAGTCCGGCACTCTGTGCGAGATCTCCGAGGAAGACATGCCCGACCTTTCTCAAGCCGACCTTGTTCGATAGTGCAACCCGTGAGACTGCTTCAGGCGCGTTGAAGAGGTAGCGCTGCGCATCGAAGGTGACGAGGAGGGAGGGTGCCGAGTCGACGGTATCGGTAGTTAGCACGCTGACGGTGTAGCGTGTTCCTGCTGGGGCTACGTGCGTCATGTCTCGCGATCTTAGGGTGTCTCTCGGCGTGACGGCAGCCAGTCTAGATGAAGAGAGCGAGCGGGGGGTGGACGAGAGGAAGAGGGATCGAGGCGGTGAAGCGGTGGGGCGGAGCAGCCCACTGGCCGCGCGAAAGAGTCGCTGAATCGTGCTGGGCGATCAAGTAGGGCTTATGAGAGTGGCAAGAGCTGGTCAGCGCGCCCGCCCAAGCGAGGCCACCCTTTCATCGCCATCGTTCTGCCCTTCCTCGAAAAAGTCCGGGCTGCCACGACAGAGCGCCGCGGCGCCAGACCAGCACACGGAATCGAAGCCACCCTATTCCATGCTTCTGGAACCTATCTGGATATACCGCGCGCGAAAGGGGGACTCACCGCAATGCGCCAAAGTCGCTTCGAGCTGCTCGAGTCTCTACCGCCAAAAGCGCCTCCGTGGGACGGAACTTGAGATCTTGCAGGCTTCTAGTGAGCTGAAACAGCTGGGATCGCAACTCGGAATCTAGCAAGGTCGAGGTAACAGCAGGAGAATGAAGGTCTTGCGAAAGAGCGAAGAGGTATTTGACGGCACAGGGCGCTTTTTGCCCGCCGTTCCTCGCTATCCGACGAAAGTTGATGTTGAAAAGGCGTGTCGAAGACTTGGCGCAGACAGGAAGCGGAGGACAGCGAGGGAGGGCAGAATGGAACGAAAGCGTGATAATGCAAGCGGAACAGGTCGTGCGAAGGAGATGCAAATGTACAAATGCGGGCCCCTCGAGTGGTGGAGAAGTGGCCGAACCTGTCTGATGGTCATCACCACCCCGGCCACTCCCCCTCCTCCCTCATCTTCTCCACCTCCCTACCCTTCCCCTTCTCCTCCCGCCGTTCATCTTCCGACGCCCGCTCCTTCCGAGTGGTAAGCCCCGCCTCTTCCGCCACACCCTCCAACGACGACGTTGTAGGCAAGAACGCGCTCCAGTCCCATCCTCCTTGCCCCCGCGCGGTCGAGGCGTCGGCGAAGGTGCTGGCAGTGGGAGTCTTGTCGGCGTTCGATGTCGAGGCTGGTGCAGGCGGAGGTGGCGAGGCGCCATGCGAGGAAACGGCGGAGGAGAGAGAGGCGAACATGCTGGAGAGGCCTTGACCTGGGACGGCGCCGAGAGCGGGCAAAGACGGCCCATTTGGGCGCTGTTGTGGATTAGGTGAATGCGAGGGTGCCGATCGCTGTTGCGCAGAAGTGTCCTTCTCACCCGCCGAGTCATGCCTGAGGAACGGACTCGGCACGTCCTGCCTCCTCGACCGCCTCTCCTCTTCGCCCACGCCCTCAATAGGCGGCAGTTCCAACGGTCCCAACGCCTGCGACAGCCCCTGCTCGAACGTATCGACCAACCCCATCGTTGCGCGCTTCGAGTTCTGCACGACCTCGGAGGAGGAGAGTTGTGCCCATTTCGAGGAGAGCGAGGAAGAAAGGAGTGAGAGGGAGGAGCGGGTGCGGGTGTGGGTGGGAGAGGTGGAGGGGGAGGAGGTGGATTGTGAAGGGGAGAAGAGGCGCGATGGACGGGAGAGCGAGGGAGAAGAGGATGTTCGAGCTGGCAGTGGGCGAACATTCGAAGAAGTGGCCTCCGAGTCCCTCGTCTGTGTGTGGGAAGTCGACCCTGTCGCCCATCCGTCCATCGAAGACCGAGCCCGCCGGCCCTGTTGCGCTCCCTCCTCGCCTTCCTCCTCTTCCTCCTCCCTCACGATCCCCAACCCCCTCGCCTCCTGTTGGATGTGTCCGTGTGGCCCCTCCATCCCCGTCGGCATCCCCACCGCGACCTCCAACACCCTCCCCAGCGCGCCCCCAATCCACGTCCCCGCCGCTTTCACACTCTCCGGAATCTCAATCGGCGTACTGGACTCCCCTTCGCCGTCGGGTGGTGCATCAAAGGTAGATGAGAGGAGGGAGAGGTCGAGCGAGTGGGTTGGGGGGAGGGTGGCGTGCGGAAGGGGGGTAGGAGATGTGTTGGGTGAGCCGGAGGAGGAGATGGAGGGGCGCGCGCGGTTTAAGGAGGAAGTAGGGGCGGATGACGCGTAGGCTTGTTGCTGCAGCGAGCGGGCGACGATCGACTCCCATTTCTTCTTGAGCAATGCGAGTTCGGCCTCGTGTCGCTTGAGTTCTGTGAAAGTCAAGGCCACGATCGATCAGCGCCAGCTCATTCGGTCGAGAAACTGGGAAACGAGCGAGGTAAGCCGTACGCACCTTCTCGCAGATCGAGACACTTCCGCTCCTTCTTCGCAATGAAGCTGAGCAAATCCGCATTCTGTTCGACGAGCGTCGCCTGCGTCATCATCCCTCCACCCATTGCACTAGCGCTGGGTGTCGTCGCAGCGCTCCGGGAACGTGAAGGCGAAGTTGAGGAATCGTCGGCGTGCGAAGAGGTGGTCGTGGAGGAGGAGATGGAAGCGCGGTGTAATGAGCCGACCTCGGCGTCATCTTCCTCTTGCACGCCAGGAAGAGGTGAATTCGAGTCGAACGATCGTCGCGGGAGAGACGAAGTCGCGTCGGTGCCGGCATCCTGGGCTGGCGGAACGAGGCGCGCCGATTCTGGCGAGACCACGTCGGCTGGTGAGCTCGTCGTGTACGAAATGCTGGCTCCACGTCGGCTGTGTCCGATGGAGGGTGTCCGGCGGACGATTGTACTCGACCCAGAGTTCGGTTCGAAGGGAGGAAGAGGGGATGTTGAGCGGCGGAGGGAGGTCGATCGGCGCAGAAGGGTAGGAGACTCTGCGCGGGAGGGGGCCGTCTCTTTGGAGCTAGACGTCGGACTAAGCGCCGAGGTCGAGGACGGTGAGGCGACGTAGTTTCCGTCTCCCGCACCGAATAACGACGCTCCCGTCGTCCCGGCTCGCAACGCCCCCGCATCGTTCGACCCGCCGCCCCGCCCCATGGACCTTGCGAGTGACGGACTGGTCGCTGGCGAGTGTGCAGACGAGGGCGATGCAGACGAGAGTGACGGAGAGAGGGAGGACCCGAGCGAGAGGCGCTTGAGATGTCGTCCGCCCGATCGCGACGAGCCGAGCGGGGTGTGAGGGATAGTGGGTGGGTCTGCCATCCTGAACAGATCCTTGTCCGCCCTTTAGACGTCGTTGCGAGCGTGTCGGGAGGAGGGTTCGTGTGTCGGGATGATGGGGAGGTAAGGAGAGGTGCAGAAGGTTCGCCCGCTTCGCAGACAAGGCCAGCCAGGTCCAGAAGTCGTAGCAGAGTGTGTAGCGTTCACGCTCGAGTAGGTCTGAGCTGTGTGAGCGCGTGGTTGGTTGCGTCCCTCCTTCACGCGTGCGGTCGCGCAAGTCGCGTCCAGCGCCAACGCTCACTCCCTTTCTCCGCCGCTCCCACGCCTTATACACGGCTTACGAGACAAACTACACTCGCTTACAACCGGGTTCTCGACACCAGGCAGTCCCGAACTCGAACCAGCTCACGCGGCGCTCTCCTCGCTGCACGCTCACGGGGGACGCGATGGGGCGACCTTTCAACAAGTTCTCGCGCGGTAGGGGCGGGGGCGGGCAGTCGAGCGGGCGCAGCGGAGGGTCATGGCGCGGCAGACGCGGCGGAGGACGCGGTGGAGGAGCTGCAGGCGCTGGGCAGCTCAAGACGGTCACGGAGGGGACGAGGGACGACGACCGCATCGAGGACGCGCGTGTGTGGGACGAGCTGGACCACAAGCTTGGGTTTGCAAAGTTCCAGGAGGGACTGAAGAGGCAGGGTTGGCTCGTCAACATGAAGGAGGTGCGTTTCCGCTTCCTCACTCGCCGTCCTGTTCGAAGCCTCGCGTTCTGACTACGAATCATGCACAGACTCTCGTACCGGACGACTCGAAAACCTCGGCCCGGGCAGGCGTCGACTACTACTTCATCCAGGACGACGGCGGCATGTTCAAGGCGACCTTGGCCTACGAGCCGTATTTCTACCTCGCCACGAGGGTGAGTCGACCCTTCTGACCTCCTCAATGACTATGTTGACGGTGAGACGCCTTGCAGAGCGGCTACGAGGGCGTTGTCGAGGAATGGCTGATACGCAAGTACGAGGATTTGATCACCAAGGTCTCGCGCGTGCGGAAAGAAGACCTCAAGCTGGTGCGTCACCATTCTCGCAGTCTCGCAGCGTGCCGACCTGACATCCGCCCCGCAGCCGAACCACCTGATGGGCTACCGCCGCGACTATATCTCCCTCGCCTTCCGCAACCAAACCGACCTCTTCACCGTCCGTCGGGACCTCCTTCCCCTCGCAACCAAAAACCGCGAGATGCTCGACGCGGTAGACACGTATGCAGAAGTCGTTGCCGGCGAGCAGAAGTTTGGACAGGTCGGGATGGAATATGACATGGAGGATGGGTTTGGAGGGGAGGGGTTTGTGAAGAATGTTGGAGGAGCAGGAGGGAAGGCCGCGAACGCGATGGATCCGAAGGACGCGATTATCGATATTAGGGAGTACGATGTTCCTTACTACCTTCGCGTCGCGATCGACAAGAGTGCGTTCCGGCCAACCCGTTGTTTCTCCTCGTTCTGACGCGCTGACATTTTCTCCTCCCGCAGACATCCGCGTCGGGCTTTGGTATGAAGTCACCGCCGACGCTGGCGAGATCTCCTTCCGCCTCCTAGAAGAGCGCGTCGCCCGTGCCGAACCAGTCGTCATGGCGTTCGACATCGAGACGACCAAAGCTCCTCTCAAGTTTCCCGACCAGCTCACGGACCAGGTCATGATGATCTCGTACATGATTGACGGGCAGGTGCGCCGCGCGAGAGACTTTGTTCGTTGCGGCGATGTTCATGAGCAGAGACTGACTGGCGGACTGTCTCGGCTACACAGGGCTTTCTTATCACGAATCGCGAGATCGTCGGCGCCGACATCGAGGACTTCGAGTACACGCCCAAGCCGGATTACGAAGGTCCCTTCACGATCTTCAACGAGGCTGACGAGGTGCCCACCCTGTCCTTCCTTTCTCGCCTCTCTCGTTCAGCAGCTGATGTGTTCGCGCGGACAGGCCGCCACCATCCTCCGCTTCTTCGAACACTTCCGCGAAGCCCGCCCAACCGTTTGCGCAACCTACAACGGCGACTCGTTCGACTTTCCGTTCCTTCTCGCCCGCGCAAACATCCACGGGATCGATATGTACAACGAAATTGGGTTCGCGAAGGATAACGAGGACGAGTTCAAGAGCAGGAGTTGCGTGCATATGGATTGCTTCCGGTGCGTTTGGGCGTTCTCCTCTCTTCCGATGTTTCGCCGTCCTTTTTCGAGGTTCTCAATACTGATAGTGGGCGGTGCACTGCATAGTTGGGTTAAGCGCGACTCGTACCTCCCGCAAGGCTCGCAGGGTCTTAAGGCCGTCACCGTCGCCAAGCTCGGCTACAACCCTATCGAGCTTGACCCAGAGCTGATGACTCCGTGCGTTTTCCCTTTCTCCCCCTCTCACCGTCTCGCTAACCCGTCAACCTGCAGCTACGCCGCCGACCAACCACAAACGCTCGCCCAATACTCCGTCTCCGACGCTGTCGCCACCTACTACCTCTACATGAAATACGTCCACCCGTTCGTCTTCTCACTCTGCAACATCATCCCGCTCAACCCGGACGAGGTGTTGAGGAAGGGGAGTGGGACGTTGTGCGAAACGTTGTTGATGGTGCGTACCGGTCCTTTTGCGTGCTGGTCCTCCTTGAGCTGTGCTGTCGCACGTCTGCCACCTGCAGCAGACACGTCTGTCGCTCGAGGTGAGCTTGCGACTTCGCACTCGCTGACCTTCGAACACTCTGTCCAAACAGGTCGAAGCCTACCGCTCGAACGTCGTCTACCCGAACCGACACGTCGAGTCGCATAACAACATGTACGATGGCCACTTGCTCGAGTCGGAGACGTATGTCGGTGGTCACGTCGAGGCACTCGAGGCGGGCGTGTTCCGGAGCGATATCGAGACGGACTTCAAGATCGTGCCGGGTGCGATTCAGGAGGTGAGTCCGTTGCGGTCTGCTCTGTCATTGACGGTGGGCGAGTTGCATGGCTATCAGGGGGATGTATGCGAGGCGAGAGAACTGACTCGCACACTCTGCTTTTGTCGCAGCTCATCGACGATCTCGACGACGCGCTGCAGTTCGCACTCGCCAAGGAGGGCAAGAAGCCGATCCCGCTCGAGGACGTCGAGAACTACGACGAGGTCAAGGGCGAGATCGTCCGCATGCTCGAGGAGCTGCGTGACCGCCCTCTCCGCGCCGACACGCCGCTCATCTACCATCTCGACGTCGCCGCCATGTACCCCAACATCATGTTGTCCAACCGACTACAGCCCGACTCGGTCGTAACCGAAGCCGACTGCGCGGCGTGCGACTTCAATCGGCCCGGCAAGCAGTGCCAGCGACGGATGAAGTGGGCCTGGCGCGGCGAGTACTTTCCGGCGCGGCTCAACGAATACAAGATGATCCGGAACGCGCTCGAGCAGGAGACGTTCCCGCCTAAGTGGCCGGGCAAGCCCGAGCGGCGATTCAGCGAGCTCTCGCCGTCCGAACAGACGTCGCTCCTCCACAAGCGCCTCGGCGACTACTCGCGCAAGGTCTACGCCAAGACGAAGGAGACCAAGATTGAAACGAAGGAGGCTATCATCTGCCAACGCGAGAACCCGTTCTACATCGACACTGTCCGCACCTTCCGCGACCGCCGCTACACGTACAAGGGCCTCCACAAGGACTGGAAGAAGAAGCTCGACCAGGCGAACGGCGGCGGCGGCGTCCAGGAGATTGTCGAGGCCAAGGCGATGATCGTTCTGTACGACTCGCTCCAGCTCGCGCACAAGTGTATCCTCAACTCGTTCTACGGCTACGTCATGCGTAAGGGCGCGCGATGGCACTCGATGGAGATGGCTGGCATCACCTGCTTGACCGGCGCGTCCATCATCCAGATGGCGAGGAAGCTCGTCGAGCAAATCGGTCGCCCGCTTGAGCTCGACACGGATGGCATCTGGTGCATGTTGCCGAGCACCTTTCCCGACGGTGCGCACTGGTCGCTCTACGCTTCCGCGCCGCAACTGACGCAGAGTTTCCCGCAGGCTTCGCCTTCAAGCTTCATGGTGGCGGCAAGTTCCCGATCTCGTACCCTTGCACCATGCTCAACCACATCGTGCACAAGGACTTCACGAACGACCAGTACCACGAGGCCACGCCCGACGGCCGTCACGTTGTCCGCGAAGAGAACTCAATCTTCTTCGAGCTCGACGGTCCATACCGCGCCATGATTCTCCCGTCGTCGAAGGAGGAAGACAAGCTGCTCAAGAAGCGCTACGCCGTCTTCAACGAGGATGGATCGCTCGCCGAGCTCAAGGGCTTCGAGGTCAAGCGTCGCGGCGAGCTTCAGCTCATCAAGACCTTCCAGTCGCAGATTTTCGAGAAGTTCCTGCTCGGCGGGACTCTGAAAGACTGCTACGCCGCCGTCGCGACCGTCGCCGACAAGTGGCTCGATGTCCTCTTCACCAAGGCCGTCTCGCTGCCCGACGACGAACTTGTCGAGCTCATTGCCGAGAACCGCTCGATGTCGAAGACGCTTGCCGAGTATGCGGGCCAGAAGTCGACGTCGATCAGCACGGCTCGCCGACTGGCCGAGTTCCTCGGCGAGCAGATGGTCAAGGACAAGGGTCTCGCCTGCAAGTTCATCATCTCGACAAAGCCCGTCGGCGCACCCGTCACCGACCGCGCCGTCCCCGTCGCCATCTTCTCCGCCGAGCTCTCAGTCAAACGGCATTTCCTGCGCAAGTGGCTCAAGGACAACGCCCTGGAGGAATTCGACCTTCGCTCGATCCTCGACTGGGACTATTACATCGAGCGTCTCGGCTCGGTCGTCCAGAAGCTCATCACCATTCCCGCAGCGCTCCAAAAGATCCCGAACCCCGTGCCGCGCATTCGCCACCCCGACTGGCTCCACCGCCGAGTCGCGAACCAGGACGACAAGTTCAAGCAGCACCGCGTCGACGAGATGTTTGCGCGGCAAAAGCCCGCCGTCCGCGACGTCGAGGACATTGGCTCGAAGGACCTCATCGTCGTCGCGCCGCGCGAGACGACGCCGCCACCGCCTGCCGCATCCAAACCCGACTTCACGCGGAGCTACAGCGCGTGGATCGCCTACATGAAGCCGATCTGGCGCGAGCAGCGCAAGCAGCTGCTCGCATCGCAGAAGTCGTCGAGCGGGTTTACCGGGAGAGCGGGCACGCTCGGCTCGATGATGCACCAACGCTCGACATTCCTCTCCTCGGCTGTGTGGGACATCGTTCAGATCACGCCCGTCGCCGACCGCCCTGGTGAGTTCAAGATGTGGCTCCTCATCGCCGACTCGCTCCAGTCTGTCCGGCTCCGCATCCCTCGCCAGTTTTTCGTCAACTTCGTCGAGCTGCCGACAGCCGACGGCGTCTTCCCCGAAGGCTGCGAGGTCGAGCCGTTCTCTCGTTCTCTCCCGCGCGGCCAGCGGTCGCTCAACCTCGTCCGGCTATCGACCTCGGAGGACGATTTCGTGCGCGACGAGCCGCTGTACGGCGAGTTGTTGAACGGCCCGAATGTCGACGGCGTGTACGAACTGCAAGTCCCTCTCGTCATGCGCGCCCTGCTCCACCTCGGTTCGTCGTGCATTCCCGACTCGCGCAAAGGCGTCACCCTGAACAAGGGTCTTGACCGCCACTTCGCCCTCGACGACCTCAAGCCCGCCGAGGCGACGCTCAGCAAGCGTCGCTACCTCGACCTGGGCCGCAACCTACGTTACACGTACCTGTTCCATGTCACGAACGACTACCGCCACGTCTTCGGCCTGTTCATGGCGACGGGGACGGCCAAGGTGTACGTCGTCGAACGTGGCAAGGCGAGGGACGTCCATAACCTCGACAAATACTACGAGGAGCAGCTCAAGCGGCGGAAGGAGGCCGAGGCCGAGCGGCTCAAGAAGGACAAGTCGGCCAAGCGCGAGGTCGGCGCCTTCGAGTACGCAGACAAGATGACGATGATCGTCGCCTACGCGGGCAACGAAGACGTCGCTTTCCGACACATCTCGCGCGACCTCGACGCGCTGTCGAAGCAGAAGTCGATGGCGTCGCTTCTCGTCGTCCACTCGCCCAAGCCTCGCTCGTACTTTGACGAGAAGGTCCGCGGCGCGGCCAACTTCCCCTTGATTGCCATCCAGTCGTCAAAGGCGGAGAACACGTTCCCGACGGCGCTCGCCTGGCAAGCTCCTGCCTGCCGTCGGATGGTACAGCACTACCTCCGCGCCGCCGTCTGGATCCGGGAGCGTATCGAGCTCGCCGACCGCTTCGACGTCCCCGTCTGTAACCTCGAGAAGGACGTCCCGCTCTTCCTCGCCGACATCGACTTTGCCCGCCGCCTTGCGAAGGCCGACTGCGTTCTCTGGTGGTCGCCGGCGGCTCGCCCAGACCTCGGTGGACGCGAAGCGGACGCCAACGCGAGCCAGCTCGGCGACGAGCTCGTGAACCCTGAGCTGGGCAAGCCCGGGTGCTACTCGAACGCTTGCCTTGAGGTCGAGGTGCGGAATCTCGCCGTTGACGCCGTGCTCCAGTCGGCGCTCGTCTACGAGCTCGAAGGCGGCGAAGGTGGTGGCATCGACGAGGCCGCGCACAACCTTGACGACTACGCGAAGGGAACGGCACACGCACCGCATGTCCTCGGAGATGCCATCTTGCCGACATCGACATTCAACATGGTCCGCGCGATGGTCAAGGCGTGGTCCGTCGAGGCCGCCAAACCGGACGGCGCTCACTGGCGCCTCATGCTCGACCACTTCTGGCGATGGACGTCGTCGCCGGCCGCCAAGCTGTACGACCCGGCGCTGTACCGCTTCGTCCACGGCCTCATGCGCAAGACGTTCTCCCAACTCCTCGCCGAGTTCCGGCGGCTCGGATCCGACATCGTCCACGCCGATTTTGGCCGAATCTTCCTCTTGACGAGCAAGCCGTCCTCGTCAACCGCCTACGCCTACGCCAACTACCTCGTCTCGTCCGTCACGACCCGCGAGCTCTTCCGCTACGTCCAGCTCGAGATCGTCCGCTTCTGGGATCAGCTCGTTTGGATGGATGCGGCCAACTCTGCCGGCATCATCTGCCCACGACCCGACCTCGACGAGCAGCCTCTCGACCGAGTCGAAGTCGAGATGCAGTTCAATGTTGCAACGTACCTCCCCGACGCCGTCCAAGACGACTTCACCAAGGTCGTTGGCCGCTTCGTCCACGGCATGCTCGTCGCCAAGCGTCAGCAATCAGCCGACCTCCGCACCCCGCTTCGCATTCTGCAGAACGGCCTCGAGACGGTGGAGCGCGGCAAGGCGAACGGCGATGAGGATGGCGATAATGATGCGAAGGACCCGGCCAAGACGTTGATCAGCGAGACCCTCACCCGCCAGCTTCTCAAGGCCGTGACGAGGCTCAAGGACGCGTACGCCGAGAAGGACGACCCGGAGGCTTTCGAATTCCCTCAGCTGCCGGGCTCGCACCTCCGCCCCAAAAATCCTGTTCTCGAGTTCATCAAAACGACCTGCGCCGTGCTTGCTCTCGCCAAGGACGTCAGCGAGGAGGTCGTAATCCTCAAGCGCAACTTGCTCGACCTGATCGGCGTCCGCGAGTTTGCCAAAGAGGCTATCTTCGTCAACCCCTGCCTGCCATTCAAGGTCCCGATGGTCGTCTGCCGCAGCTGCAACTCGATCCGAGGCGAGCCCATGCGTCTTCCCTTCGTTTCGCGTGTCCGCTAACTTCTCCCGCTCTCGCAGACCTCGACTTGTGCCGCAACGTCGCCTTCCTCGTCAAGGACCAGCCCTGGCTCTGCGAACGCTGCTCGGCCGAGTACGACTGCGCCGCCATCGAAGCCCTCATCATCGACTCGCTCCAGCGCCGCCTCGTCTCGTACCAGCTGCAGGACCTGCGCTGCGGCAAATGCAAGACGATGAAGTCGGAGAACCTCCGGTCGCATTGCGACTGCTCGGGCGAGTACCAGATGTCCGAGATGAGACAGGACCTCGTCAAGCGCCTCCAGGTGACGTCCAAGGTCGCCGACTTCCACAATCTCCAGGTCCTCGCAACCGCCGTGGAGTGGATGCAGGAGCTCGTGCACTAGTGCGTGGGCGGTGTCGGATCCGTTTCGTTTTCCGAGCTGACCTTTACCTGTCGTTCTCGCAGAAATCTCTTCCTTGGCTCGTACCAATCTGTTCCATCATCGCATGTTGTTCTGCTCGCATGTCGTGTTTGTCCTCTCTGTTGCCAACAGCAGCTCGCAGCAATCGCAATATTTCGCGTCCCACTTGCCACGCAGGGCACGGGTACTCGCTCGAGCAGTTCGGGGAGCTTGCGCTGTTCAGAAACCGACATCTTGCTTCGCCCTTCTCGCGTTCCTTTGCTGCGCCTACTCGAGCCCGCGAAGCTCGACTCCGCCTTTCTGCAACCGTGCGAATCGTCTCAAGAACTGCATCGCTGAAGGGGAGGTGCTCGTATCTGCTTGAGCCTGCCGAACCGCCTCGTCTGACGCATCAATCGAAGGATGTGCTGCGGCTCGAGGCGAGGTTTGAGGCAGACGCAAGGCACTCGACGATCGGATGGCGTCGACGAGTGTGTCGAAGTCGATGCTGGTGACGATAGCACTGGAGCGAAGTGACGGAGGTGAGGACGGTCGAGAGATCCGTGTAAAGGTCGTACGCCGGAGAATTAAGGTGCAGCGAGAGGACGTCTCCGGGTGTTCCAAGTCTGCGAGGGTGCGTATGAAGCTGTCCGCATCGTCCCATGCCGCCTCGCTGCGCAACGCGAGGTGCGCGCAGGAAGAGGCTCGATTGACTCAGCCGGACTCAAGTCGTGAAGGTTGCACCCATCAATCCGCAGAGAGAGAAAGGGATGCCGCGCGGTTTGGGGATGGGCGACAGGAGAGTCAGCGTTCCAGCTCTGCCACAATTCCTCGTCGACCATGGCCAACAGGGACGGTTTGGGCGGCCAGACTCGGGCGCGGCTTGGATGTGAACGATTAGAGTCCGCAGACTTCGATGGTAGACGAGCCAGCGGCAGAGGCCGGGATCGAGAGGGCGAGCCAGAGGTACGAATCTGTTGTTCATGGATAACACCCGCAGATTCGGCAACGAGCGGTCGTGCGGAGAGTAGAGGAGGATAGCAACGATGTTCCACATGCAGTGAACGCGGATGTGGCTCAGGATCGACGCTTTGGTTGTGGCAAGCCTGAAAAGTCGTCATTGCGGAAACGGCGACAGACGAGCGCAACGCTGGGCCAGCTCAGATACTGTGACGCGTTATTGCTGTGGACGAGCTGGGAGAGTGGCGTCCACGAGCTCGCCTGGCACACTGTGGAAGTAGTTCGGGGCTTGCAGGATGAGGCGGGAGCGGGACAGGGCCGGGGAGTGGGGAGACCGCAGCGCCAGCGCGGACATATCGAAGTGAGTCCTGTGAGAGTTTTCAACCAGCTAATAGCACGTCTCAAGCAGTGGTGGTGGGTGGGCGGTGACTGACCTTGCCCGCTTGCCCTTCGTCTCTTCGGACTCCTCCCTTCGTCTCGCTCTTCTCGCTTGCTTGGTTCACGAGGGTGGCTTTGAAAGCCTGTTGGGAGGCGCACTCGCAAGTATGGCAATCCTGCAGGACCTCCCCGTCGAGGTGCGCCTCCTCCTCATTCTCATCAGTCGAAGTTGAGAAAAGCGGTTGCACGCAAGTTGACTGGTCTTGGGCGGCGCTAATAAACAGCTCTTGCTCGACATACACCTGTTATCACTCTCCTCGGCCCTCCCCATCATCTCCCGCCACTTTCGCGACCTCTTCGCCGCCACCAGTCCCTGGCACCGCGCCCGCTTCCTCCACCTCCGACATGAGCGCAAGACGCTGCCGCACGCCATCAAGTACCCTATCTGCACTCTCGACGTCGTGCATGTTCTCGAAAAGGCAGCCCGAAGTCAAGGGAAGAGGCTCAAATGTCCGCAACTGCCGCGACGGCTCTTCAAGAGTATCGGGAAGGGCGATCAGGAGGACCAGGTCGACTTGCCGCTCATCGCCTACCTCCTGGAGACATATCGAGCCTCGCCAAATAGCCAAGACGGTTACCCTCTTGCTCGCGCCGTCCTCGGCCGGCACCTTCCCCTCATCCGGCTGCTCCTCCGACATGGCGCCGACCCCTCTCTCAAAAAGGGCTGGGCCGTGACAACAGCCATTGCATATGGCGACCAAGACCTCGTACGACTTCTGCTCGAGCGCGAGGTCGAGCGCGAAGAGGCCAGCCTGGCGGACGACGAGGTAATCCTCAAAGCGAAGAACGGGTCGGCGAAGAAGCGGCGGCGAGATAGTACTGGCGGTGGAGGGAAGCGACGACGAGTAGAAGACCGGTGTCCGGCGACGAAGGAGATGTTGGAGACGGCGGTCAAGGCGAAGCAGTGGGCGATTGTAGACTACCTAACAGCCAAGGGTGCACCTGGCCCTCTTCTCGCAGCGAGCAGCTTTGCTGACGGGTCTAGCTCTTCAGGCGCACCACCAAGCCTCAACGTCCTCGCCATGCTGTAGAACTGCCTATAGACGGTGCGTCTCCTTCCCCCGTTTTGGCCGCTCGTGATGCGATTCTGACGTCTCCGCCTCGCTCAGTATTGTTGTCAAACTTATCGCATCGTGCGTTGCGCAGCGTCCCCTTCGTTCCCTTGTTCAGATGCAGAACTTGCGCGCGCAAAGGCCTCCGCTCGCACCGCTCGCTCTCGCCTCGTCGCTCCGCCTCTTTGCTGCACTGCAATCGACCTGCATTCTCCAATCGGCACATTCGATACCGGCCGCCTTCTACTCGTCTCGTCGGCACAGCTCGAATCCGGTAGGAGCAGATTTGCGCGCGGTAACCGGGTGTTCGCCGCCGACGCGATGCCCCCCTCGCTTAGCTTGCTGCATCTGTCCACGCAGACAAGCTTCGCTTCGCGGGACGAGCTCGCCGCGATGCCAACGCCGCACTCTCCTCTTCCCTCCGCTGCTCCCGCTCCTTCGCGGTCGCCTGACCCGCACAATTCATCAGTGGAGGCGGCGCTCGAGCCAGCTCGCTGCATGCTGAAATACCCTCGAACCGTCGCTCTGAATTCCGTCAACGCGCGCCCTCAGCTCTTGTCGGCCGACGTGCTTGTGTGCACACTAGTCGACAAAGCTCTTCGCCAGCCCTACCTCGCTGCTTGACCTCTCGCATCTCTCTTTCCCGCTTCTCCGACTTACACTTTTTCCCCCGCTTCCCTTCCCGCTTTTCTTCCGTTCTCCGACCACCGCTTGCGGGCCATGTCGCTGAACGACACCTCCTCCTTGCACGATGGCGACTTGCCGACCTATTCCGCGCCTCAGTCGTTCGCAGACATCGTGATCGGTCAGTCTCACGCCGTTCAGTCTTGAAGACAAGTTTGCTGACGCCTTCTTCGGGCACAAGTCCGCTCCAGGTCGGCTACCAGGGTGCGCCACGTGCCGTTCGTTCAGACAAGCGAAGCGCCCGACTGACGAAGCCGACACATCTCTAGTCCAGCTGATTTTGTCTGGAAACTTCTTGACGCTGTTCGTCCTCTACGCCTTGCTCGGCGAGCTCAAGAAGCACTCGCGCGTCGGTCAAGCGGCGCTCTCAGCCTCCTGCGTGCTCAACGTCGTCTTCACTGCGTTTGTGTTCTACGAAGCTACCTCACGGCGGGTGCGTCGGCCGTCGGCGTCGATACTCGAGTGGCTGACACGTTTGAAAAATGGGACAGTCTTGCAGGATTGCTCCTCATTCGTCCTCGAGAACGGAGATTTAACTTGGAATGTCTTGCCGATGTTGATCGGCATTATCACCACCATTACGGAGGGGTTCCTCTCCGCAAGGGCGGGTCAAGTGCGTCCCACGACCTCGGCGAGCCTGCGATGTCTCATTGACTCCCATCGCAACAGCTCATCGCCTCCCGCCTAATCCGCTTCCTCTTCTGGGCTTGGCTGGGCGTTTTGATCGCGCTCGTGCTCGTCGGCAGCGCCGTTACCTGTGCAGACGAAGTCTTCTACTACGACGGGGCGACGGCAGACGACCTCGTCATCAAGTACAGCACGGGCAACTCCATTCACTTCTGGTGCGCAGCGCTGTATGCGCTGACGCTTTTCCACAGGGCGAGCTGCGTGGCCGACATCTCAATCTCAATCGCCTGCGCGTGGTCGCTCCGTGCTCGTATTGCAGGCTTCAACCCGGCGACTGACTCCCTCCTTCGCCACTTGATCTCCATCGCATTCCGCACGGCAGCCTACACCGCCCTCTTTTCCCTCGTTTCGGCCATCCTTGCGACCGTCTACAACGAGAACACCCTGAACTCCTATATCGTCTACTGGTACGCCCCATCTCGCTGACCTCATCGGCTGTTGCTGACTCGTTCGCCGTGTCCGCAGTTTGTGGATGTTCATGCCGGCTGCCTACGGTCTCTCGCTCTTCACCTTCGCGACGTCAAGCAAACGCGCACTTGAGCAGCGCCTCGGCTCGAGAGGCAGCCACGGCAACGTTGGGAGGAGCGACCGCGAAGCGTCGGACGACATTCAAGACGTCGGCCTTGCCAGGCGAGGCGCCCATACCGCTCGAGACGATCCGCCTCCCTCGAAACCAGCCGCTCCGAATCCACGTCCAGCACGCACAGGTGGTCTCGGTGGATCACAATACAACGAAGACCGGGAGTCGTCGAAGGGAGGAAGCGAGAAGCACCGTGGGCCAGAGTGGGAGGTCTAGGAGGTGAGGCGCCGGCGAGCGTTGCTCTCCTCCGTCGTTTGCAAAGACGCTGCTGGCGTTCTGCGTGCAGGAAGACCTCGTAGCCAGCGACTGCCGCACCTCGTCGCCAGACGTGACCTTCCTGACGTGGACTCGGCTGTTTTCTCGCTGCTCGCTCACTCAACCCAGGTCGCGCCGTCCACAGCAAGCATCGCAGACGGCGTACTCGTTGGCAGCTCGGGCGAGCGGGGGCAGGCTGTCGTTGCTGGCGCGCGAAAAGCCCAGTTGGCAGATCCCCTGTTGCCCTTTCTCACGCCTGCCACTCGCATACTGCTTTTTGGCGACGGATCCGAGTGCTCTACAGTACCAGAGTGACACACGGCGGCAGCAGCGTGCATGCGAGCCAAGTTTCTCCTCGTCGTCGTGCCTCTGCTCTTGCAATTTCGGTCCCTGCTGTGCGGTGGTCCGCGCGCGCTCGTGCGCATTGCACCTCCCAACGCGGGCAAGCAGCGCATTTTGCGAAATTTCCACCCCCGCAACTCGAACACGGCCTGTCGACCGCCTCGACCGCCCGCTTCTGGCCTT
Organism: Rhodotorula sp. ZM1; assembly: GCA_009806315.1. NCBI lineage: Eukaryota > Fungi > Basidiomycota > Microbotryomycetes > Sporidiobolales > Sporidiobolaceae > Rhodotorula > Rhodotorula sp. ZM1. The sequence continues at coordinate 95,179 of QYSD01000011.1, forward strand.
TCGACGCTGTTTCTCTGGCCTCATGCAAGCCTGCGACCTTGGCCTGGCTCCTTCTGTCCCCCTCTGAGCGCACCGCTGTTGGCGTGCCCGGGCTGGCAGTCGTTGGCGCAGCCCATCGCCTCCTCCCGCCATCATCCCGTGATCAAACTCGACGACGGACCTGCCTCGAAGCCATGTCGGAATCGACAGGCATCTACGCGGGCGATGTGCCCATGCCTGAGGGGCCTCAGGGTCTGGCAGACATCGTGCTTGGTACGTGCGCTTTCCAGCGTCGACAGCAGCCGCTCGAGGTGCGGAGTCCGGACCGACATCTTCCCTCTCACAGGACCGTCGCAGGTCGGCTACCAGGTCCAGCTTTTCGGATTCGGCGTCTTCTGCACGCTTTTCTGCCTTTACGCCGCAACGGGAGAGCTGCGGCGGCACCAGCAAGCCGGCCAGCTAGTCTTGATCGCCTCGCTCTTCCTGAACCTCGTCTACACGGCCTGCATCTTCTACGAGTCGTACGTAACTGCCAGTACGTCCCTGAAGTCCTGATTGCCGCACGACGGAGACGATATTCACAAAGAGGACCACACCTCGCGGAGGAGGCGACACCTCGCACGATCCTGACAAGCCTCTTCTTCGCAGTTTCACAAGACCGCCGATCGTTCACGCTTCAGAACGGTGACGCCGCATGGAACGCCCTGCCCACGCTCATAGCAGCGATCACTGCTTTGACGGAGGGCTACCTCTCTGCACGCGCAGGCCTGGTCAGTCCGCCGCATCGACTCTCTACGCATAGCGCTAACAGCACCGTGTTTCACCCCTCAGCTCATCCTCTCTCGATTTGTCCGAGTATTGTTCTTCGTCTGGATGGGCTGCTTGATTGCCTTGGTGATCATTGGCGGCGCTGTCACAACGGCAGACGGCGTGTTTTGTGCGCCATACAAATCCCTGCTCCATCTCTCGCGTCGAAGCTGAGCTTTTCGCACAGACTATAACGGCGCACAACCCGGAGATCTCGCTATATCTTACAGCGCGGGGACCGCCATGTACTTTTGGGCATCAGCTGTTGCCGATGTCTCGATCTCTGTCGCCTGCGCCTGCTCCCTCCGCGCTCGCATCGCCGGCTTCAACTCCCGCACCGACTCTCTCCTTCGACACCTTATCGTGCTCGCCTTTCGCACCGCTTCCTACACGGCGATCGTCTCGCTCGTATCGGCAGTTTTGTCAACTGTATATAATGACAGCGACCCGCGGAGCTTCATCGTCTATAGGCCCGCCTCCCTTCCTCGCCCGCATCCTCTCCATCTCGTGCTGACCTTCAGTTCCCACAGCTTCTGGGTGCTGATGCCGGCTGCGTGTGCGTCTTCATCTACGAAGCGGTCTACTGAACTGCTTTCTCAATGCTTACAAGCTTTATGCGCGCTACAGATGGCCTCTCCCTCTTCACCTTCTCCGTCTCCTCCAAGCGAGCAATCGACCAGCGACTCGGATCAAGCGGTAGTCCGGGCTATGTCCCCGCCCAAGGACCAAAGCGACATCCCGCGGCGACCTCTCCACTTCCCGAGACGCCCATTCCGCTCCACAACATGTGCGGCGCGCAACTTCGGCCCGGCCAGATCCCTCTGCAGATCCGGGTCCAACACGAGAAGGTCGTCTCAGTGGACGAGGGGGACGACTATCGCGATTCGAAGAGCGGAACAGGACAGCAGCGGGATTGTGAAGTGTGAGGAGAGGAGATGGTGGTTGTAATGTCGCGGAGTGGCGTGTATTGGGACGGCGGTGAAGGCAGCATCGGCTTGTTCGCATCCTTTTGATTTGCGCATGTACTCTGCATTCATACTCGTGTCACCACAGAGGGTGAGCGGAGTCGGTCGAGGGAGGAAGACGGACCGTCCACCTCTTGTTCACTCCACGCCCTTCCAGGTCCTCCAGTCTCGCCGTAAAGATCCGAGATTCCATTAGAGACACTGAAAGTAGCCTTCGAGCGCCCACACCCGTCGTCGCGGTCGACGTCCGCGAGAACTCCTGCCACACACTCTCCCGCGCCATCCGGGGCACTTTAGCACCGAAAAACTACTTGAGCCCTGCATAGGGAGCCAGAACTGCCACCTTTAGCGAGAGACATTTTCGCGGTCGTCGTCGCTTGTGAAGCTTTCAGTTGTCGTTCTCACTCATCCCAGCTCGCGCCAAACGGCTGTTCGGACTGCTCGAGTTGCTACACGCTCACCAGAGAACGCCTCAGCCCTGCCACTACCTGTTTCAGCGACCCGCAGTCGCGCGAGCAGCTCTTTCGCCCTCCAGTTCGACACCGACGCAATACGTCCAGCGCCACCTCGAGCAGGCCTGCAGACACGCAGAGATGACGACCTGGGCTCAGCGCGCATCGGCACCGACCGACGCGCCCGCCCCAGCTTCGTCGGGCACCCCAGCCGCCGACCCCTCGACCTCGACTTCGTCCCCGTCGCCGCAACCTCCTGCACCCACTCCTGCGCCGAAAAAGCGAACACAGTCGCTCTCCAAGGCCAACGCATCGGACAACTGGCGAGCTTCGGCCCGGCCAACTTCGGCTACCGACGCTTCCAAAGCGGGCGGCGCGACCAAGGCTTCGGCAACGGGCGCAGCGAATCCGGGCGGCGATGAGGCAGACGACGGAGGATGGGAGACGGTCGAGAAGAAGGACAAGCACGTGACTGCCGCATCGTTCGGCGGGCGCTTCGGCGGCGGGAAGAAAGGCCACAAAGACGGCTCGAAAAAGGGCGAGGGTCGAAGGTCGGGCAGCAACGAGAAGGGCAACGAGTCGAGCGGTACTGAGGGAGGCAAGGGCAAAAGTTCGGCGGGACGTGCGCGAGCAGCTTCGTCTGCCGCGCCGAAGGAGAAGAAGGACCTGGCAGCAGCGCCTGCCTCCTCTTCACGGCCATCGCTGAAACCGGCCTCAAGCTGGGCAGACGACGATGGGACGGGCTTGCTTCCCTCTCCAAATTTCGGAGCATCCCCGGCACCTCCAGCCGCGGTCAAGGATAACGCGGCGGTCGAGGGTCTCGCGCTGCCGCCGTCTGAGGCGCCATTACTCACGTCAGAGAACCCTCAAGACAAGTCAATGGCCCCCAAGAAGCAGGAACCCGCGCCGCCGAAAGTCAACGTGTGGAGCGTGAGAAAGGAGCAGTTGGCGCAGGCTGCGGCTTTCACGCCAGCTGCCAATGCGCGAGGGAAGGCTCAAGACGAGGCGCCGACACCCAAGGAGGCTATCGCTGCGGGCAGGAAGCAGGCAGAGAAGCAGGCGGACAAGCAGACGGCCACGCAGCCGCGGCAACCGCAGCAGTCGCAGGCGTCCAAGAAGGAGGGCAGGGCGCGAGCCGGCGAGGCCGAGCAGGAAGGCAAGGCTGCTCAGGCATATGGCACGGCTGGGTGGTCGAGGACGTCGTCGGGGTCGCGGCAAGTACCAGTCGTTGTCGCGGGTGAAGATGCGGCGAGTTGGCCGGCGCCCGTGGAGGCTGTCAAGGATCAGGACGAAGCGGTCAAGCCGAAGAAGGAGCAGGCCGAGAAGAATTCGCAGTCGGCTGCTACAGGCGGCAAGAGGAAGAAGGGTGCGTCTCCACCCTTCGTCGTTTTCATCGACTCGAGAGCTGACTTGCCTTTACGCAGGCGACAAAACGAAGTGGGTCCCGCTCAAGGCCGAAATCACGGTCAACCCGAGCGGTGCTGGCGCATCGAAGGCTCGAGCAAAAGGAGCGCGGACAGCGAGCGGGTCGGGAGGTCCGGAGAAGAAGGGCGCGGCCGCTCCCGCCGCACAGACGCCTCAGCAGAGTCAGCAGTCCGGCAAGGCCGCTAAGGCAGGTTCTCCTGCTGGCCAGGGAACTCACCCGCTACCGGCGAAGCCGCCCGCGCCGGCTCAGACGAGCAAGGCGGCGAAGAAGGCTGCTGTTGCCGCTGGATCGCCTCCGACGGCCAACCGCCCTCCTACGCTCGACACGAGCGTCGACTCTGAGGGCATCATCCGTCCCTTCGGCACTCTCGCTGCGCCCAACTCGACGGTCCCTGCTTCTGAATCGTCCTCGCCGTCTACTTCCGCCTCTCCATCCCTCGCTCAAGCCTCAAAGCCGGACTCCGCTTCGACAGCGTCCGATGCGCCGTCGTCAACTCCCGCCACTACCACCGCTCCCTCGACGACCGGCAGCGAACCCAGTTCTGCCCAGCCTCCTCGGCACGGTCTACCTCGGCAATCCGCCACCTTCGTCCAGCCTCCCGCTCAGCAAGCTTTCGCAGGCCGCGGTCGAGGGCGCGGCGGCGCTCCCATGCGGGGCGCTAGGGGCGGTGTGCGTGGCGGCATGCATGGCAACGGGTTCAACCGTGCGCTCCACCACCAGCAGCAGCACCACGCTGCGATGACCGCCGCAGGCTTCGTTCCTGTCCCCGTCGATGTCGACGCGTACGGCTACCCGATTGTTGATGCGTACGGCTACCCTGCCGCCGCTGCTGCCCAGCAGCAGCAAGCCGCGCCGGTCGACCCTCGCATGCTCGACCCGACGAGGTACTGGCTGCTCGGCCAGATCGAGTGGTGGTTCTCGGTCGACAACCTGTGTCGTGACTTGTTCCTGCGTCAGCAGGTGCGTCCTTCCCTCTGACTCAAGGTCCTGCATGTGTCGCTGACGCTCATCCTCCTGCAGATGGACAAGAACGGCTGGGTCCCGATCCCGCTCATCGCCTCCTTCAACCGCATCAAGAAGCTTACGACCGACGTCTCGATTGTCATCGAGACGATGCGTTTCACGCCGCTGCTTGAAGTCTCGCCGAAGGGTCGCTTCGTCCGTCTCGCTCAGACTTGGCCCGACTGGGTTCTCCCGAACGCGCAGGCGAACGACGATGTCGAAAAGGACTTCGAGGAAGCGAAGAAGGAAGTCCAGGCGCTGCGTGAGCGTAAGCAGAAGGACGCCGCTGGCGAGAAGGAGGAAGCCGGCGAGAAGGAGGCCGCGAAGGATGAGATGAAGGGTGACGAGCCTGCTGACGCTGCCGAGGTCAAGGCCGATTCCGTCGCGTCTGATGCGCCCGCAAATCCGGTGAATGGAGACGCGGAACACAGCGAGGCCGAGGACTCGAGTGTCGAGGTTTCGGCCGCGAAGAAGGACGACACGCCCGTTCGAAGAGAATCGTCTCCCAGAGAAGGTGCGTCGATGGCCTGCGCTTCCTCTTCTCGCCGATCTTGACCTATCCCTGTTGCTCAGCACCCAATACCGTCTCGCCGAAGGCCCTCCCCGCCCAACCCGTCGTCGACACGAGCGTCGCCTCCGTCCCGGCAAACGGCTCGCCCTCGCCCTCCATCGCATGATCGCTTAGACTTCTCCGCACCCGTATGAAACCCTTACAGCATTTCTCCCGCAAAAGGACTCCTTCACTCGGCCTCTCGCTTCGCGTTCTGTCTCGTTCCCTCACTGCACGCCGCTTCGTTCCTTCGTCATCCCCGTTGGATCCGTACCTTCACCATACCTAGTCTTCCTCCATTCGCCTCGCTCGCTTTCTCGCGCAACTCTACGCAGCAATGTACCCGCGCTTTCTTCAACGCAACCCCTAGAGACCTGCGAGTTGCGGTTTTGGATTGCGCTCCCATCTTCTATATCTTCTCCGCATCTACGCCTCCTCTTCTCCACTCACCTCGCTCGACTCCTGTGCAAGCTTGGCGTTCATCGCCTGCAGCTGCTCAGCCGTCTTGAACGCGCGCGCAAGGGGATACTTCTGTGCCGCTGCTGACCGGAACGCATCGAAATCGGCCGACGGGGCTGAATTGCTGCCGAGGAAAGCCAAGCCGCGCGAGAGTTGCTGTCGGTGAGACGAGTCAGCGAGAATCGGGGAGCAGCATTTGGGAAACCTGAACGCACCTTGATGGTCGGATTGAGCTCGTCGTTTTTGACAAGCTGCAGGACGAGCTCCTTCGCGCCGTCCTGGTGCTCAGCGCCAAGCAGCCGCTTCGCTTCAGCAGCCTGCAAGAGCCATTCGGCATTCGACGGGTACTTCTGCAGCTGGGCGTCGACGAACTGCGCGAGAGGGACATCCGCGCCGCCGAAGAGCGCCGCGAGGGTAGAGGAGAGGGCGGATGCGACGGCTGCGGGTTCAGGCGTCGCAGAGCCGGCGTTTTGGGCGAGCCGGATGAGTGTCGGGAGAAGCGAAGGAGCTGACGCGTCGAGGGAGTATGCCGTTCGGAGGGCCTGTGCGGCCGAGAGGAGCTTGCCTGTGTGTAGGAAGACAAGGTACATCAGCCTAGCCCTCTCGGAAGCCCGCATTGGGATCTCACACACCTCGCCGCACCTCGACTTCAGCTTTCAACCTCCACGTCTCGGCATCCTTCGCCCTGACCCTCTCAAGCGGGCGCAAGAAGCGGAGAGCCTGCTCGAGTGGACCTTTTAGGGCGAGCGTTATGTGCTCGACGCCGAGCGGGTCCTTGTCCTGGTAGACGTTGAGCACGACCGCCGCCTCTTCCTCCTTTGCCGGCTCCTTCTTGGCCGACTTTTCGGTTGCGGGCTTCTCGGCGGCTGCGACGCAAGACAGGTCCGTCGGCCGAGGCGTCCTGGACATGGGGAAGGAGCAGGAGACGCACGCTTCTTTCCCTTGCCCTGTTTCTTGTCCTTCTTACCGCCCGCACCCGCAGCAGCAGCCTCCTTCTCTTCCGCCTCCTTCCTGGCCTTCTCCTCCGCCTCCGCCTCCTCCTCCTTCCTAGCCTTCTCCTCTCCCTCCTCTCGCTTCTTCTTCTCCTCGGCCTCGTCGCCGGTCACGCCGTTTGTGATCGAGCCGTTCGGGAGTCGCGGGACGGAGAAGGACGAGGGCGAGTCGTGCATGCGGCAGTAGATCTGGCGGGGGCAGTCGGTCAACACGGCGCAACGAGACGAGGGCGGATCAGAAGACGTACCTCGATGGCGCTCTTGGCCGCGGAGGCAAACCGAGGGTGGTCGCGCAACTTGTCCTCGAAGCGGAGCATCCTGTATGCACGAGCCGACCGAGTCAGCATTCCTGTACCCTGGGCACTAGGCGAGAGCAGCGTGAAAGCACGACGCACTCGACGTAGGCGTTGAGGGTGTACTTGCGCATGCAGTACGCGTGGAAATCGTACTGGTCCTCCTCGACTTCTTGGAAAATCTGTGTGCGGACGGTTGCGAGCGTGAGTTTCTGGACACTATCACCCCAACGACACCTAGACTCGCATGCGTCGATTGGCGACGAGTGTCGACGAGGACGAAAAGCCAGACTCACGTCGAGAATCTGGTGGTAACGTCTCAACGCCCGTGCCCAGTCTTCCTTCGTGGCGTACGCGTCGCCCTCCTCCTGGACGAACCACAGGCATTGCATCTCGACGAGGTCTTCGAAAGGCGAGGGAGCGTCCTTCTGTGCATCCAGCCCCGTCACATAAGGATCGTCAGCTTCCTCGCCTCGGATAAGCGGACGAGATGGCGAGCGCCAAACGCACCCTCGTAAACAACCCCGCAACCTTCTCGGCCTCCTCCGTCTCTCCATTCCTGATCCTATACTTGGCGGCCTTGCAATTCAAGAACCGATCCTGCCCATCCAACTTCCTCGCGTCTTCCATCGCTTGTGCGGCGCCGACTGCGTCGCCGGCGCGTTTGAGGATTCGTGCGCGGAGGGTGTGCAATTCGGGGAGGGAGGGGGTGTGGGAGAGAGCGATTGAAAGAGTGGAGAGCGCGAGAGAGGGCTGACAGAGTCGCGAGTAGTGGGATGCGAGGAAATAGAGCGTCCAGAGGTAGGTCGAGGGAGAGTCGGCCGTCCCGTCTGTTGAGCATCAGGGGCCACGTAAAGTCAGCCGACGTCTCATGAGTCAACTATGCGGCAGACATCGGCCGAACGCGAACTCACCATCCCCAATCTCATCCGTCACGACCGCCCCCTTCTCCTCCAAGCTCATCCTGAAGCCCTCCACCACCTCCCCCACAATCCTCGCCTTCTCCCGTCCCTCTTCATCAGCCGTATAGAGCGCCTTGACGTCCGCAAACAAACTGGGGACGCCCTTTGAGAGCGCGGAGAGTAGGTAGGCGGAGGTGCGCGTGCGGAACGAGGGGTGCGAGGAGGGGCAGAGGGTGAGCGCGAGGCGGGGGATCGAGAGGGAGCGGGGGTACTTGGTCGAGAGAGCGTCGAGGAGGGTGACAGCGTGTTCGCGCGCCGTAGAGTCGGTTGCATCTATGCGAGGAACGTTTCGCCATACAATCAGCACGCACGCACTCTTGGCGTGCAACATGAGTAATTAGGAGAACGCCGGACTCACCGCAGTCGCCGCCCTGAGCCTGCACGGTCGCCTTGATGTACTCGTTCGACTCGGGGTTCTCCTCGAGGAGGACTTCCCATGCCCAGAGAGCGGACTCAGTACGGCCAAGCTTGAGGAGAAGGCGGGCTGTGTCGTTCGACATCCCGCGCAGGGAGCCGAGTCAGCCGCCGCGTGGAACGCTCGGAGGCGCAAGAGCGAGTCAGGTCGAACGCACCACGTTGAACCGAGTACGCCGTTCGATCAACAATCTGCGCGCTCTTCTCGCTCAAGAACTCGATGCAGCGCTCATACTCGCCCGCCTCCTCCAGAACCTTGGCATGGAACAAAAGAACCTCTCCAAACTCGACGTCTCCCTCGGGAACTTCGCGCAACATCGACTCGTAGTAGGCGAGGGTTTGACAAGCCGAGGGATATTGGTGGGCAAGGAATTGCGCGACGGCGAGGGCGATCCAGTTCCGACGGAGGCGAGGTTGCGAGCGGAGGATCTGGAGCCGGACGCCGACGTAATCGTGGTAGTGTCGCAGGTGAACGGTGAGGGTCGAGAGGTCGTTCAAAAGGTTGAGCGAGTCCTGCGAGCGAGAAGCAGAAGCAGAAAACGGCGGAGTTTGGCTTGAGTAAAACGGCGCTGTCTCACAGGAAACCACCCGCAGCGCACCTTCTCGATCTCGCACGCCTTCTTGTAGCACTTGAGCGCCTCCTCAAAATTCTTGTCGGCGCGGAGACACAGCGCATAGACATGCCAGACGATGTGCGATCCCATGTCGTTCTTGACGCCGCGCTTGACGAGCTCGTAGCCTTCGGCCTTGCGGTCGAGGCAGCAGAGGAACATGCCTTTCATGCAGAGGGACTCTGTGTGCGTGCGAGGAACGGTCGGATCGTGTCAGGGGTCGCGTGCTCTGGCTGGACAGGGACTCGACGACGAGGTGCGCGACGTCGCGGCCGCAGCCGTCTCGGCGCCGCGCACCTCTCGTCCGACTCTGACCCGACTGAGGAGTGGCCACGCACCTCCATGCTCGGGGTACTGGTCGAGGATGAGCTGCACCTCGTCAAGGCCCTTGGTGTACTCCTTTGCCTCGTACCTCGTGAGGACGTCCCTGAACCGCTGGGCATTCTGCTGGTCAAGGTAGCGGTTGTGCGACCTGTCCTGCACGCCTGTCTCGTACGTTGCTGGCGGCGGCGGCGGAGGGGGAGCAGCGGAGGAGGGTGCGGGCTTGGTGGGCTTGCGGCGGGGCGGCATGGTGGTCGACAGAGACTGGGAGTGCGAGACCCTGAGCACACGAGCAGTCACGAGCCAGACGAGTCCCGCGAGAGGGCGCGTCGACGACGGAGAGCGCGACGACGACGACGACGACGACAGCAACCCTCGCAGAGTGAGTAGCTGCCCGCGTGGCTGTACTGGTTAGAATGTACTGAACACGGCAGCGTGGCCCCCGCCATCCGCCGTTGCGTTGCTGATTTTTCGCCGCACCTCCCACGTCCTCGTCGCGTCCGTGTCGTTTGAGATTGCTCGTGCGAAGCCGACTGTCCGAGCCGTCGTAAGTTGCTTCGCTGCTCCTTAATTTGACGGCCTTTGCGCTGACGGAGTCCTGTTCGACGTCCACGCAACAGCCGCTCGACGTTTGCTGTCACGAGCGAAAGAGTCCTGTGTGCATTTGCCTAGCAGGAGAGGGCTTTCGGCGACTGGATACATGCGGGGCTTTCTGTTCTGGTAGTTGCCCTGCCCGTTATGGTGTTACAACCACGTCCTCGTCGCGTTGACATCTCGCTCACTCTCCCGCTCACACGCTCACACGCTCACGGCGCACTCGCGAACGCGCCCAGGCTGCCGCTGGGACCGTACTCGTACTCGTACTGACTGACTCGCCCGTCCAAGTCCCACGCCGGCCCCTCTTCTCGTCGCGATGGCAAAGCAGCGACTCGCCGCATCGCACACGCTCCAGGGCGCACAGTCGACCACAGACCTCGCCAAGCGACTCAAGGCCATACACGAACAGTTGTCCAACTTTGACCAGGACGACGTCGAGACCAACTCGCTCGACAAGGTCGCGCGCCAGCTCGTCGACCCGAAACTCCTCCTCCACAAGGACAAGGGCGTCAAAGCCTACGTTGGAGCGTGCCTCGTAGATGTCCTCAGGTTGTACGCGCCCGAGGCGCCCTATACCCCCGCAGAGCTCACCGTGCGCCCTCCTTGCCCCACTTCAGTTCTGCCCTCTCGAACGCGCCGACACCCCGCTCGCACGCTCGCAGGACATCTTTGACTTCCTCGTCCGTCAGCTCAAGCACGTCGGAAGCCCCAGCGACCCGCACCAGGCCGAGTACTTCTACATCGTCGACTCGCTCGCGAGCGTGAAGTCGATCGTCCTCGTCTGCGACCTCGATGCGGCCGACGAACTGATGGAACGCGTGTTCCGAATGGCGTTCGACACCGTTTCGTGCGTTGTGCGCCCGTGCCCTCGCCTCGCTGCTCTGAGTCGCCTCGGCTTAGCCACGAGCAATGGGAAACTGACCCTCGATCTCGTCGCACTCCGCTCGCACAGCTCCAACTCCCCCAAGAACGTCGAACTCGCCCTCCTCGACATCCTCCTTGCTCTCCTCGAAGAAGTCTCGACCGTCCCCTCCTCCGTCCTCGACGTCCTGACCGCCCAATTCCTCCCTCGCGCGTCGAAATCCCGTTCGTCTGCATTCCGGCTGGCGGTGGAGGTTGCGAGGGGAGCGTCGGACAAGTTGCAGAGGTATGTCAGTCAGTACTTTGGGGAGACTATCGTTGCGGTGCTCGAGGGCGGAACAGGCGGGAGGGCGAAGGGAAGGAGGAAGGGGAGGAAGGGCGCGGCGAATGAGAGTGAGGACGAGAGCGAGGAGAGCGTGGAGGAAGCGGAGAGCGATGCGAGTAGTGAGGGCGCGAAGGGAGCAAGGGGCAAGAGGAAGGCCAAGACCAAGGCGCAGGCGAAGCTCAAGGACGGGCGGGACAAGAGCACCGGACGCGCTACGGCAGGCGGAGCAGACGACGACGACCTCCCCTCTTCGTTCGTCGAAGCGCACGACCTCATCCGCTCGATAAACCGCCACGTCCCTTCCCTCCTCCTGAACGTGATACCCCAACTCGCCGAAGAACTCACGAGCAACTCGCCCGCCTATCGCAAACTCGCCACAACCACTCTCGGTCAAATGTTTGGAGAACCCATTGGGCACGGGGATCTTGCGAAAGCGTTCCCGGGAGTTTGGCAGGAGTGGTTGAGGAGGAGTAGGGATTTGAGCGTCAAGGTCAGGATTGCATTCTGTGAACGACTCGGGAAGGTGTGGAAGGAGCACCCGGAGCTCGTGAAGGACATCGAGGGTGCGTTCGACGCCTCCCCGTCCCTTGCTCGTCCATTTCCTCACAACCTTTGCACGCAGCCCACCTCCAACACTACCTCCTCGTCGACACGGATGACAAAGTCCGACTCGCCGCGTGCCAGATCTTTGACGCTCTCGACTACGAGACGGCGAGTCACCACGTTGGGAAGAACGCGCTGTTGACGCTTGCGGAGAGGACGAGGGATAAAAAAGTTCGTCGCGGTCGGCCTCTTCAGAAAGTGCGCTCTTTCTGCGCAGGTGACTGATTCAAGAGCGTCTCGTCCACGAACAGGAAAAGGTCCGCGCCGTCGCATTCAAAGCGCTCGGCAAGCTTTACAACTTTGCCTTCCCCGACATGTGCGTCACCTTTCCTCCTCCACCTGTGTTCCCGCGTACTGACGTCGGTTGCGTCGGCAGCGAGAGCCACGACGAACATGCGACGGTGCACTTTGGCTGGATTCCGGGCGTGTTGCTGGATGGGTTGGCGTTCACCGAGGGAACGAGCGTCGCTTCCTCGTGAGTCGCGCTTGGCCGATCTCGAGGTCGGAGACTCGAACAACGATCAGCACATACTGATGTCGTAAAGTGGGCCACTTCACAGGGCCACGCAACGCCACCTCGTCACCTCCACCTTCCTCACCTCGATCCTCCCGCTCCCCTCATCCGAAAAAGACGCCGAAGACCCCGCATCCTGGACCGACCGCTTCCTCCTCGTCGAGAAGAACCTCAAAACTCCGACTCAGCGCGCGGCGTTGATGAACTTGACGAGGCTGGAGCAGGGGACGGGAGAGAGGAGTGTCTGGGAGGCGTACGTCAAGACTTGCGAGAGATATAACGTGAGTCGGCGTTTGTCGAGTCGTCGTCGTCGACCTTGGGTTGGCAAATGAGTACTGACGGCTGCCTGTGACGGCGTCATTCGCAGAGCGGCATCATCGATGACAAGGACCAGGTCGAGCCGATCAAGGGCTTTCTCAAGAAGGTCATCCAGGCCATCGCCGGTGTGTCCTGCGAGTCTTCCGTCCACTGAACACCACTAACGACTCGCCCCACAGCGCAAATACCCGAGAGCAAAGCAAGCGACGACCTGTACGCCTTTGCCAAGAACAATGTCCAACAGCTCTACCGCGAACTGCGCACGATGCTCGACCCGCAAACGGACCTCAAGACGTTCGTCAAGAACGAGCGCGACTTGTTCCGACGCCTCGACAAGCAGGGCGAGAGTATGGTCACGACGTTCACCGCGTTCGTCAGGTTCGCGTGTTTGACGGTCGTCAATCGCTCGAGCGTTCCGCAGCTGCTCAAGCGGTTGCAGCAGGGCGCGGAAGGGAAGAAGACGGGTCACGACCGTGGGGCGGCGGAGCTCGCACAGGCCGCGAGGCGTGTCCTCGTCTACATCTCGAAGAACCGCCCAGCGTTGTACAAGAGCCACGTCGCCGAGCTTTCGAAGCTCCTCGCCGACGGCGTGCCGAGCGAACTTGAAAGGGGTGACGGTGCGTCCGATGCGCCCATGGACATCTGCGCGGTCGTCCTCCACGCGCTCGCCAAGCTCAAGATGGCCGAGCCGAGCGTCGCGATCGACTCGAAGCTCTCCAAGAAGGCGTTGCAGTTCGCGGAGCAGGGCAACGCGGTGCAAGCGAAGCAGGCGGCGACCCTTCTCGCGCTCGACTCGGGTCGACCGGGCGTCGTTGGCGACCTCGTCGAGGTACGTAACTCTCGCTCGCTCCCTTGTGAGCTGGCGACTGACGCTTCTCCCTCCGCAGCACCTCTCACAGGCCGTCGAAACCGCCTCAAAGGAGCAGCTCGTCTCGCACTTTGCGGCACTCGCTCGACTCGCCCGCTACAGCCGCGACAGTTTCGATAAGTACAGTGAGGCGATTACGACGACGGCACTGCAGACGCTCACGAAGGCTGGAACAGAGGGTGAGGTGAGTGACGGTCCAGCGGAATCTTCAGGGTGTTGCCCTGCGAGCTCTCTCGCTGACTCTTAAAACTCGAACCCTTCGCAGGAGGTCGTCGAGGGAGAGGCCACTTGGTTCGACACCGCCGATCTTCCGGCGACGACTCGCGCCCGCCTGCTGAGCATCAAGATCCTCACGAACCGCTGCCTCGCCTACGTCAAGACCGACTCGGCGGCGAAAGTCAGCAAACCGGTATTCGACCTCTTGTGGCCGCTCCTGCAGCAGTTTGGCGGCGAAGACACGTACAGGCGAGTCTGTTCAAACGTTGAGCCCTCCCCAGAGCGAGCCTGACCGCCTTTGGCTCTCGCAGCCCGCCTGTTGCCTCGCACATCCGCCTCGCCTGTGCGCTCGCCATCCTCAAGCTTGCCGCGTCTGCCGAGCCAGCTTTCGTCAAGTCGGTCCTGCAGCACTTTGACGAGCTCACCCGCCTCGTGCAGGACACGACGTTCGAGGTTCGCGAAGGTTTCCTCAGGAAGCTCCTCTTCTACCTGCGGCATGGTCGCTTCCCGCGCATCGTCCTCCCACGCTTCAACATGATGCTCTTCCTCATCGGCCACGAGCCCGAAGTCGAGCTCAAGGAGTCGATCCTGACATACGCGCGGTCGAGGAAGCGTTTGCCCGACAGTGCGTTCTAACCGTGCGCTTTCCTCGAACTCTGTCACTCACGCAAATCCGTCCCGCAGATGAGCGCCAGGCTCTGTGGGAGCAGCCTTTCCTCCGTCTCATCCACCTCCTCGCGCACCACCCCGACCTCGACCCGGAGGTCGACCACGTCGAACCCGAGACCGTCAAGTTCATGGCGCGGTGAGTGACGCTCCCATGTCGTCGCTGAGCTCTCTCTTGACTCTCGCGGCTCCTGCAGCTACCTCGACGAGTACATTGACATCTTCGCGACGTCCGAGAACGTCTCGTACCTCTACCACCTCGCCCAAAAGGTCAAGACGGTCCGCGACAAGCAGTCGCCAGTCTTTGACAAGGTGCGTAGCGCGCTTCCCTTCCGACTTCGGCAGTCGCTCACATTCGTCGCTCCGCAGAACCTCTACCTCCTCTCCGAACTCTCGCAACACCTCCTCAAACGCTATGCGACGCGCCACTCGTGGCCGATCCCCACGTACCCGAAGCAGGCTTCCCTGCCGACCGACATCTTCGCGCCGCTTGGCGACAGCGACGAGGTCAAGAAGGTGCTCAAGACGACGTTCCTTGACGAGGACATGTTGAGCAAGATTGAGGACAGGCCAGAGAAGAAGAAGGTGGGCACACCGTCTTTTCCCGCTTCTCGTTCGTGTGGAGACTTTCTGCTCACGATGAGAACTCGGTACAGCCCACTGGTCGCAAACGCGTCTCGACCGCCGCCGCGAACGGCGAGTCGGAGCCGAAGCGGGCAAAGACGACCCAGGCCGGCTCGTCCACAGCCAAGAAGCGTGGACCTGCCAAGGGCAAGGCAGCGAAGAAGGCGAAGAAGGAGTGGGACTCGGACGCGGAAGATTCACCTGAAGAGGAATCGGATGCAGAGGAGGAGGAGGACGACGACGACGAAAGCGAGGGAGAGGTTGTCGTCGACAAGAAGGGGAAGAAGCCGGAGCGTGGGCAGCGAGGCGGACTGCGCAGTGATCCGGGAAAGAAGCTTGAGAAGGGCATCGGTGCGGAGGGGAGCGGGACCGAGACGGAGGAACAGGTCGACGAGGATGCGGACGAGATGGACGTCGACGAGGAGGCGCCCGCCAACAAGAAGAGCAAGGCGAAGGCTTCTCCGGCGAAGAAGAAGGTCGCGACGCCGAAGAAGAAGTCGAACGGTCGTGTCGCTTCCTCGTCGTCGGCGAAGAAGGGCGGCAAGGGCAAGAAGGCGTCGGAGGACGACGAGGACGAGGTCGATGGCAAGCCTCGCAAGGCGTTGCGCGGGCTCAAGCAGCCGCGCAAGATGAAGACGGCTGACCTCGATGCTATCAGCGATGTGGGCGACACGGACGACGAGGAGATGGACGACGCGGAGGAGGGAGGCAGCGACTGAGTCGCGCTCTCGCAAACGGTCACTCTCGCAGGTTGGACGTAGTCATCGGTACTTCTCTCTGGGCCTCATGCAATTGTTGCCATTCTCCTCCCATGCACCGCGCGCTACAAGCCTGTCTCGACGAGGATGCGAGCGAAAGATTCGAGGTCGACAAGCCCTTTGCTCCGCGCGGCGTACTCCAGCATCTCGTTCAGCTGCGAGAGGAAACGCTTTGTCAGCAACCGATCGGCGGGGGAGACGCAGACAGGACGCACATCCCCATCCGTCATCTTCTCCTTGAGGACTCGACAAGCCCGCTGCAACTCCATCAACCCGATGGCCCTCTCGCGCTTCGGCAGCACACTCTGCGGCGACTCCGCGAAGAACAAGTCGAAGGTGTCTTGGGCGGCGACGACGTCTTCTGCTGTCATGTCGTCCGGATGTGCGCGGCCGCGTCGACGAGACTTCTTGCCCTTGCTCTTGGCGGGGCTCTTGCCCTTCTTCTTCACTGACCCGCCGACGTCGTCGTCCTCCGAGTCAGTCGCTACTTCGCTCAGCGACGAACCAGAGTCGTCCGGCAAAGCGTCAAGCGCGGCGCCAAAGTCCTTCGCGCTGATGTCGTCATTTCCGAGCAAGGGATTCGCGCGAGTCGACCGTCGAGCAGGCTGTCGACGTAGCTTCGGTGCATCGTTCTCGTCCTCCGCCGGTACCGTAGAGGGTTTCGGTTTTCCAGCCCTCCTCAACCTCTTCCTCCCTTGCGCTCCTTTTTCCTCCTCCTCCTCCTCCTCCTCTCCTTCGTCCCTATACTCCTCCTCTTCCTCCTCCTCATCGTCGTCCATATCACCCATCAACACCTCACAAGCCTCCCTGAACCTCTCCCTCCTCACGCTCTTCCCGCCTTCGGCAGTCTCATCCTCACTCGCGACTTCTTCAAAGAGCTGCATCAGGTCGGAGGTGGGGAGGCCGAGGCGGTGGAGGTTCAGTGTGCGGAGGGCGGTGGGGATGGAGCCGAGGGGGATGCGAGAGGGCGGAGGGGGAGTGGGAAAAGTGAGGGACGACGAGGGGCCGGAGGTAGAGGGGAGGAACCCGCCTGCTGAGCTGAACTCGGCGGGTGGTTCGGGTAGGAACCCCCCGCCTACGTTTGATGAAGCTGAAGCAGCGTAGTCGACTGCCATAGGGTCGCCCAAGTCTGCGAGAGGAGGAGGAGGGAGAGGAAGGAAGCCGCCTTCGTAGGTAAAGTCGTCGAGGAGGAAGCCACCGCCTCCCGCGTCTGCGTCTGCGTCTGACGGTTGTATGGTGATGCCGCTTGGCGGTTCGGGGAGAAACCCTCCGCCCGATCCTGCGCCAACGTCCTCTGGGAGGACACTTCCTCCTCTTCCTCCCCCCGCGTCGTCCTCAGGCAAGAACCCTCCCCCTCCCGCAAAGTCGCCCGCCGCCATGTTCGGCAAGGATGTTCCTCTCACAGCTGCTGCCTCGCCCGCAACGAGCTCCATCTGATCCTCCCCCCCCTCCTCCTCCTCATCTCTTACTCCCTCCCTCCGCGCCTTCTTCCGTGGTGGAGGGCGTGCGTCAGAGTGTGAGGGATGGGAGGGAGAGACTGCAGCGTCGAAAGCGGCGTCGATCAAGGCTAGACGCTTCGTAGCTCGGCAAGCTGATGAGGATGCGGCGGAGGGACGAGAGCGTCGCGCGGCCTGGCGGGAGCGGCTATAGGTCAATGCAAGTGTGCGAGTCAAGGTACGACCACCCTGGACGCACCATTGCGGGTGTGACGGCTGCGAGCGAAGGTGAGGTTGGCCCCGTTCCGTCGGCGGCTACGTCGGCTCGCGGAGGGCTGTGAGGAGGGTCGCACCCTGGCGCGGTGTTGCGGGCTGCGAGTGCTGAACGTTGACCGCACAGTACGTGTGCTAGCTAAACTTAGGCCGTGTTGGCGGACGGACTGGGGACGCAGAACGAGTGACGCAGGGCCGACGACGACTCGTCTCTCGCTCCTCTCTCGCTCTCTTTCCCGCTCTATAGCACACACATACACACACAAGTACAGCAGCATGTCCCTCTCACGCCACTTGAGCTCCAACCGAGTCATCCAGGAGGCCCGCGAGCACGCAAAGAGGTGCCGCGGCGGGCGCGAGACCGTCCACGACATGCTCCAGCGCGGCGAGGCGAGCGGCCACTTGCACGGCTCGCACCAGAACAAGACCAACTACGACACCGACCCCATCCCCAAGTACCGCATCCCGTCCAAGGGCACCGACGCCAAGACGGCCTACGACCTCGTCAACTCGGAGCTCCTCCTCGACGGCAATCCCCAGCTGAACCTCGCGTCCTTCGTCCACACCCAAATGAACGAGTACGTCTCAAGTGTTTCTCGCCCGCTCGCGAGACCGGACAAGGTCCTGGGAGGCAGGCGTCGGGAGGCTTCGAGGCGACCGAGTCTTGACTTTCTCCTCCTCCGCCTCTCTCTTCTTCCGTTCCCCTGTACAGGTACGCCGACCGTCTCATGTTCGAGAACCGCATGAAGAACCAGATCGACTCGGACGAGTACCCCGGCACGACGTTGATTCACAACCGCCTCGTCTCGATGGTCGCGTCGCTCTGGCACGCCGACGACAAGAAGGAGAACGCCACGGGATGCGTCACGACTGGCTCGTCCGAGGCTGCGCAGCTCGGAGGTCTCGCGATGAAAAAGATGTGGCAGGCGAGGCGCAAGGCGGCCGGGAAGTCGTGGAAGGAACCTGGACCCAACATCGTCATGGGCAGCAACGCTCAGGTCGCGCTCGAGAAGTTTGCTCGTTATTTTGACGTGGAGACTCGTTTTGTTGATGTCGATGAGTCGACGAAGTACGTGCTGGACCCGAAGAGGGCCATCGAATTGGTCGACGAGGTGTGTGCTTTGGAACCCCAATCTCGCGTTCCTTGCCCGTCACTGACTCTCCCGCCGCTCCCTCCTTCTCTTTGCGGCGCTTTAGAACACCGTGCGGCCTCTTCTCGTCGGGCTCGGGCGAGTTTGGGCCTGTTCGAACTGACACCGTTCACTCCTTCCTCCTTGTGCTCCGCCTACCGTTCTTCTTCCCTTGCTCCTCCACCTTTAGATCGGCGTTTACGTTATCCTCGGCTCAACCTACACCGGCACCTACGAGAACGTCGAGGAGATGTCTCGCTTGCTCGACGAGTACGAGGCCAGGACGGGCATCTACATCCCCGTGCGTCCCGCTACTTCTGACACGTTCCTGGCTCTGTTCTCATGGCGAATGACCGGCTGTGCCCAGATCCACGTCGACGCCGCCTCGGGTGGCTTCGTCGCGCCGTTTGCGTCGCCCTCGCTCAAGTGGGACTTCCGCATCCCGCGCGTCGTCTCGGTCCGTTTCCGAGCGTCCTCCGCACGCGTTCATCAATGCTTACAAGTGCCACTCGTGTCTCGCAGATCAACTCGTCGGGCCACAAGTTCGGCCAGGTGCGCTTGTTTCCCTCCTGCTCGCCCCTAGACCGCGCTCACTCCCTCGCGCGTTGCAGACCTACGTCGGCTGTGGCTTCATCATCTGGCGTGACAAGCAGCACCGTGCGTCGTCTCCTCACTCTCGACTCCCTGTACAGCGAAACTGACGTGAGCGATTGAGCAGTCCCCAAGGAGCTCGTCTTCGAGCTGCACTACCTCGGCTCGGTCGAGTACTCGTTCTCGCTCAACTTCAGTCGTCCGGCTGCGCCTTTCCTTGCTCAGTACTGTAAGTCAGCTGCACTATCTCTTCGCTGCCGGGGTCCAAGACGTCGAGGAAGGATAGAAGCGGGCGCACTGACTCGTCTCGACCGCTCGTACGCAGACAATCTCCTCTACCTCGGCTTTGAGGGCTACCGCCGTGTCGCCCTCAACGACCTCAAAAACGCGCGCCTCCTCGCCCGCGCTCTTGAGCGCTCGAAGTGTGCGTCCCGCCCTCCGCTCTCTCCCCTTTCTTCCTGGCTGACGATCAAGGGGCGCTGCAGACTACAAGGTTGTCTCGGAGGTTCACCACCTCAAGGACAAGAGCTTGACGGAGAAGGCGAAGGAGACGGTCGGTGCTGTTGACGATGTCGGTGCGTCGGTTCGCCAACCTCGCGGTCCGCAAGACCACTCATTCTGACGTCTCCGCTTGTCGGTTGCGCCTCTTTATACAGAGGCCTACGTCCCCTCGCTTCCTGTCGTCGCCTTCATGTTCAGTGACGAGTTCCGCAAGGGTGCGTCCCGTACCCTTCCTTCCATTCCGTTTCCCAAATGACGAAACCTCGCCATAGAGTACCCCCGCATCAAGCAGCGCAGCATCCAGCTCGGTCTCCGTGAGCACAACTGGATCGTCCCGAACTGTGAGCCTTCTCTCTCTCCCTCTCTCTCTCTCTCTCGCCACTCGTCTGACTTTTGCTGACTGTCTTTACCGTACATCGCAGACGACCTCCCGCCGAGCGCGCAGGACAAGGAGGTCCTCCGCGTCGTCATCCGCGAGAATTTCAACGAGGACTTGGGTGCGTCTCCCTCCCTCCCTTCTCCCG
Source organism: Rhodotorula sp. ZM1 (assembly GCA_009806315.1). NCBI lineage: Eukaryota > Fungi > Basidiomycota > Microbotryomycetes > Sporidiobolales > Sporidiobolaceae > Rhodotorula > Rhodotorula sp. ZM1. The sequence continues at coordinate 115,217 of QYSD01000011.1, forward strand.
ACTATTTTCGAAAGTTGACATCATGTCCGGGCAGTCGAGCGCCTCTTCCACGACATCATCGAAGTGACCGAGCAGCTCATGGACGAGCACGAGGCCGATGTCCGCCAGCCTGGCCAGGGCGAGGGCAGGAACATCAATGCCCCCGAGCACGGCAAGGGCAAGGTTCAGTCGGTGTCGGAGAGGCTTGCCGCGAGCCATGGGGAGGGAACGAGGCCGGTTCGTTTCGCACATTCCTCACAGCCATGACCCACGGATTAAGCGCTGATACGGTTCTTTTCGCGCGCGCGCTCGCACAGGTCGGCCACGACTCGGTCTGCTAAATCGACTGAGTTCTCGCTTGCTCCACGCGCGAACGGACGAGGAAAGGAACGCTTGGACTGGAAAGGAGGAAGAAGAGAAAGAAAAAGGAAGAACCGCTTGTACATACGCTTACGCACAGACACGTCGAAATCGGAGTCTTTTATTCAAGACCTCGAAGCGAGTTGCGAGGTGGATAGAGGAAGGCCGAAGGCCGACGAGACGTACGAACCCTCTTTGCAAGCGGCGAGCGTGCAGCTTGCTGTCACTGCACAAGCAGAGAGACGGGAGTGTCGTCAGCAAACAAAAACTGTATACGGAGATCGTAACCTTCGTGCCGACAACGCGCGAGCATTTTAAAGTCATATATATACTGTAGCATGAGTCGCCTCATCAACGGGCGAGATAGTATAGTGGTTAGTACAGCTGGTTCTGACGCTGTCGTTTCCAGCTAACCTGGGTTCGATCCCCAGTCACGCCTTACCTTTTGTCGAGCTCTCTCCTTTCCTTTTGCTGCTGGCTGCACCAAGCTGCCCCCGCGGGCAGGGGCGCCCAAGTTCACGCCCATCGCAACTATGCAGTCTCAAGCACGCCGCTGGAAGATTGCATGCGAACGAGAAGCGAATCAAAAGATGCAATGAGAGGATAGTCAAGAGACAGTGTGGACACGAGAAAAGAGTACGACAACACGTCCAGATCACGCAGAGACCCTTTCCCTGAGCGGCCAATCGGTAACCCCCCCTCCGCTCCCGGCGGGTCCCTGCAGCCTCCAACTCTCGCTTCGCCACTTCATCCGCTCTGCACCTATCCGAAGCTACGACTCACCTAGCACGACCCACTTAAACAGGTCCTCCAGCTCGCGCTGTTCTCGCTCGTCGACGCGCGGTAAAGGCGGTAGGGTGGCGAGATTGGCCAGTGTCGAGACAGGTTGGGCTGGTGAGATTGTGGAGGGAGTGAGACGTATGGGTGAATTGTGCGGAGAGTCGAGAGGAGCGGGAGAGGCGGGAGACTGGCTGAGTCCCGAAGGCTGCGCGAGGCGAATGTCAGCTGTAATGCTCAGCGTGCGCATGGAAGCGACACACTTTGGTAGGCAAACTGGGTTCGTCGTCTGCTTTGCTTGGCGAAGACGGCTTGCGCCTTGCCCGTCCTGGTGTCGGCGGCGCGGACTGCATTGTAAAGGCGAGAAACTCAGTTAGCGCTGCGCGCGTTACCTCAGGAGGCGCTCATAACGCACCTTGACGCTGGCTTGCAGCTTCTCGAGGAATGTTTGCTCTGTAGGACTAGTTCGAGCCGGCGTCGGCGGCTGTTCGAGACTCTCATCAGCACAACCTTCGCAACACGAGCAAGCACAAACACCAAAACAGACCGGCTGCGTCTCCTTCAACGCCTTCTGCAACCTCTCCCACTCGTTCTTCTTCACCGCGTTCAACCAGCCCGGTAGCAAGACGAACAGGTGGTGTTCAACGAACGCTTGGACTGTACGGAGCGCGAGCGATCGTTCTTCGTATGAGGGCGAGAGGGGGTCACGAGAGATGAAGAAGGTAAGTTTGTGTGAGGGGATGAGGGAAGGGACGGCGGAGAAAAGGCGCGTGAGGGTGAGATGGTCTGTAAGAGGTTCGTCAGCGGCAGTCAGCGAGGAAGATGTGGGAGACGCACAAAAGCCGGCTTGCACCTTGAAGTTGGTGTAGATCTAAGGAAGTCCGCCAGTCAGCAACAAGCTCGCTTGCGAGAGGTCATCAAAAAAAAAAGCCCGCACGAATCCTCGACTCTTGCCCGAGTACTTGACCTCGACGACTTCCCACGACACGACGCGTTCGCCCTCGTCTCCCTTGCGCTTGACTTCTTCGAAGCGTATCAGGTCCGGCCTGAAGACGCCGAACCGAATCCCGGGCGCCGCCCAACCTCGCTCGACAAACTCGTGCGTCCACTCGACGCTGTCGAGCAGTCCAGGCGAGACGTAGACGGGCTTGCCAGTCTTCAGTGTCTGTCGCATGGCTTTGCGAGCGACGGCCGGGAGCGAGGCAAAGTCTCTGTGGCGGAGGAGCTGCCCGCGCTGTTTGAGCGAGCGCTTGATGGTCCGTTCGGCGAGGACGCCGCGAGAGACTGCGTCAAGAGCGTCGAGGCGCTTTCTCGCTTCGGCCGGCAGTGATTCGGGTGACTCGGTGTTCGGATCGGGCGAAGCGTCCATCGTTGTGAGGACCGAGGGAATGGTCGAAGTCGACGCGGCGCTGCTCCTCCTCGTCCCGTCTGAAAACGTCTCCTCCTCGCCATCGAGCAAGAGCTCCAACGGCTTGAATCGCGAAAGCATCCCCATAAGCCATTCCTCGCGGAACAAGTCAACGCGATCCTGGCTCCTAGCGTCTTCCTCCCACGACGAGTTGAGGTCGGCGAGCAGGGTCGCAAAAGCGGATATCGTGACTGCTGTCGAGCACTGCATCGAGTGCCTCGAGCGGATGTCGACGAGCGATGCCGGGCGAGGAGCAGACCGAGGCAGGAAAGGACCCGCTGTCCTGCTCTGCGCGGGTGTGTGCATGATCAAAGCGCGTCGCTAGCTTTGCGCATGTCGTGTGAGCATGTGCAGCACGGTATCGAGCCCGCTGGCTGTTGTTGCGGGAGTAGGGCGGCCTGAGAGGCAACGCGACGTCTTCCTGTCGCTGCCACACCCCGCCCTCTCGTTCAGCGCTCGTTGTCGGACTGAAAGTGCCCTCTTGTGACTGGATCTATCGCTAGCCACCACCACCACCGCCCTTTACCCGCGTCGGAAACAGTTCGTCGCGGCTTCAGCAGCACAGTGCCCGAGGTCCGCGCCAAAGCATCGGCTGTCGTCGCTCAAACAGGTGCGCCGCAGAGACCGTCGGTAATCGCAGCGACTTACACTGATACGCGGATCCCGCAGATGATCAAGCGAAAGAGCGCCAGCGCGAGTCCAGCGAGCTCTCCGTTTGCGAAGGGACTCCCGACCGTTGGCAGCATGGTGCGTGCCACAGATCCTCGCGGGCGTCTTTGGTAGTGCTGACAGAGCGCTGGTGCCCTATAGGACGCCGCTACGTACCTCTCGCAGCTCCAGTCGCGCGACTCGGTCTCGTCGCCCTCTCGCACCTCGAGCCTCATCTCGTACGGTACCGGCTCGACTTCGCACGGCCGGGAGCGGTCTTCGTCCGATGCAGGACGCTCAGACTCGTCGAGCGACTCGGAGCGGAGCACGCGATCGTCGACCTGGCGCGGCGTCGGCAGCCTCATGCCCACCCCTTCACACATCTCGGCCTCTCGGCCCCCGACGACTTCGTTCGACGTCGACTTTATCCCGAATCCTCAGGACCCGTATTCGCTCCGTCACTCAGAGTACGGCTATGACGTCGACCCGGCACACCGCACGATCTCGCAACATACGCCCGGCGTCAGCCTCAAGGCGAGCGAGGAGGAGCCGTCCGTCTGGGTGTACCTGCAGACCTACCTCAGCTGTGAGTACGAGTCAAGATCGTACTGCCAACGTGCTCATTGACATTGCGCGCGCGCAGACGCCATCCTGATCGTCATCGGCCACATCCGCGACTATGTCGGCAAGCGACTCTTCCCCGCCTCGTACTCGCATCTCCGACCGAGCAACGGCTACGCTCCCCTCTTTTCCGACTTTGACTCGTTCTATACCCGTCGCCTCAAGCTCCGCCTCGAAGACTGCTTCGCCCGACCCGTCACCGGCGTCGCTGCACGCACCGCAACCCTCATCGACCGCACCCCGACCGACTTCTTCGCCGATTTTGTCTTCACGGGCGAGACGACCCAAGCACTCAACGTCTCGTCGTACAACTACCTCGGTTTCGCCCAATCGCGCGGTCCTTGCGCCGACGAGGCCGAGGACATCGTCCGCGAGATGGGCGTCTCGCTCACCGGCTCGCGCAATGACGTCGGCACGTCGGCGTTGCACGTTCAGGCCGAGCGCCTCGTCGCGCGCTTCCTCGAGGTTGAAGACTCGATGATCGTCTCGATGGGTTTCGCGACCAACTCGACGACCCTTCCCGCGCTGATGTGCAAAGGGTGCCTCATCATCTCGGACGAGCTCAACCACTCGTCGATCCGGTTTGGCGCGCGTCTGTCCGGCGCCATGGTCCGGCAGTACAAACACAACGACATGGAGGACCTCGAGAATCTCTTGCGCGAATGCATTAGTCAGGGCCAGCCCCGGACGCACCGACCGTGGAAGAAGATCCTCCTCATCGTCGAGGGTCTGTACTCAATGGAGGGAACGCTCGTCGACTTGCCTCGCATTCTCGAGCTCAAGGACTTCTACAAGGTGCATTCGCGTCTTCCCGCCCTTGACTCGCTCGTTCTGACTTTGTGTCTCACACTCAGTTCTATCTCTACGTCGACGAGGCGCACTCGATTGGAGCCCTCGGTCCCCACGGGCGCGGCGTTTGCGACTACTTCGGCATCGACCCGCGACGAGTCGACATCCTTATGGGCACCTTTACCAAGTGTCAGTCTCGCTTCTTCCTCACTCCGCCGTCTCTTTGCTGACGCTTACAACACCCCGCAGCCTTCGGCGCGTCCGGCGGCTACATTGCCGGGTCTCACGAGCTCATCTCTGCCCTCCGCCTCACCTCGCACGCCCAAAACTACGCCGAGTCGATGTCGCCTCCCGTCCTCGCCCAGATCGTCACCTCAATGGGCTCAATCATGGGCCCGGAAGCGACTAAGCTCGTTCCGGCGCTTCAGAAGTTCCCCCTCGAAGTCATGGACGGCCGCGACGGGCAAGATCGGCTGCGCCGCTTGGCGTTCAACTGCCGGTACCTTAGTAATGGACTCCGCAAGTTGGGATTCATTATCTATGGTCACCAGGACAGCCCGATCGTGCCTCTCCTCCTCTTCGCGCCCGCGTGAGTTCTCCTTTCCTTGCTGTGGGTCTCGACGGCTACTGACCAGAACGTGAACGCAGGAAAATGGGTCTCTTTAGCCGGATGATGCTCGAGCGATACAAGATTATCGTCGTCGTCGTCGCCTACCCTGCGTGAGTGCCGACTTCTTCGCCTCTCCCTTACCAGACCTTCGGTTGACAGTTTTCTTCGCCTCCCTCCCCTTTTCTGCGCTACGGTACGAACCTGCAGCACGCCGCTTGTGTCCTCCCGAGTGAGGTTCTGTTTGTCCGCTGCACAGCACGTTTTGCCCATTTTCCGTCAAGTTCAACACCCTAGACTCACCTCTTTCTCTCTCTTCTTGCAGCACCAAGGCAGACCTCGACCGTATCCTCAGGGCGACGGACGACATCGGCACCATCCTTGGCCTCAAACTCTCGCCCCGCGGCAAGCGGTACAACATTGAGGAGGTTATTGCGAGCGGCGTCGAAGATGTGAGGGCCTCTGAGCGACGGTACGAGCAGGCGGTTGCAGCATACGAACGCGCCGTGGGCGCGTGAACAGGTTTCGTGCCGTCCTCTCGTCATCTTGCATAGACTCGTTGTGCGCCCCGTTTATTCCCTTTCGGTTTTCTTCTTACCGCCTTGCGTTCTTTTCGTCTTCCCTTCTTGTGTCGGTCCTAGCATCAGCCCGCTCGTTCCGCTGTAATTGGTACGCCCGGATGAAGGGCATTCCATTACGCCTCACCCACCCGCCCTTCGCTCGTGAGGGAAATGTCGTGCAAGCGCGTCACGATACAGTAAGGAAACAGGACCAGCCCGCCCGCCCCCTTCTCCTCAAAACTGCCCACCACCAATCACAAGCCCAAACGCCTTGCCCAGTCCCTTCGTCTCCAAAAAATCCCGCACCTCTCCCATCTCCCCTCGATTTCCGCGCTGGCCTGTTCGTGGAATGAGAGAGGTTATCTCGTCCATTGAGGTGAAGATGCGGTATTGAGTTGGATCGGAGGAGGGGATGGAGGGCGGGAGGAGGGGAGTGCGGTAGCGTTCGGAGATCTGTGCGGGCAAGTGTCAGCAGCGAAGGGGGATAGGGGACAAGGGAGAGGGTAGACGCACTTTCTTCTGGAAGGAAGGGATGTCGGCCTGTTGAAGCGAGCGATCAGTTCGCGAGCAGAGTAGCGGGAAAGCGAGGAGGCGCACCCAGCTCTTGGCCTTGATCTCTGCCAGGTAGGTCTGCACGTTGTTTTCGGTCCCTTCGAGACAGAGCAAGGCCGGCTTGCCTGCAACACGAGAAGTGCGATCAATGCCCTGCTCCGACACGCGCAAGCAAGGACGACGTTCGCCACACACCCGCCAGCACGAATCCCGTCAAGCCGTACTCCGGCGCCCAGTTGACAATGTCGTCGCGCTTCTCCCGCGTCGAGAGGGAGGGGAACCACAACCACACGCGGAATTCTGGCTCGTCCAACTTCTTCGGGGTATCTGTCAGTATCGGTTCGGCCGAGAGGGGTGTCACGCTTGCGATTTTGTCTCGAAGGAAGTCGATCGTATGAAGGAGGAGGTCGGTGTTGGACGTAAAGGTCGAAGGGTTGCAAGAGGGGAGGGAGGCGGCAAGTCCGTCATGCGTCGTCCGTGACATCCACGGCGGCTGCTGTAATCGCACTGTCGCCGCAGGAGACCCGTCGGCGAGGGTATGTGCAAAGTCGAGCGGTTTCGTCAGAGGGAGGCGGATCGAGAGGGCGAGGGTGTGGATCGAGGCAGGGCTGGCGGCGCTCGTCACTTCGAGGGTGACGGTGAAGGCGAGGTCGTTCGTAGGCAGAACAGCGTCCCTCCCAACCTCTGTGTCCCCGTCGTACGGCGTGTGTCCCTCAGAGATCCATCTCCGAAGCGACGGCAGAATCACGGCCGTCTCCTCCTCCAGCTCGAGTTCGCCCGGCAAGGGAAAGAGACTTTGTGCGAGCTCGAACGACTCGAGCTGGAGTGCGAGCAACTCGAGCGACAGCAGCGGTGCCATGTCGACAGTTTCTGCGCACTGCCCGAAGGCGAACCCTCACGACTTTGCGGCTTGACCTCGTTCCCTTCGCTCGACTCGGCTAGATGACGTTGCGAGGATTCGCTGAGCACGGCGACCTCCTCGAAGAAGGCCGCTGAGCTATCAGCTCGTGCCCGCACTGCTCCCTCGTCGCGCTGCATCCCGATTCACTTGCTTGCGACGGAAGTCGAGCGCTTTCAACGTCGACAGACAAGCGACAGAACGTTCTTGACCCTATCCATCGGATCCCTGCGTCACCGCCGTCGTAAACGCCCTTCTCGACGTCCCAAATTCCTTTCCCTCCCTCCTCGACGCCCATCGCTCCCGTCTCTCTCATTCGAGCTGGCTTCATCGTCGACCGCACCAGACGAGGCTGATTCCCGTAGGAAAGGCGCCAGAACATTTCAACCATAGGCTCGTCTCTCAAACGTCCTTGTGCTGCCGCCCTTCTCCCATGGCGCACGAGGAGGTTATGACGAGCTATATACCGGCTTGGAGGATTGAACAAGAAGCTAGATGCCGACGCTGCATCCGCACATGAGACGCACGGCGGAGCCTCGCACTGCTGGACGGTGGTCCCGCCGTCCCGCTCACTGTTCTCTTCGAGTGCTCGCCCCTTGCATTCAAAGCGGCCTGCCGCCTCATCTCCTCGCTGCTCAGGGCCAGAAAGACTGGAACGTAGAGTACGTGCACTGCGACCGCTAACTCAAGTCGCTTCACTCTTCAATTTACGCAAGGCGTCCGCCCTCGTCCACCCCCTCAGATCGTCGTCGTCTTCGCCGCGCCCTTGTCACCCTTGAGCGATGCAATTCCCTGATTCAACTCGTTGATGCCCTTCTGAGCGACGGATTCCTCGCCTCGTGCCGACTCGCGCGACTCGACCGTTCCTTGCGGGCGGCCGGCGATCTACGCCCGTGTCTGAACCATCAGCTGGGAGTTGGAAAGAGGTGGGACGAACGCATGTACGCACTCCGTCGCCGACACCATCCAAAGCAGAGTTGATTGTCCCGCGAATCGCCTCTCCCGCTCCGTGAACCGCTCCGAAAGCTCCACTAATACGTTCAGCAGTCGATGAGCGAGTCGTGTTGGTAGCACGCGTTGCATTGGAGGCGGAAGTTGCGGAAGTAGCGTGGCCGACCGGAGGATGGTTCGGAGGAGGAGGGTATGAAGAGGTGTTCGTCGCAGAAGAGGAAAAGAACGGCGTTGCGGCGTCGATCACGGCGAAATCGCTTCAGTCAGCACGGGCGAACAGTCACCCTAGCCGTCCCTTCGTCACGCGCTCGAAGTGCGAACTCACCGCGACTTCTCTCCTGCCTCGGTACCAACGCGGTTCGCTTCGTTGGCTGCGACGAGCGTTGTCAGTGGTATTCTGAACTATGTGTGGTTGCACTCACTCGACATGCTGTTTGTTCGAGTGGTTTGGTAGATGAGGAAGTCCTCCCCAGACGTCACTCCGGACCGGGCCAACTTCGGTCAGCCCCTGTCTCCTCGAGAGAAAGGAAGAGAGAGTGTGTGTGAACGGGTAATGCAACAAAGCGAGTGCGAGAACCGTACAACTGCGAGAGAGAGAGGGAGAGACGGTATCAGGAGATGGAATCTACAATGGCAGAGGGGCTCTAAGGGGATGCAATACGAGCATGGGAGAGAGGAACGGGCATAGAACTACATGGCGTAGCCGCCGACCGACGCATAAGACGGCTGATGCTGGTGTCTGGGAACGAACGACTGCTGGCCGGGCGGAGGCGACGTCGCGGGCGACTGCGAGGCGCTGTGGAAGCTGTCGCCCGTCGCGCTCGAGGCCTCGCTGCGCCACTGCCGGTGAGCGGTTTCGAGAGGCGAGCGAGCAAAGAGGTCCGCCTCCGTGACTGGTGGGACGTCATGGGTGACCCACAGCGAGTCTCGGCGGTTCGCGTAGTCGAGGGCGTCGAACTCGGCGAATTCGCTCATGACGTGGTGCGAGCTGGGCTGCGAGCTCAGTCGAGAGATGTACGACTCGCGTGGCGTGGCGTCATCGATGCGGATGGCGGGTACGCCAGCGGGAGAGGAGGTTAAGGGCGGCGAGCCGAGCGGTGTCGAGGTGGCCGAGGCGTAGACGGGAGAAGATGCGTGAGAAGAGGGACCGAAAGGCGAGGGAGGTGCAGGCGTGTAGAGGGAGCGAGGCGAGTGGGGCGAGTAGGGCGAATGAGGCGATTGCGGGCCGGACTGCGGCGTAAGCGGTGAGCGAGGGACAGGCGTAATGCTCTCCCACGGCGTCATCGGCTCCGAATCGAGCGTCTGAGCCGAAAACGTGGGCTCGTGCAGCTTCGCTGGCACCGCCTTGTCCGTCGACTGGACGAGCGGGACGTGCTCGCGCGTCTCGACGCCGTGCGTTGCTTCGATGGGCGCAAATCCGCTTGAATTGCCCGCCTCGAGATCGCCTCGTGGCCGGCCGGGTCCGCAAGTCCCGAGGACTTGCATCTCGCGAACGACGTCCGAGTCGATCGGGAAGTAGGTCGACCGGATGTACTTCCACACGTAACGTGGGCCGATGGCGATAACCTGGACGATGAGTATGGACGTCCAGAAGTTGAGCGTGCCGTACAGGTCTACGAAAGCGAGACAAACGTCAGCGAGGTGAGCGGGAAGGAGGGAAGACAACCACCACGCACAGACGAGCTCGTTCTGGTAGAAGTAGGTCGGGAACTGCGCGTAGATGGCGATCCAGACGTGGAAGGCGAGCGTCGAGCCGATGATGACGATGAAGGCCATCCAAGTCCAGTAGCGAATGTGCAGGCCGACGAAGAGATTGGCGGCTGTGACGGCGCAGGCGGCGACGGTCGTGCCGAGCTCCCAGATCGAAAAGCCGTGGCCGGTGACGGACAAGGTGGCCGACCAGGAGTAGACGAAGTAAGGGACGCCGAACGCGATGACCGACTGGTACAGCCCGTCGAGCATGAAGCCGAAGAATTTGCTGCGCGTCCACTCCTTGCCGAGGATGCCGCGCCGGTACAGCTGAGGGAAGGTGAGAGCCGTCTTGGCGTGCACGTCTTGATCGAAGATGCCAAGGACGGCGACAGGAAGCGAGGTGAAGACGAGGTTGAAGAGCATAATTAGAGTATATTCGTAGAGATACGTCGAGTCGAAACTGCGGTGCGGTGAAGGTCAGGATCGTCGAACGGATTACGGCCTGGGAAGCTCGACGCACTTGCAGAAGAACTGGAAGATGAAGAGCGTGAGAGTCCAGACGATGTTCTTGTAGAAAAAGTTGGCGTGCATGTCGGCGACGCGGATGTAGCACCACCGGCCGTGAACGAGGAGGAGCTTAGTGAGGTATCGGAACTGTCCGACGGCGTAGTCAGCCGACATCGAAGCTTGCGCGCCCTCGAGACCAGCAATGCCGACGCCGATGTGCGCCTCCTGGATCATGGCCACGTCGTTGGCGCCTGCGATCAATTCGGGTCAGTTCCAGTCCAAGAGAGTGTCGGGATGAGCGCGGGTGCACCGTCGCCGATAGCCAAGGTCATCGCGCTCTTGCCGTCCTTGACAAGCTTGACCGTAAGCGCCTTTTGGCTCGGCGAGACGCGGCAGCAGACGACGGCGTTGCACTGAGTCGTGAGCTCGAGGAACATGGGTTTGAGGGCGTCGTCGAGAGCGTAGCGGAGCGTCTCGCCGTCAATGACAACCGCGAAGCCATCAGCCTTGACGCCGTCGGTGACCTTCTCGCCGTGGACATCGGTGTCGAGCTGGGCGAGCCCGCTGCGGCTCCGGTGGACTTTGTCAAGGCCGGCCTCGATCTGGGCGCGAGTTCCCTCCTCCGACTCGGCAGAAATGATCATCTGCAACAACGGTCATCAGTGAGAGACGCTGACACAGCGGTGACCGCTACACGCACGATCTCCATCTCGTTCGTGAGCAGGTTGCAGCTGAAGCCGATCTCGATGGCGGTCTGCAGCTTGTCGCCTGCAATGTCGCGAGGATTGGATCAGCTCACGGCACAGGCGAGGCAGGAAAAAGCACCATACCTGTCAGGATCCACAGTTTGATGCCAGCCCTGTGCAGCTGGGCAATCGCCTCGGGCACGCCGACCTGCAGCTTGTCCTCCAGCGCCGTGGCACCGAGAATCGTCAAGTCGCGCTCGACCAGCTCGCACGCCCGCTCAATCGCCTCCTCGCGGTCCTCGATCGCCGCGCAAGCCTTGTCGTACTGCTTGCTCCAGCTCTGGAACTCCTCCTCCGACATGTACCGGCTCGAGATGCAGAGCGTCCGCAAGCCAGCATTCGCAAAGTCCTCGAGCTGCCTCGACGTTGTGTCTACGACGGACTGGTCGTGGTCGTCTCGCAAGCGCTGGTAGATGACGCTGTCGGCGCCCTTGCAGATGAGGAGGATGCGCTTGTCGGGCGTGCGGACGATCGAGCTCATGCGCTTGCGGGCCGAGTTGAAGGCGAGGGTGCGGAGAGGGACGTATCGCTCCGGCTGACCGAGGACCTCGAGCGAGATCTCCTGATTCGTGCGCTGGAGGAAGACAAAACCTGCATCTCGAGCAGCGGCGACAAGCGCGGCCTCGTCGGGCGATTCGGCCTTGTATTCGAGAATGTCGGGGTTCGATTCGTCGGGTCGCTCGGTCAAGACGGTGTGACAGACGGCGAGGGCTCGCCAAAAGTCGACGAGGCGCTGATACTGCTCGGTGCCACGGGCGACGAGCTGGTCCGCCATCGGTGGCGAGATGAGCGTGACCTTGCCTTCCTGCAGGTAGCGGTTCCTGAAGCCGCCGCGAAGCGTCCGGATCATCAGCTCTTTGCGTTGCGTGAGGTGCTCGACGTTCTGCGCCGGGTCGACGGCCGACGTATCCCGCCCTTCCCGCTTGGCCGCTCCCAGCATCGCCTCGGTTATGCCCTCGCCGTAAGAGACGCCTCCAACGGCGCATTTCTGGAACTCCATGACGTTTTGGGTCAGGGTTCCAGTCTTGTCGGAGAAGATGTACTCGATCTGCCCGAGGTCGTCGCTGATGTTCCACGTCTTGGGCACGCAAGGATGGTCGAGCGGCTCGTAGTACATGTCGATGTCCTGGTAGATGAAGAACGCCTGAATCGTCTTGACGAGCTCGACCGTGATAACGAGCGAGATCGGGACGATATTCTGGAAGAGGATGAGGGTGGCGCTGTGCGATAAAAGTAAGTCAGTTACACGTATAGCTGCGGGAAGATGCACAGTCTCACCCGAAAGTGATAAGGCCGTTTACGGCCGCATAGCTCGAGTACTCTCCGCCCGGCTCGTAGAAATCCGCTGACCGGCCAGTCTGGCTAGCGTAAAACCCACCGCCGATCGCACAGCCGACGCAGAGTGCAACGAGGACGAAGAAGTTGGCCAGGACGTTGAAGTTTGTCTCCTTCTCGATTTTGGACCGCTTCGAGGGCGTCTCGCCTGCGTGAACACACCTCAGCCGGTGCGGAAGATGACGGCGTCCAGCTGAACGCACCTTGATTGAGCATGATCTTGGTGTCTGCGCCGGTGAAGAGGACGAGGCCAATCACCCACTTCGTATTGCGAAGGGCGCAGCCCCGAAGCAAGAGCTCGTTGATCGTGACCGCTTCCTGCAGGGGTCACATTGACGTCAGTTTGGAGTTGAAAACGATAGCGAATTCCGACTCGCCTGCATCTCTTCGCCCTGATCCCGCGCTCGACCCTCGACAATCGGATGTTCGAGTCCGAGCTGCTCCTCCCTCGCCCGCCACCGCAACACGCCATTGTACGAGTACAAATTCGCATGCGGCGGCTCGCTGTCGACCCAAAACCGTGCATGCTCGATATCCTCCTCATTCGCGATGCCCATCGTGGCCTTGAGCGCCTTGCGCGGCTTGAGGTTCGTCTCGCCGTCGAGATTCTTCGTCTCGACGTAGCAGACGCCGTCCGAGTCGGACGTCGCGAGGACGGCGATGTCGGCAGGGATTTGGTCGTTTTCCTTGAGGAGGACGATATCGCCGACCTCGAGCTTCTTCCACAACGTACGCTCCCACTTGGCTGTGCCGGGCGTCGCATGGTCGTACGAGACGACGTCACTGCTTGATCTTTTGGAGCGGGTGGAGCGGCCGAGGGCGGAAGGAGGATAGCTGGGATCGGTTGACGGCGTCGTCTCGAGCGTATACGAGCGGAGGAGTCGTGGAGGGTAGGATGCCTGACCAGAGGCGTACGCGAGACTGTCGACGGTGTAGGTCGAGTCTGTCTTGCCGGCCGCAACCATCGTCGAAGCCGAACTGTCGCCCCTCGCCCTCGCTTCAGGACCCGCGATCTGGATAGACTCGGCCCCAAGCGTCAAGCTCGACGCTGCCGCTCCAGGCTGCTCGGCGTAGAGGAAGCCGACATCGTAGCTACCCTCCTTCTCGCGCAACTTCCGCACGCCCTTCGAGACGCGGTGATTCGGATTCGATCTCCGCCAGAACGCCCACCACGGCCTGTCCTCCTCTGGCACGTTGACATTCATCCAGTCTCCCAACCGGGTCACAGCTGAATTGTTGACCTCGTTGTCGAGCGCGTGTCGACGGAGATCTTCGACGCCGTCTTTGATGCCGGTGATGCAGAGGATGGCAACAAGAGGGAGCATGGCGACTTGTGGAGAGGCGGCGCCGAAGATGGGAAAAACTTGGAGGATGACAAGGACGAGGAAGTAGACGTTGGCGATGCGGCGGAACTGCTCGGTCAAGTTCTGCGGGAGGAGAAACCTTGTGAGCGGATCACAGTGCGAGGAAGGGTAGGGTTCGGCACACCTTCGGCACGAACGACAGCAAGGTGTACTTGCTCGTTCGAACCTTGTTCCGCTCGTATCCTCGCGGATCCGTCAAGACACCCTCGACGTTGACATACACGATCCGTCTCCCCTTCTCCTTCTTGCCCTTCTTCAGCCATCCTCTCCCGCTCGTGCCTCCATCCTGCTTCTCCTGCCGTCGCGCAGACTCTTCCGCCTCGGCCGCCGCCGCAAGCCTCGTCATCTTCCGCTCGATATTCGCCCGTTCTTCGTCATCCATCTCGCCGGCCATTCCTCCTTCCTCTGACTGTACCGCATGTCCATCATGACTCTCCAGCTCCCCTGATACCCGACGTTTCCGTCGTCCAAAGATCGTCCGTCGAGGCTTGAGAGCCGAACCGCTCTCTCCCTTCTTCTGCCGGCGAGACGCGAAGCGCTTGAATCGCCGTCGGTCTTCCTCTTCATAGGTCACGTTGATTGAGTCGGCGGCGGTGCGGACGACTCGTAGGCCTGTGAAGCCGTTGGAGGGAACGGTCGAGATCGAAGACAAGGAGGAAGTGGAGACGACAAGCAGGTGCGAAGGGATACTAGGAGTCAATCACTGTACTCGAGAGTCGTACCACACGCCCCTGCCACGAACAAGCCCTCGCAAGGCCTTCGTAGTAACCCCCGAGGTCCGGAAGTTTCGCAGTCCAGCCAACCCCGTCCTTCTCACCGCGCAAGGCTTCGCCCGCTCGTGGGCGCTTAGCAAAGGGGAACTCACGGAGTTCTGGATCGGTTGCAGGGTCATAGTCGGGGTGTGTAGTGTCGGAAAGGTTCCTCCCATCTGGTGTGAACTGCGCGGGGACGGCCGACTCGGGTCTGCGGCGGTCGCGCCCCATCTGCAGCACGGACGACATCGTGTGCTCGTCCTCGTCGGTGCCAGACTGCGCCCCTCGAAGCGTCGAAGAGAGTGGGGGAGTGTCGGGAAGAGGGAGTGTGCGCGGCTTCCCAAGTCGCTGCGAGCGCCAAGTCTTTTTGTAAGCCTGTCGAGAGCGTCCCAACGAGTCCAGCAAGCAAGTCAAGCAGCAAGAGCGAGCCGTCGAGTGCGCAGTCGGCGCGCGAGCCAGCTTTCTCATTACTCGGAGACCCTTGCGCGTCAGGCTCTCCTCACCTACAGCTCCTTGCCGTCAAGGTATGGCTGCGATGCTCTCTACCCGGCACTTTGGACGACTACCGAGCTGCCGGGGCTAGCCCGTACTGTCCCCGTCTCCCTTCGCCTCCTCATCGTCGCGTTGACCCACGGGACCTTGGTGACGCTGCGACGCTGTACGAACGCCTGTGAACTGCAGAAGGCTGTTCATTCGCCAAGGAAAAAAAAATTGAGGATACACACGGCGCGCTCACTTCGCTGGCGTCTCCGGAGGGTCCGCGGACCGTCCCTTCGTCTCGCTCAAGCCTTATCCCGCTGCTCACTCACACGCGCGACTGCTGGTCATCTCGGCACTTGCAGCTTACATTGTGGACTGTGGTGACGCGCCAGAACAGCTTCTGCACCCATCGAAGCTGGCCTGGAGAACGACTCCTCACGACTACTCGCACCTCGTCTTTCGCTGAGCCTAGACGGGCTCGACCCCCATCTACATGAGCAGTTCTTGCAGTGCCGGGACGGACGGGATGCGGTATTGGGGCGAGGCGGAGAAGCTTGTCCTCGCGTTCGACACCGGCAACTCTTCCTGTGCGTGTTCACCGCTACTCGTTGAGATATCCAACTGACTTGCTCACTTATCACACACAGCCTCGGTCGCCCTCACGCACCTCACCTGGTCCTGCGCTCCCCTCTCGACTCCCTCCTCCCTTCGCACCGTCCTTACCTACCCCTTCTCTTCGCCTGCTCTGACACCCATTCCCTCCCGCACGCCCTCCATGATGGCCTACGATCGCGACGACAAGCCGAGGATGTACGGCGCCGAAGTACTGACAGCCGAAGGGAAGGAGCGGATTCGGGAGGAAGGATGGGTCGTCGTGAAGGGTTGGAAGGAGCAGATGCGACCCGTCGACTCGCCTCCATCCTTCCAGCCTTCGGCAGATGGGAAGAAGAAGCTTCTTCGGAAGGCGAAGCCAGCCGCAGCCTCCTCAGCCTTATCATACGCTGCTCGACTCGCCCCAGTCCCCTCCTCGATGGGCGCATCCACTACCTCGCTCGCGTCAATGAAAGGCTCGATGTGGTCCCTTTCTTCCGAAGGATTGCTCGACGCTGTCGACGGTCGAGCGGACTACGACTGGGTCGACTTGACGATCAACAGCATGACGAAAGCGAGCATACCTGTGGAGAAGAAGCGTAAGGTTGTCGTCCATAGCGGACCGAAGCTGCGGGACATCTACGCTGCTTGGCTCAAACACCTGACTGCTTGGTGCGCACCAAATAACTTCTTCAGTTATCCGTCGTCTGATATTGACATGCTACGGTTTCAGCGCACGCGCCTGGTTTGGCGAGCGCACGCCAAACGGGGAAGCGACCTTCCTCCGCCTCTGGTCGACCTGCGTCTTCGTCATCGCGATCCCGGCAGACTGGACGACCGCCGAGACCGACATGATTCGCGAGTCGATGGAAGACGCTGGTCTGCTTCCTGAGCGCTTCACGGTTGGAAGGCTTGTAAGTCGCTGAGTTGATTCTTTCCATCGCGAGAGCGATCTTGGCGACTCTCTCGCAGATCTTCGTCAAAGAACCCGCCTCAATTGCGCACTTTGCGCGACGACATACGAAGGACGCAGAAAAGACGTGGCTGCAAGAGGGAGGCTCTTTCGTTCTGTGCGATGCCGCGGAGGAAGGTGTTTCGATCGTGACTCCGGTATTTCCTCGACCTGTCCTGCTCTCGCAACTGATATTTCGTCGATAGATCGGGTACACTGTCGCTTCAAACCATCCACGATTACGCTTGCGAGCCTACGAGCCCGTCTCGCGTACGTTTTCCGGTTCACCTTCTCGCTCCAGCATCTCAAGTTGAACTCGCACCTCCTGCAGGTCTCGACGCCGGGACAGCCGCCATCACCTCCTCATTCCGCACCTTTCTTGAGGCCCGCCTCGCCCGCACAAAGTTCAAGTCGCCCTCGATCGTCCTGCAACTCATCGAAGAATTCCGCACGAAGGTCTTGCCCGTCTTCGCTGGCATCGGGGTCACGCCTGATGCCGAGTACAATTTGAGGTTGCAGAAGGATGGGCCGGGGATGGATCACAAGGTCGAGAAGGGGATTGATTCGGGTGCGAGGATCCGAGACGGCTGGATGGTCTTGACTGCGTGCGTCTCCTTCTTCACCTCGTCTGCAGACCACGCTGAGGAGCTAGCTTTAGGCACGATGTCGAGGACGTCTTCAAGCTGGCTGTTGACGACATCATCGTCCGCCTCTCGTCGGTTCTGTCACGAGGAGGCGCCAAGCACATCCTCCTCTCCGGCGTAGGCTCTTCGTCTCCCTCTGCGAGGTTGTGGCTGACGATATACACTGGCAGGGCTTTGGCGAATCGCCCTACCTTGTCCACCGCCTCCGCGAGACCTTCCGCCCTCCGCACGCCTCGCTCGTCATCCCTTCAATTCCCGCGCATTCTGCCGTCTGCGAAGGCGCCCTCCGCTTCTACCTTTCCGAGACGCTCCAGCGGAGAACAACGAATTTTGCGCTCGGCGTGATGACGGCTGTTGACTGGGCGACGTCTTGGGAAAAAGGGATCGCGTCGAGGGAAGTGAGCGTGGGTAGTGGCGGGCAGAAGTACGTGCTCGGCAAGTTCACTGAGATCGTGGCTAAGGTGTTCATTCTCCGCGTCTTTTCGACTCTCCGCCCGAACTGACGCCTCTCCTCTCGCAGGACTCGCCGCTGGACCCGTCATCGAGATGGTCGAGGACGTTTAATCTGAAGTATGACCTCTCCGGCGATGAGCCGCCCATCCTCGCCGAGACGCTGTGGCTACATGATGCGGACGCAGCGCTGGAAGGAGACGACGGCTGGATCATCGCGCCAGATGGTGCGTCGCGCCTGCTTCTTCTTGAGCAAGTTTCGACAAAGTTGTTTCGCAGGTCGACTACGTCGAGGTTATCTGATCGCAGGCAGACTTGTGGCTGAGCTTGAAACGCTCGTGCGGAGCTTGCCAGAGCGACGAAAGGGGACCGAGGTCTATGTGCACCTCGAACTGCAGGTGCATTGGCGCTCCGGTCTTACCTCTGACAATGCGCTTACTCTCTCTATGGCCCAGCTCGTTGTCTACTGTGGCGCAGAATCGCTAGAAGCGAGGTTCGAGTGGGAAGAAGAGGCAAGCCGGCGCTTCGGCCTTGGCAACGAGCATTGTTCGCTGACTTTGTCTCGCTCCAGGGACGTCTGGCGGCGGGGCCGGCCATCAAGCTCAATCATTCATCTTTCTGACTTTGAGGACGTCGTGCTGAGCGGTTGCGAGCTCTTTCAAGAGAGGAAAGGGTCAGGCGAATCAACCACAAGTATCGCGAGGGTACGCAAGAAAGTTACAGACTGTTCAGAATGTCGCTGGCGAGAGGAGACTTCAGGGCCAATGCTCCCCCTCCCCTTCGGATGACAGGCTTCTCCTCCTCGGCGTCGATCTCGAGCTTAACCGTCTCCGCTACATCGGCCGCACCTGCAGGCAGCGCGTACACCCACCCCTTCTCCTCCACGAGCCGAACCAAGTCGGCCATGAAGTGGACGTGCGAGACGGTCGAGCGAGAACCGAAAATGACGAGTTTCGACTTGGCGCGAGTGAGGCAGACGTTGACGCGGCGCCAGTCCTTGAGCAGATCGCCAGCCTGTTGCGAAAAAGTCAACCGGCCAGTCACATGCGGGACGTATTGAGCGGAAGGGAGGCTGGACTCACATTGCCCGACGTGTTCGAGCGAACGAGCGAAAGGACGATGCAGTCCTTGTCGCGGCCTTGGCTTCGGTCTGCTGTAAGGATCTCGACGTCGGGATGCGAGAAGAGGTGTTGGGAGAGAAGTTTGATCTGCTGGCGGTAGAGCGAGATGACTCCGATAGCTTGCTCGTCGACACCGCTTGCCGCGAGAGCCGAGACAGTCTGTGCAGTGAGGGGTGAGCTCCTGTCGTGTTAGGAAGTCGGAGAATACGCACCTTTGCGACCAAAACTGCCTCTGAGGGATTGTCGATGATCGAGCCGTTCCGCCGTTCGCGTGCCGGCAGCGAATCCGTGTCGACGAAGATAACGCTTCGGCTGACGGTGGGCTGTCAGCTATATTCGCGTAGCGATTGCGTTTAGGAGGACGCACTCAGGGTCGAGCACCTCCCGAACCCACGGCTCGACGCAGGACTCCGCCAGATCCTTGCGCACATCAAGCTTCCGCCCACCGACACGGTCGTCGCCAACGTTGAGTTGACCTGAGTAGATGAGCGCATTCGAGAGCGACATGATGTCGCTGTTCATGCGATACTGATGCGTCAGGTTAACTACTGCGGCGGGGTGAGCGTCCGAGAGGCGCTTGAAGAGGCTGACGTCGAGCCCGCCCTTGCGAGCGACATCGTTGCGAACCTGAGAAGAGTTGTGTCAACTGCAAGCCAAGGTTGAAAGCGACCGCTTGACTCACGAGAGGCGGAAGCTGGTTGTGGTCGCCAACGAGAACGAACGAATCGGCGAAGCGGAGCGGACCGAGACAGGTCGGCAGTGTGACTTGCGACGCTTCGTCCACGATGCAGACGTCGAACCTTCGCTTGACGAAGATGGGTCTGTAGGACGTAATCAGCGGAGGGACGGAGAAGGCATCACGAACGACACACTCGTTGATGCCGAGACAGGTGGTTGCGACGATTTGCGGTCGCAGCAGCTTGTTGTCGATGTCGGCAAGCGAGCGGGCGTAATCTTCGGCCGTAAGGGTGTGAGGGTGCAGTGATGGGAGGACCTGGGCGAGCGCTGGTCAGTCGAGTTGCAGTCGGGCATGCCAAAGCTGCGATGCACCTTGTCGCGGTTACCGAGACGCAAGATACTCAAGCCGGCGTCTTTGACCTTGAGCAGGATGTTGTCGACAGCCGAGTGCGTATAGCTGGTAAGCAAAATGGACTTGCCCGCCTGTGCGAGCGCCTTGATGATCTCGGCGGTGGTCGTCGTCTTGCCAGTGCCGGGCATGCCAAGGATGAGGGCGTAATCTTGGGCGGTCAAGACTCTGGCGACCGCTTGTCGCTGGTCGTCGTTCAGGTGAGAAGGTAGGTCGGCATGCTTGACCTCCTCGATCGGACGGAAGCGAGGAGTCGCGAGGTCGACGACGAGGCTGCGGCGACGCTCGTCGGCGTCTGGCGAGAAAAGCTGGACGAGGTTGTCGCGGATGCGACCCATGCCCGCCGCCAACTCGTCCTTGTCGACTCGAAAGACCAGCTCGTTGAACGCAACGTCCTTCGTTTGCGGACATCCTGTCAGCGACCGGTCGACGCCAACGACGACGTCGACGGGCGAGAGCGATAGGACGAAACCACGGGAGATGGCAAGGATGGACGGTGTTTCCAGCGAGACGACGATCGGGTCGTTGGTCGAGATGGAACCGCCGAGCAAGGATGAGCCGTTAGGGTTGCGAGATCGCAGACGATACACGAAGCGGTGGACGGAAGTCTTGGCCGACTGCTCCTCAGCCTTGACCTCCGATATAGACATGTTGGCGAAGCAACTGCGGGATAGGTCGGAAGTCAGCAAGCGCGGACTCGAGTCAGCAAAAGTCGTACCGTCCAAGCCGCTCTCGCTCTTCAGCCTGCAGCGTCCAGATCTCCTTCTTGAAGCGAACGAGCTCCTGCTCCTCGAGGCTGATCAGGCGCTCCCAATGCTTGAAGAAATCAGCGTGGGCCGGCGTATTGTGGTCCGTTTTCTCGGCATAGATGAGCTGGAGCGGGTCCGTCTCGTCGTCGCAGATCGCCTCGTCGCCTTCGACAGCCTGCGGAATGTCGGTCGTTCAGCGAGACTCGATCCAGCTCGAAATAGTCTTCACGCACCTTGCGGTAAAGCATGCACGCGTCTCCAACGTAGCATCTCTTGCACGAGCGCTCGTCGTCGATCGGTGGCGGAAGCAGCGCGAGCTCCGCGCCCTCGACCTGCGAGGACACGGGAACATCGACGTCGCCCCACAGAGCCTCGTCCTCCCCCTCGTCGTCGGCTTCAGCCTTGCACTCGCCAGCGCGAAGAGCGCTCGGCGGTTGTGACGCCTGCGTGGGCTGCGTCTGCGGTACCCAGCCAGCCGGCGTCAGGGTCATCCGCCGGTGCAGGAAGGTCGCGAAGCGGTTGCGAGCTAGGATGAGGCCGCGTATCTCGTTGCGAGCGGCTTGCACGCGAAAGACCTCGTTCGACTGGGTGTAGTAGAGAAGGCCGGAGTCGACATCTTCGTCTGCAGAAGATGAAGGTGAGCCTTCGCGCAACCAGTGAGTCTTTGACGACTCTCACCGAACCGGTCACTCATAAGCAGTGTGTACAGCATCGTCTGCGCGCGGTGTTCCATCCCCGCGTTCGTCCTGCCGGTCTTGATCTCGAAGGGCGCGGTACCCCTGCGAGAGAACCCGACCGAGTCGACCACATTCGCCCGCGTCGACACGTCGATCTTGCCTTTCAGGCCGAAGCGGGGCGACCAGATGTCGTCTTCAACGTCGAGGGGCGAGTTGATAGCGAGGCGGGAGCGGGCGGTGTCGACAGCGCGCGGATCTGAAAGGAAAGCATCGACCTGTGACCGGCGTCAGTGCTTTGCTCGCGCCCAAAGGAGCGGGCCAGCGGCGCACCTTCGGTTTATCGCCGACGAAACGCTCCGCGAACGCCTCGAACTCCTTGCTCCGGTTCAGCAGGTCCTCCTTCGCCTTTTCGAAGCCGACATCGATCGTCCACAACTGCCCTCCGTGCTCTTTGACGATATCGTCAATCTTGCTCTGGCGAAACTCGTCGTCCCACCGACCCTCCAGCATGCACGCCTGCATGAGCGAGTGAAGCATGTTGCCGTAAAGGAGGGAAGGCGTCGAGCCGCCGATGGTACGGATGATCTCCTGCAGGACGGCTTTCCGCGTACAATGAGAGGAGTCGGCGACTTTTGTCGACGAGACGAGTATGTCGGGGTGGAGAATTAGCAGGCCGTCCGAGCGGGTGAGCTTAAGTGGCGTGTCTTGGGCGGAGAGGTCGAAGTCGCCCACCAGGTTGACGATATCGCCTGCGTCCGCAAGCGTCAGCGTAGGCTCACAAACAGCAAGCCTGGCGCGCGGACTTGCCTGCCACGACCGGCGTGTCCACCCAATCGTCGCACAAGGCGACTTGCCGTAGACCGTTGAACGACTTGCTTGACACCGTCAGGAGCTGTTGGGGGTACTTTAAGCTCCAAGTCGATCGCTGTAAGCGCTCTGCGCACCTTCTGGGGCCGGCTGAGAGCGCCGACGCTCTCGACGACCTCCTCAGCCCGACAGCGAACGTACCGCTTGCTGCGGGGAACGTACTTCTCCTGCGAGCGATAGATCAGCGCTAACACTACGGACCAGAAAGGAGACTATGCACGTCTTTGTGTACGGCCTTCGCCTCGTTGTCGAACGCGAGCATCTCCTTGTCCCAGTCGACGTCTTCGAACATATCGGCGAACTCGTCCGCGGCCGGCCTCTGCAGCGACGCCGACAACACCAAATTCACGTTCACCTCCTCCGTCTTCACCGCCAGCGGCTTCCGCTCCATCAGGGGAGCGTGCCGCAAGACATCCGCATTCTCCTTCCCCTCAATCTCGACTGCGACATGCTTGACCGCTCTTCCCTTTCCGACATCCCTCTTTTCCCTACCTCGCTTGACTCCCGCATTGACGGCCTGATCCGCCAGCGGTTCCTGACCCGCCTTGTTGCATCCAGCTACAGCCCGCCCAGCGTCGCGAGGAGGAGAAGGGGCGACTCCAATGGCTCGTTCGCGACGGTCGCGCTCGGCGAGGGATCGCTGTGTGAGTATCGGATGCGCGAAGGGGTTGTCCCAGAATGGAATCGGTTGAGCGGGTTGCGATATTGCCGCGTGTCTGGAGGGGAGGACGGGGGAAGGGAGGCGGTACGAATGAGGCCGGGATCGTGAGGACCGCGCCACATGATTCGTGCGCTGTGACGTCTGTGCAGGTCGTGCTTGACTGCCTTGCGATGCGGTAACCTGTTGGGACGACGGTGGACTATTGAAGCAACTGGCGTCGAGGTCGGCAAACAGCTCGGCCATAAGAGCATCTTCCGCCGCAATAGTGGGCATCTCAGCGCATAAGAGACCCGCAGTAAGCAAGAAGTGAACGAGAGAGGGGCGAGATGGAGCAGTCAACCATGTCAAAACATTCAAAGACCGCCCGCGTACCGCGTCGACACACGCTGATGAGAGCGAACGACGAGACAGCGGCGAGTGAGGGCGCCAGACTGCTCAAAGATGCTTGCCAGTCCTAATCGCTCGACAGGAAGAAGCGGGTCCGACGATGAATGGCATTGTGGGTCGAACTCGTCCTCCATCTGGAATACAACATTCTTACGTGCGTGCATATTCGTGAGATAGTGCGACAGTGTCCATGTGTCTGCAACGGGGTATGAAGGGCATGCGTCGGAGCCGGGGTGGATATCGCGTCTAGAAGTGGTGGTCGCACGAGGTCGAATCTTAATGGTTTTGAGCGTGGAAGACGAGAAGGCCGGGCACGCCGACGACTTCAAAGCCTGCGCGCTTGGCGAGCTTAGCGAAGCCTTCAGTCTCGACCTGCGGCAACGACGGGCACGGTTAGCGGCCAGTTTCCGCGAGTGGCGCAAGAAAGGCTATCAGACGCACCTCGTTTTCAAAAACGTAGGTCGGGAAGGTGACGCCTTCACGGTGGACGTGCGCTTTGACGAGGGCAAACGTGCAGCCAATGCCGTCGAGCGGGACGTAGGCGAGTCCGAGGTGGGTCGGCATGTCGACGAGATGTAGGCGGTTGGTCATGAGTTCTCGGTAGCCTGCATGTAGAAAGTTTTAGCCCTGGGTTGAAGCGAGAAGCGCGCAGAGAACGCACCCTCGACGAGCATGACGTTTGGCCCAATCTTTTCCAGCAGGTCGAGCGACGCCTCCGTTTCGGCAAAGTTGTTGCGGTCGAAGCCCTAAGAGCAATGAATGAGTGAGTTCCCGTTACAGAAGCAGTGGGGTGGGCGTATCCAGAGACCCATCCTGCTCCCGCAATAGTGACGAGCGCGCGACTCACCCAGAAATCCCAGTTCTTCTCCAAATGCCAACTTGCGGCGCAGCAGATCAAGCGTCAGCTACTAGGACATATGGTAATGCGCCACGACATTACAGATCCGCAACGCACAGCGTATTCGGCACGACGACGTCCTTGTCGATGCTCATCAAGTCGGACAGGATGTTCGGGTCGTAACGCACGACATCGACATCAAGCCACAGTACCCACGCATGGTCCCACCGCAGCGCCGCTGATAAAAGGTAATTCCGCGCCCTCGCGATGAACGCCCGTCGAACCGGCTGGCCTTCGAAGCCGTGTCGCACCTCGGATGCCAGGTTGAAGTCGAAATTCTTCTGCAGGATCGTGATGCTGTCGTATCGCTGCGCTTTCGGAAGCCTGGATAAACGAGCCGCCCGTCTTCGCAGTTTCGCAATGGTGTCGTCCGTCGAATCGCTGACGAGGAAGGCGAGTGAGACGAGGTTTGGCGGATAGTTGAGCCGCGCAATGTTCTCAAAGTACTCGTCGAGCCAGGGCGAGGCGTCCTTGAGGGGTGTCAGGATGAGGAGCTTCTCTTTGGCGTCTGGTCCTCGAGAAGTCGCCTGGATGGGCGTCAAGTCGTAGGACGCGGTGAAGACGTCCTTCAGCGGAGCGCTCTGCTGGACCGCTAGGGAGGTGAAGGAGCAGTAGACGAGCGTGATGAGGACGGAGGCGAGGGCAACTGCGAGTCGAGAGGTGAGGAGTAACAGGATGCGGGCGCGGGCGTCTCGTGCAGGCGATGGACCGTTGGCCGGCTTCGAAACCGACCGTGCCATTCCTTTCTGCCTGTCCCACTCCTGTCCAGGCCTGCACAGCCGTCTCTCGCGATGATGGTGCTTCGATCAGCTGCGCGAGAAGAACAAGGTGAGCACACGATGGGACATGCCGTGAGCAGCGGCGCACCCCTCTCCAGCCCACAATAAGCCTCACAAGCAAGCGAACCAAGCAAAGCGGTCGACGTGAGCGTATGCGATGAGCTCAACCTGAACTTCGCTCCTCTCCCCCTCATCACCGCTTGCACGCTCTCGCCCGCGCCGTTGGCGCTTTCTTGATTATCAGAGCGAGTCCGCAGCCTCACCGAACGGAGGCAGGCTCTCGTGTGCCCGGCTGACCGTACTGCCCACTACGCAGGCCGGTGTGGTTGAGCGACCGAACTATGCTCGGATACAGCGACCACGAGTCGGAGGAGGAGGGCTGCTACGTGTTCTGGGAGACCAAGTCCATTCTCGCCGGCACCGCGTCCGCCCCAGCGCAGCCAGGGACCTCATCACCGCGCCCTCGCGTTTCCCAGCGGAGCGGCGCCCCGTCTCCCTCGCTTGGGGTGACTTCGAACGGCACGCCCAAACCCAAGCGCACGACCACCGTTGCATCCCTACCAAGTCCCTCCGGCTCGACGAGCGGAGCGACAAGTCGGCCAGCACGGTTGCAGAAACGGCGGAAGGCACTCGACAGGCGGAAGGGCGGGAGCGACAGCTCGAGCCAGCCGCTCGATGCGAGGACGCTGCAGATGGTCAGTCAGCTTGCCATGAAAGTCAACGCGAGGGCGGCAGGCCTGTCGAGTCCTGTGGTGTCGCGGCAGGCGGTCAAGGCGGGCGAAGGAGTCGAGGCTTTGGCGCGTCCGAGGGAAAAGGGGAAGGAGCGCGAGGTCGCAAAGAGTACGTAATCTCGAGAACTGTCACGCGTCTTGGCAGCTGACGGTAGCTTGTCGCAGGAACACCGCTGCTGCCTTCGACCAGTACGAACGCTCTTTCCGGAACGACATCCCCTCTCCGCCGTACACCCTCCCGGGCGTCTCGCTCCGTACAGGGTGCGCTCGGCATGTCGGCAAGTAAGCCGGTCGCCACCAAATCTTCCCCGCGGCGAGCGACGAAACCCTTGCCCCCCGTCGCCATCCCACCTCGACCACCTGCCGTGATCCCTGTTCCGCCCACTCAACCACCAGCCGTGGCCCCTGTTCCGCACGACTCGCTCACGAATGATGCGGACGACGAAGAGTCTTTCTTTGACGACCTTGACGATACCTTCGAGCTCGCCCTCTCGCAACTCGACGAAACGGCCGTCGCGCCTACTCCACCTTCTTCCCTCGGTGCAGCATCTCGCAAACCGAACGCGCCCAAGCTTGCACCTCTTCCCGCTCCACAGACCGCCTCTTCCCACCTCGCTCCTCCCCGGCCAGTACCCCGCCCTGCGCCACTCCCTCGCAACCCCTCCAATTCTTCCGCCTCATCGTCCACGATTGTCCTCCGCACCTCGCGCACCTTCACACGCACGATGTCAGCCGAAGGACATCGCCAGATGGAGGAACTGGCGAAGCGTGAGCTGGAGGCTATTGCGGATTCGATCGGGGCGGACGGGAGCGGGTGGAGCGACGAGGATTTCTGAGCTGGACCAGAGGAAGATGGAGGGGATTCTGCGGGCCTGGGAGTGTTGTTGTACTCTTTTCTCGTGTTCACACTGTCTCTTGACTATCCTCTCATTGCATCTTTTGATTCGCTTCTCATTCGCATGCAATCTTCCAGCGGCGTGCTTGAGACTGCATAGTTGCGATGGGCGTGAACTTGGGCGCCCCTGCCCGCGGGGGCAGCTTGGTGCAGCCAGCAGCAAAAGGAAAGGAGAGAGCTCGACAAAAGGTAAGGCGTGACTGGGGATCGAACCCAGGTTAGCTGGAAACGACAGCGTCAGAACCAGCTGTACTAACCACTATACTATCTCGCCCACGGTTGGTGCGTGAATGCGTTTTTATACTCTTATTCAGGCAACCATTGAGCGAGAAGCGTGACTGCACGGTTGTCATTCTGACACATCGAGAGAAGTCACTCTAGCGCACAGTGGAGCGACGATGACCACGCTTGAGGCGGCGGGCGCGGATCGCAAGTCTCCTCCTCCGGCCTTCTCAACGATATCTCTCGCCCTCGCCCTCCTGTGAGCGCAAGAGAGATGCATACGAATGCGAGTATGACGACAACATGCTGATGCTCCTACTTCCGACGTCCGACAACAACCGCGTTCACTGAAGATACTTCCCACGAACCCAGGGATGCGCGAGGAGCTCTTCCAGCGAGATCCGCTCCTCCACCTTCACCGCCATACACCGATCCAACACATCGACGGCAGCTGCTGAGAGAACCGCCTCGGTCTGTCGACGCCGACCGTGCATTGCGTCGGCCGGCGAGTTGAAGGGGAGTTCGCCGGATAGGAGGATGTGAAGGAGTACCCCGAGAGACCAGACGTCTGCTGGAGGCATAGCATAGGCTCGTCCCGCGAAAACTTCGGGTGCGGCGTAGGTGCAGGTGCCATGGAAGCGCTCTAGCGAGCAGCGGTCGGTCAGCTCATGAGAAAAAGTAGAGAGCCGCAAAGGCAAAAAACGCACTCTCGTTCTGTATGGGCGCCGGGCCGGCAGGGTTGAAGAGAACTGCTGAGCCAAAGTCGACGAGCTTGACCTGCATGCGTCAAAGCCGAGTCAGCGCACTGCCGTAGAGGAGGAGAGGCAAAGATCGTGAACGCACCTTCCAGCTACCCTCCTCGACCGTGACGTTCTCGTCCTTGATGTCCCGGTGCATGATGCCCGCACGGGCCAGGTCGCATACTGTCGTCACGATCTGGCAGAAGATGAAGCGGGCGAGGACCTCGCCGAAACGATGATGCCGCTCGGTGCAGTCGAAGAGGTCGGATGAGGAGCGGCGGAGCATGAGTGGAGGTGCTGGGCGCGCAGGCGGCGTGAGGGAAAGGTTGGGAACGTCGGAAGGTTCGAGGGGAAGATGACGAGAGGGCGGAGTGATGGGTGGTGAAGGAGGAAGAGAAGACGAAGCATCGCCTGACTGCCACGATGTGCCGTGATGCTCCATGATCTGGGTAGCAACATGTCGTCAGCACTGAAAGAGAGGAAGAGCGAATCAAGAAGAGGACTCACGATGTAGAAAAACCGGGAGTCGGCAAAAAGGTCGACAAATGCGCAGACGCCCGGGTGGTCGACCTTGCGCAGGACATACGCCTCAAGCGGCACGACGAGGAAGCCGTCGACGTCTGGCTGGAAGCCTGGGGGCACCGTGCCCCAGCTATACGTCCGGATAAGCGATGATTTGGAGAGACGGTTCTTCGCGATCACTTTTGCCGCAAACACCGCACTATCCGTTCTTCGCTGCACCTTGAGGCAGAAGCCGGTTCCGCCGACGCCAATGTCCTCGAGAAGGTGGTACTGGGAGTGAAGGAGCGGGCTGAGGGCGGCGAGTGAAGCCGGCGCCGGTGCGAAGCCCATCTTATCGGCCGCGATTCGTCGGTGGACAGTAAAGGTGACGATGCAGTGAAGCGCCGTGCAAGCTGGGCAGGAAACACAAGCGAATGAAGGACTAGGAGAAGGAGGGGCGGCAACGGAGGAGGGAGTGCAGCCGAGGTGAGCGGCGGAACTCCACCACTGGCAGCCTTCAGGCATCAGGGCCAGACGAACACGGCGCGAGAAAGTCGAGGGTGCTTGTATGTGGAAACCGCTGCGGCGAAGGGCGCAAAGGGGAAAGACGACGGGCCAGCCGTCTCCGGCTTGGGCGATTCTGGTCGAGGCCAAGTCGAGCCATCTCGAGCCTGCCTGGTCGCCACAAGTGCGATCAACTTCTCCCGGGCTTTCCACCCAGCGGCCACCCGGTCCGTCGTCCTGCTTGCCCGGAAAGCCGGAGTGCTTAGAAAGCGTCACCTCGCTGCTTCTCTCCGCCTGACGCTCTGCGTTGACCACACATACAGTGTTCTACTGCAGTTGCGTATTGCAGTAGCGAACGCCACTTCCGTCGGACCCGAAGGAGTCTCATCCCCTGGCGTTCGATTGTCCCGGCTCTCCGCTTCGCTCGCGAGCGTGCTGCTCCTGTCACGTGTGTGTGCTAGGCCAGCTTCATTACCTCACGGCCAGGGTTCATGGCGAACGGAGCCGTTCTTCGCATGATACCTTGAGAAGGCCACGACGTGACGGGGCTTGTCGGCGACTCGCCCTGCACCTCTGCTCGTACGACAGCATCGCAGCTCTCTGACTTCGCATGCCTGGTGACAATCCCGACGAGGCCAGCCTCTTCCCGTTCACTCGAGGTGGATTCTTGCTGTTTCAGCGGGGGCCGGCCGGGCGGCGGGACTTTCTCCCAGTACTTTGCCTGGCTTTAGCTTTTGCCCGGCGAGCCAGCACAGCATGCTCTCTCGTACGACAAACGACGAGTTGCGCTCGGTTCCGTCATGTCGAGGCCCCTCTCGGTGTCGAGAACTAGAGCTCACACCTCCTGATGCTCTAGAGGTTCTCGCTCGATGCGCTTGGCGGCGAGGTCGAGTAGAGTGAAGCCTTGCCTGCCGCAGTTCTCCATCCACAATAAGCCAGGCCAGTAACTTGCTCGCTGTTGGTCCCCGCCGCAGACAAGCGCTCGGCGATCTCTGCGGGCCAGCGGCAGGGACGAAGAGCGGAGAAAAGACAGGTGGATAGCAACAGTTAAGACTAGTTACGCAAAGCGAACCCCCCGACCATCGAAAGCCCCACGCAGTACACCTTGAGGAGTGCCAAACATCCCGAAACGACCCCTCACGCCTTCCGCCGCCTCGCGCTCTTCCTCGTTCCCGCCGCTCCTTCAGGACTCGCTGCGCCTCCTTCGCTAGCGGCAGACGACTGCGCGCCGAGCGCATCGCTCTTGCGCTTCTTGCCGCGACTAGAGGCGCCGCCGCGAGTTGCTGCTGCCCCGTCGGCCGTAGGCGTACACGCCGCACTTGCGCTCTCAGCCGTGACAGTCGACGCGGGCGAGCCCATTTGATCCGAGACGGTCCCGGAAGGCGACGTGACAGAGAACGTCTGCTGGAAGGGGAGGGCGGAGAGGGTGGACGTAGCAGTGGAAGTCGAAGTGGAGGGGAACGTCTCGGCGTAGAGAGCGGGGTCGATCGCGCCGGACGTGACGGCCGTGTCGGGGTTGAGGTAGTCTGCGTAATCGATGGCGGGCAAGGCGGACGTAGAGGCGGAAGGTGAGGCGCCGCTGGCTGGAAGCAAGGTGGAGAAAAGTCAGCTCGGGTCCGGTTTGCAGAGGGTCAAGGCGCGCAGACACACATATCTCGCTCAGCTGCGCAAGCATCTTGTCAAAGTCGACGGCGCCACCTTCGCCAACATAGCTCGACCAGTTGACGCCCGCCCAGTCGTTCGGGTCCGACCCCTCCGGCAGTGGCAAGTCCGACTCGACCTGTTCCCTCGCATCCTCGGGCAAGTGCTGCAACAGCTTCGAGATCTGCGACTCGAGCACCGCGGTTCGTTGATCAATGTCGGCTTTCTCGCTCAGGACGGATGACAGGGCGTCGTTGTTTTCAGCAAAAGCGGAGGCGAAGGTGGGCGAGAGGGTCGGTGCGGAAGACGTGGACGCGAGAGGGAGGTCGAGAGGGTTCGACGTGGCGGTTGGCGCGAAGGGAAAGGAAGAGGATGAGGCGGAAGAAGACGGAGTGGGCGTTGCCGAGCCGAGCATGGCGAACGGGTTCGATGTCGGTGCGGCGAGGGCAAGCGAGGTCGATGCGGTTGGAGCTGCTGAATTTCGGTGCGAGGTGAGGAAGCTCGACAGCGCTTCGGGGTTGTTGCCGGCAGCTGCGAGTAAGGCGTTGAGCGCTTCGGGCGAGAGGTTGTACTGTGCAGGGTCGATGAGGGAGGAACTGGCCCCTGGTGTGGCTGAAGGTGCAGAAGAGGGAGAAGGGATGGCGGCGAAGCGGTTCTTAGGCGAAAAGGGCGTGGCGGAGGAGGTGCGAGAGACGGTTCCCATTGTCGCTGTTGGTGCCGAGGCTATGAGCGCGACGAGCGCGAACAGGTCAGCTCGAATGGACTACAACATTGCCGAGGCTCGGACGTACAGCTAGAGATGGTCGGCAAGTCGTCGTCGTCCTCGGTCGTCCTGAGCAGCGGAATCTCCTCAATCTCGTCGTCGTCGTCTCCGTCCAGCTCCTTCAACGCCGCCGCGCGTTCTTGTTGTCGCTCCCTAACGTCCATCAACAACAGCCTGCTCTTCGGCATCAAGACGACCCCGTTCGCGTTGATATTCGCACTTCGCCCTGCTGCCGCACCCGCTCCAACCGACGCTGCTCCCGCACTCCCATTCCCCACCGCACCCACCGCCGGTCCCTGTCCCGCGTCCAACACCTGCCCGCCAAAAACGCCCGCCAGGAAGCGAAGGATCTTGTTGATCGTCTCCTCCTGCTTCTTGTGCTTCTCGCGACTCGCAAGCGCCTCTTGCCACAGCGCGTGATTACGCGCCTGCAGGTCCTTCAGGTCGGCACTGATGGCCGTCTGGTGTTTTCGGATTGCGGCGAGATCGGTGAGGAGGGTGGGGATGTCGAGAGACGAGTTCGAGCCTTCGCCTGCAAGGGCTGCAGCTGCGTCGGCTTTGCCGGCCTTCTGACGCTTGATCATGTTGAGCAGGTCGGGTTGGCCGCGGATGAAGTGCGGGTTGGAGAACTCGACTGCGAAGGAGTGAAAGTGAGCAGTCCAGCTGGCGACGGTGGAAGACTGGAACTCACGCATGTCCGCCTCCTCGCTGCTGTCCTTCTTCAACACACCTTGTTGGATGTGAGGGACCTGTGGGCGGTACCGGGCGAAGACGAGGAAGGGGTCGCAAGGAAGGTCAATCCAAGAGTTTCTGGGCCTGCCCTCGCTGTGCCAGTCCGCGCACCTTGTGGAACCCATACATGTTCAGCTGTCGCACAAAAGACCCGAAGTTGGAGTGCTTAAAAAAGCGAGGCAGCAGTTCGCGTCCGAAGCGATCGGCGGAGGGAACTGGCGGAAGTCGAGCAGGTTAGTGTGTCCCCGGTTCAATTCGGACAGGTCGCGACTCACCGAAGAACGAATCGCCGTCGTCGCTCCACCGGATCAAGTCGTCCGTCTCCGGGTCCGACACCATGCTGTTTGCGACCGGGGGCAAGAATACCGTCACGGACAGTTCGTTCGAGGTGAAATCGTATGGGAGCGCTGGATGCGTTCGCGTATGGCTCGCATAGCTCCGATAAGCTCTCTTCGAGCTCTTCAGCCAAGCCTGACACGTCCACGCTGCCTTCGCGACCCCGCTCCGAGCTTCGACCCCGCCAGCCTGGGACAAGACACCCTCGGGAGGAGCTGCGCCTGTACTCACCTGTACAGCTTGTTCAAGAATGCAGGGACAGCGCGCTGGGTCGCCTTGTTGGGCTTTGTCGGGAGCGCCGAGGCCGGGACCGCGAGCTGGTGAGATGAGGATGCGAGGGGCGCGGCGAGGGCGAGCTCGAGGCCGGTACTGCTCGCTGGCGGCATTGGCGACGCCGTAGAGCGCGTGCGAGACATGGCACACGGTCACAACAACCGGAGCAAGCGAAACTGCGAGGAGCTGTTGATCAAGGAGAGGGACGATGGAGAGTTGGCTCGTCACCACTCACCCGCCGGTCGAGGAAAGCCACGATGAGCACGAGCACAGCAACAGCGTCCACTTCAACAGCGGCCCAGCCAAATCCGATAGCTCCTTCTCCGAACGACCCTCCCAAACAACCACACCCACTCGACGGCCTCTCACCGATGGATCTGCGCATCAAGCTCGAGCAGAGCAGGAAGGATTTACGTGGAATGCTCGAGAAGAAGCGCAAGATTGACCGTGACCTCGTGAGTCGCGGGGTGTTTCCCCCCTCCGCTTTGCGAAGCAGATGAAGGCGACGCGATCTCTCCGTGCTCGACTGAGGCCTGAAAGGATGCCTGAGACTGGATGAGAAGACGACAAGAGACCATCCGTAACGCGCACGGCCAGAGAAACCTGAGCTGACCCTTTCAACTCGCCTTGACCTCCTCAGGCCACCCTCGAAGCATCCATCTACGCCTTCGAAGGCTCCTACCTCTCCGACTCGCTCTTCCCACCTTCTTCCGCCTCTCAGTCCTCCTCAGCAGTCGCCGCACAATTTGGCAACATCATTCGCGGCTACGATTCGTACCTCAAGGCGCCGAGCAGCGCGTCTGGAGATCGCAAGAGGGGAGGGCGACCTGGAGACAACACGGCGGAGAAAGAGAGGATGTTCAGTGCGAGTAGTGCGACTTATCAGCGGGTTAGTGTCCTTGACCATCGTGGCGGATCGTTCTTTGCAGCTGACCTTTCCTTCCTTCGCTTGACGCGCGTTCTACTCCACAGTCTATCGAACTCCGCTCGGCAGAACACACAGCCAGCGCAAGTGTCGAGCCAGAAAGCGACGAGGACGGCGCCAGCTTCCGACGGAAACGCAGCCGGCAGCACTGATCCCTCTTAGCTGTAGTACTCCTTGCTTTGTTGTAACATCCTCGCTGTATTTCCGCCGTCCCATCTTGTGCGCAGACCAAAGACCGGTGGATGGGAAGCGAGTAAAGCGGGGCCCTTTGCAGGATGCGGGTTGATCGTACAACAATGAGGGAGGGAACGGATAGAAAGGTCCTAAACAAGCGAGTGCGAGGGTTGCGGATGCGTATGTGCGTGGGTCATCTTGTCGGCGCGCCGGGACTGCTCGTCTCGTACTCGATCTCCTCGTCGTCGTGTACAACGAAGGAATCGTAGCTGTGCGAGAAAAAGATAGCGCTCATCAGCTTGGCTTCGATAGCGAGGGTGTGAGCCGATCATAGAGACGCTGTCGCATATGCACCTCCAGTCCTCGCACTCAAACTCCTCCTGCGAGCCGGGCGTAATGGGTATCGGCTTCAGTCCCCTGCCCATCCTCTCTTGCCACCTCGCCGCGCGGTTGCCGAACATGACAGGCGTGCCGAAGCCGGGCGGAGCCTGCGTCGCGAGACTATCGCGGTAGAACTGCTGCTGCGCATCGTCGTCCGAGTGCACATCAGACGAAGTCGCCGCGACAAATTCGCGGTCAATCGAGTTCTCGGACGAGTAGCCCTCGGACGATGCTTCGGTGCCAGAGGCGGACGAGTTGACGGCTTCGATATCGAAGATGCCGAAGCGCGACGCCTGCTTGTGCGTGAGAATCTCCTTCTTCTTGGCCTCCTTGCGTCGACACTCGGCGTCGTCACCCTCGTCTTCTTCGGCCTCCTCATCAACCTCACGCGCCTTCCGCTTGCCCTTGCCCTTGTCCTGGCGCTTCGGCTTCTTCTCCCGTCGCGCGCTCCCGGCTCTCTCCTCGTCCTCTTCTTCATCCTCGACGACTCCCTTCCGCCGCTTCTTCCTTCGTACAGGCTCGTCTTCCTCGTTATCTCCAGATCCAGCCTCACGAGCGTTGCTCCCGCGCTTCAGCTTGCCCTTGCCCTTCTTCTCCTTCGGCCGTTCCCGCTGCGTGATCTCGACAACGACCTCGATATCGCGCCTCGGCGGAAGGAGCCGCTTCTTGGCGATGACAGGCGACGAAGACGAGTCTGGCACGGCGAGACGGCGCATCGGGGCTGCTCGAGCGGCACCAGCAGGAACCGCAGGCGACGAGCCGTCCGGCTGGAAGGCGGCCTTTGCAGCGGGTGTTGCTGCTGCGGCATGGCGAGCGATAGGCGGAGGAGGCATCTCCTGCCGGTCGCGGTCCACTTCTGGTTGCGGCTGCTGAACTCGCTCTGTTTTAGCCTGCGCTTGGGCGATACAGGCGTCGAGCTCGTCTTCCGCAATCTCGAGGATCGAAAAGTCGTCGCCTGCGTCGGACGAGGCGGACGAGGACGGTGCAGCGCGTGGAGCCGGCGCAGCGGGAGGTTGCGAGGTGGCCTTGATGGCCGCAGGTGCTGGCTGGGCAAGCGAGGGACGGGGCGGGACGAAGGGGCGGAAGGTGGAAGAAGCTGCGGCGGCGGAACGGGCGGGTAACGGTGCGGGAAAGATGGGCGCGGAGACTGCCCTTGCTGGTTTCGTGGGCACTGCGACGAGCGGTTCGTCGTCCGAATCTTCGATGAGGAGGGCGGCACCAGTCACCTCACGCGGGACCGCTGACACGGAGCCGTTCGGCTTCGAGGAGGCAAGTTTGGGCGGAGAGGTTGACTTGGAGAGACCGCGTATGACGGCGCCCGCGAGGAGCTCGCTGTCCGAAATGACCAAGTTGGCATCGAAGTCGAGGTCGATCGAGAAGCTGGTGTTGGCGGCAGTGGCAGGCTCTTCGGGCCAGAGAACAACCTTCTTTGGCCGACGGACGAGAGGCTCGTCATCCGAGTCGACGTCGGAGAGATCGAGCGTCTCGGTGTGCCGAGAAGCGCGACTAGCTGAGCATGACGCCGGCTTGACTGGTCGCACAGGAGAAGAGACATGCGGAGGCATTGAGCGGGAGTCGCGCTTGGGGGGAGGAGAAGGAGTGGGCACGGGCGAGACGGAGGCGCGCTTGTTCGGCCGCCGTGGTGACGAGAACAGCTCTGTTGCGAGAGGGTCGATCTCCTGAGCTGATGACTGGCGGAAAAGGGGTCGTCCCCTCTGATGATCCGCCGTGCCAAATGCGCAGGACGACGGCGCCGCTGGGAAGCCGGTCATGACGGGGAAGCTGGCGGGAGGCTCGTCTTCGACGTCGGGCGGAGGTCGCCTGAGTCGCTTGTGACGGGGAGGGAGACCGTGTCGGTCTCCTGCGCGGAAGACCTGGACGAGCTTCGGGTTAAACGCCTTCGAATGCTTGTCGTGCCAGGCGTCGAGAGCCGCAGTCTTCGAGTCGGTAAGCTGGTCCGCTGCACGCATGGCTGCGAGGAGGTCGAGATGTCGCTCGCCGTGGCGGGGTATCCGGTACGCGCCACCTGACATACCACGCTCGAACGGCAGCCCCTCGAAGTCGAATACTTGCGGCCTGACCGACTTGCCGCTTGAGTCGTGCTGCCATCGCGACCGCAAGTGCGACTCCTCGTCGAGGGTGAGCAGAGCCTCCGCCTTACGGTTACGCAGGACCTGCGACGGCGGAAGCGGCTTCTCCTTCTTGGCAGCCGCCATTTGCCCGGCGGTGCGGAAGCCGAGGAAGGCGTCATCCGGAGCGTTGCTGCGGACGTCGACTTTACGCTTATCCTTCTTGCTCTCCGTCAGCGCCTTGCGCTCGAGACGAGTCTGCCCGTTCATGGTCATCTTCTCGATGTCGAGCGGGTGGGCCTGGATCTTGACCAGCTCGCACGCCGGCTTGATGTGGTCGGGCAGCATGCGCTCGCCGTCGACGTACAGGTCGAAGATCTTGTTTGACGTTAGGGCGTTCTGGACTTCGGCGTACGCGTCGTTCGCCTTGTCCCAGTTCTTCTCTTCGCGACCTTCGGCCATCAGGACGATGATGTGGCCGTCGCGCGCACGACCGGTTCGGCCGACACGCTGGAGCATACGGATCGGGGACTTGTTCGCCTCGTAGCAGATGATGACGTCGATCTCGCCGATGTCGAGCCCTTCTTCGCCGATAGACGTCGCGACGAGCACGTTGTAGACGCCTGCCTTGAACTTTTTGATCGTCTGCAAGCTCAGGAGGACGTCAGCAGGAACTCGACGTGAACTGCAGGCGTCGGACGCACCTCGAGCTGCTGCTTCTGCGACTTGCCCTTGACTCCCTTAGCCGAGGCCTGGCCAACAAAGGGCGTCGCCTTGATGAGCGGCCGCTGCGTGTTGAGGCAGGCAACAAGCTCCTCCACAACGGCACGGAAGTTGCAGAAGATCATGACCCTCGTCTCGCGCTTCTCGCCCGTATACTCGTCGCGCTCGTTCTGCGCCGACCGGAAGTGCTCGAGGCACATTGATCGCAGCTTCTCCATCTTCGGGTGGCCGACGTAGCCTACGCGATTGCGCAGGCCAGCAGTCTCGCGGACGACTTCGCGGAAGCCCGCTGAGTTGGAGAGGTTCTTCGGGCCGGCCGCCTCGATGTCTTTGAGGTTCGACTCGAAGGACGTGACGGACTGGATGACGAGGTACTCCATCGCGCGCGCCATGATAGCGAGCGTCTTGATCATCGGGAAGAACTTGCTGTTCGCCCGCTTACCGCCGGGAAGGCCGTTGACCTTGGCGTAAGCCTGCTGGACGGCGAACGGGGCGAGCATGACGGGGTCGCTGGACCAGAGCAGACGAGCGGCGTAGAGCGGGGTGATGTACTGCTTCATCAGCTCTGCCCATTTGTCGCGGAGAGCGCTGAGTTGCGGCCCCAGCGGGAGGACGACGAGGTCGAACGACTTCTTGTGGATGTACTGGCGTATGTCGAGCGAGTCGTCGGCGCGGACCTCGATGCGTCCGATCTGCGCGAGCGTAATCTGTTAGTAAGGTACAGGTCGGTTCAAAGAGCCAAACGTACATGCAGGTTGTCGATGACCTCCTGGACCGCGTCTCCCCTTGAACCGGGCGTCGCCGTGAGCGCAACCACGCGAAAGTGCGGGTTGCGGCACATCATGTAGCGGATGACGCCGCAATAAGCGTAGTCTCCGCTTGCCCTGTGTGCCTCGTCGACGACGATGCAGGTCACGTCGCGCGGGTCGAGCCGTCCTTTGGCCAAGTCGCGTTCGACAGTCTGAGGCGTCGAGTAGATGACGCGCTTGGTCGCCCAGCCGACGGTTCGCAGCTTCGGCAGCGTTCCGCCGGTGAGCTCGACGCAGTCAGATTGAGGGATGCCGGCAATGTAGTGACACGCCTTGATCTGCTGCGTGACGAGCGGACGAGTCGGAGCGAGGAAGAGCACCTTGCCGCGAGGGTACCAGCGGTAGAAGTTGAGCCTGCGATGCGAGAGGTCAGCTTCACTCGGTGAGGAGTTTGAGGGCAAATGCGCACATAACGACGGCGGCGATGAAGGTCTTGCCGAGACCGGTTGGGAGACTGACGAGCGTGTTCTCGTACAGGCAGCGCTGGACGATGTTGTACTGGTACACTCGAAGCGGCTTGTCGGCCTGGATGGGGTAGATGAACGTCTTGGCGGCGTTCTCATCGGGCGGCCACTTGATCGGGAGTGTCGGGGCGCTGGGGTCGTACGTCGTGTCGACGAAGAACTCTTCGCCATCCGAATCCTCGTCATCGTCGTCCAGCACATCCTCCTCGTCCCAAGGGTCCTCGTCGGAAGCGTACGCCCGCTGTTTCCCCTTGCCGCTCTTCCCCCTTGCCCTCGCCTTCGCCACTGCCGCATTTTTCTTGCTCCAACCGTGCTTGGCGAAGCTCGCAGGATCCCACGTCTTGCTCAACCGCACTTTTGCCCTCGTCTCGCCGACTGCTCCTCCCGCCGACCCGCCTGAGCCGCTCGTCGATGTACGAGACGGACCAGCCCTTGGTGGAGGCCTCTGCACAGGGGGAGCCACCACACCGCCGAACAGATCGCGCTGAACCAGTCCTGGCTTGTTGACGAGCGAGCGGGGAGGTAGCGCACACCCGGTCGCGTACGCCGATTCGATGGCATCGATCTCGCCGAGCGCCGCATCGTCGATGATCTCGATGTCGAAGTCATCGTCCGACATGATCTCCTGGTGTGCGCGCGGCAGTGTGGGCGAGTTCAGATAGCGAGCATGATGAGGGGTCGAGCGGGGGTGGAAGATGGCGGCGGGCGGTTGGAGCGACTGGAGTTGGCAGTATAGAGCACAGCAGTAGCAGAGTCAAGCAGTAAGCAAGCAGCAAGCACGAAGACTCCTCCGAGAGGAGCTTGAACTGATGAAAGTTGACCGCGAGCGGACGCGTCCGCCTCGCGCTCAACAGAAAACAAAAAGTCGATTACTACAACCGAGAAAAGGGCGGCTTACAATCTGTCGTACAACGACCACTGTGTACGGAGGAAGATGTACATTTTGCGAGAATCGAACTGCCTGTCCGCCTTTACCCGCTCGCCCAGCCGACCAGGTTATCGTCACCATACGACGAGTGAGTCGCATCGTGCTGCTGCGTCACGCTGTTGGCGATGCGGCGGTCGGTCTGCGGCGAGGAGGGAGGCGTGTCGGGAAGCTGAGGAGGCCCACGAAGCTGAGTAGGTGAAGAGAGGAAGCGAGGCGGTGCTCCGCCTTGGTGAAGCGCCTCGACCGTCTTCGCACCATTCGCACCGTTCTGCGTGCTGAGCGGCGCCTTGTACGTGTAGCTTGTCCATGCGCCGGAGCCGCGACCGATTACGCCGCGCCAGTGACGAACCGGAGCAGACGTCCCCTCGCCCGAAGAGCTCACGTGCCTCCCGCGAGGCTGCGTCGGCGCGCGTTGGTCAGGCGGTGAAGGCGGATAGGCGTCGAAATCGAGCGAGGAGACGGCGTGCGAGTTGCCGGAGTGAGTAGGCGAGTCGGACTTGGAGGCCAGCGTGAACGGGAGCGACCGTGCGACTAGCGGAGGCGTCATCGGCCCGCCTCGCGGCAGAGGCATCGAACGAGGTGGCGGAAGCCTCGACGGGATCGTCGGGAAGTTTGCCGTCGACGGGTCTAACGAAGTGTGGTTCGACGCGCGGAGAGTCTCCTTCTGCTCGGCCGTGAAGGCTGGCGGACGCAAGCGCGTCAGCAGCGCAACAGAGCAAGTCAAGTGAGATGACTGACCGGGACAGTGCTCTGCGACGTGAAGGATGGACTTGCAGATCGCGTTGAATCCGATGCCTTCGTCGCAAGTCGAGCACTCTTGAGCCTTGTTGAAAATGGCTGCGGGGCCGTGAGCCGGTTAGCGCGGAGACAAACAGGCTTTTGGACGTGCTGGGCGTACCGAGGGTCGCGTGGAACAGCTTGTCGCGCAACTCGGCGTCCCAGACGTCCTTGCGAGACCACGGGAACTGCGAGTGTGTCCATTCAGCTCGTAGCCGCTCGAGCTTGGAGGTTTCACTCACCTTGGCGATGAGGGAGACGATCGCGTAGAACGGACGCTCGACCGGTCTCTCGCGCCAATCGATCTAGCAGACTTGTCAGTGACAAGCGATTCGAAGCCAAGCAAGTGGAACGCACCGGCCTCTCGCAGTACGCCACTAAGCTCCATAAGTCGTTCTGCGAGATTAATTGCGGTGGCAAGTTGAAGCCTTGCGGCGGAAGGAGCGGGAGAGGCGCGGCGGCAGGCGTGACGTTCGGCTGCCTGAAGTAGGCGTCTTGGCCGAAGAGCTGGTGGCCCGCCAAGATATCGTCAGTCGATGCATTTGTGATTAGATTCGGGGACGACCCACATCGCGAAGAAGCTCGCCTGGCCGCTCCCACTTGACGCGAACGGTGCGGTCGCCAAGGAGACTCTTGTCCTTGGTCTCGATGAGAGTGCGAGCCTCGTCGATCGAAGCTGTCTCAATGTAGCAGTGCGGCAGAGTGCGACCGGTCGCGCTGTGTGCAGCAAGGTCAGCGATGGGCGGGTTTGGGAAGGCCAGCGAGACGCACCGGTGAAGGATGAGGTGGATGGGCATCTCGACTTCGTCCTTCGGCGGCAGCGTATCCTTCGGCAACCAATCCTCGATCTCGCTCTTCTTGGTATGGAACGGGATCTGCGAGGAAGCGGGAGTCAGCGAAAGGAAAAGAGCGAGGGGACAGGATGAGCTCACGTTTTCAACCTTGACGAGAGGCCAGCGGGTCTTTTCCAGTTTGACACTGTCGGCCTCCGGGTAGGTGTCGTACGGCGGGCGAGGCGGGACGCCACGCATGCCGGTGAGAGCTTCGATCTTCCTAGCGGAGCGCACCTCGCTCATGCGCATGATGACGCTGTTCGAGGCGTGGAAGCTGTGGCCCTTCTGACGACCGCCGGTCCACGTGACTACCGGGAAGTTCGGAACGGTCGCGGCGTGTTGAGCTGCCGGGAGGGGACCGGAGGTCGAGCGCGGCACGACGCAGACGCTGCCCGGCGGGAACGAGGGGCGAGTCATGAGGGGCAGGCCGGTCGCGTAATCCGAAATTTGCTGCGGAGGGTGCTGCTCGTGCCGGAAGAGCGGTTGCTGTGGCGGCGTGCTGGACACCTCCAGCGGCGCAGCAGGCAGCTCGACAGGTTGCCTCGTCGATACAGAGGGCGGGATCGACGAGACGGCCAACTCACTGCTGAGCGACGAAGGCGTGTCGACCTGCTCCATCTCCGTGACTTTCGCCTCGAGCGGGCTCAGGATGAAGAGGTCGGGCGGCGACGTAGCCGACCTGCGACGACCGTGCTCCAGGCCTTCGGCCCTCAGTTTCTCGGGCATGCGCGGCTGAGGTGCCGGAAGTGCGCTGCTCGGACGCTCGGTGATGGAGGCGGCAGCGCCGCGAAGCTCGATGCTCGAAGCGATCGCAGGCGGAGCTTGCTGCGGAGGCGCAGCGGACGTAGCGAACTTGACTGACTGCTTCTCGTGCGCAAGAGGGGATGCCGGCGGGAAGCGGAAGTCGTGCGGGAAGGGCGGCAACGGCGGGCGCGCGACGAGCGGTTTGGGGGGCAGGCCGGTGTGAGCGTTCACGGGCGGTACAACCGACGGTGCAGTCGCTGGCAGCATGTGGTTTGAGACCTGCCCCTGGTGTGAGACCCCAACCTCGGCGTACGACGGGATGAAAATCGACGACATCGAGCCGAAAGGGCTGGCGACCTCGCCAGGAGACTGGCGAATCGGGCTCGGCTCGCCTGTCTCGCCTGTCTCGTCGGTCTCGCCGGTCTCGGCAGCATAGGCAC
The DNA here is from genome assembly GCA_009806315.1 of Rhodotorula sp. ZM1. NCBI lineage: Eukaryota > Fungi > Basidiomycota > Microbotryomycetes > Sporidiobolales > Sporidiobolaceae > Rhodotorula > Rhodotorula sp. ZM1. The sequence goes on from QYSD01000011.1 coordinate 156,711, forward strand.
CATTCGCTGTGGAATCCTCGGCGGGCTCTTCGACGGATGGAGCGTAAGGCGTCGGTGCGCTCGAGAAGTACTTGATCGAGAACGAGCGAAAGTCTTCGCGCATGCCTCCGCTCGAAACACCGGCGACGTGTTGCGCCGACGACGTCTTTGTGCGACGAGCCGGCGGCTCGGCCGTGCTCGACTCGGCGCCGCACGAGACACAGCGGAAGACCTTCTTCGTCTTGGCCTTGGCCTCCTTCGCCTCGTTTGGCTCAATGAACCTGTTCGCCTCGATGTCGAGCGTGCGGACGTTTCGGATCACCCAGCCGAGGTGGTCGCGGCAAAGGCGGCAGCCGCAAGGCGAGAGCTCGCAGAAGACGCCAGCGTAACAGCCTGGGTGCATACAGGCCCCGAGCGTCGTCTCGGTCTGGCTACCGTACATCGCAGCCCCTGTCACCATCTCAGTGGGCTGGGCACGTGGAGGAGGCGGAGGAATGGGGATATGCGCGACGGGAATGGGTGCGACCTCAAGTTGAGAAGGCAACGGCTCGACGCGAGACTGGACGTGCGCGACGCTCTCGCTGCCGATGGGGTAGGTGAGGGGAGCGGGAGGCGAGGGCATCGACTCTGGCACGAGAACGGGGTAGCCCGGGGCAGGATACACTTGAGGGTAAGGGTGCGAGCCGACGAGGTAGGCGTCGATGTGGCGCAACGGGACGGGCGGCCAAGGCGTGAGGACCGGCGCATAGAGAGGTTGAGGAAGCGATGGTGGGCGAGCCAAGCCGAACGAAGTTGCGGGCATAGGCGGCGGGATCGTGGGCAGGAGGGGTTGATGGAAGAGGACGACGCCAGGGATGGCCGCCTGTTGCTCGGTCACGTTCGGCTGCTCGGTGTAGGGAGGAGGAGGGCCAGAGTTTTCGTTTGGAGAGGTAGTCTCGGCGGCGGCAGAACTGGGAGAGACGGTGCTGAGGTCGGGAGGGGGCAGAGGGTGCTCGCTCGGTGGAAAGGGCAGCCGGGAGAAGTTGGCGGTGCCGTTGAAGGAGACGCTTGTCGCGTCTGGAGACGTGAAGTTCGGGCTGAGCGAGACCATGCCAACCGACGAGCGGCGAGTAGGCGTGATTGAAGCTGGGTATGCCAGAAAGGGCGGTCAGCTCGATGCAAACGCGCCGGAGGGACTCGCCCTGCGAGGTGATGCGACTTACTATGCTGAGGACTCGACCCGTACTGCTGAAACGGCTGCGGGTGGTGGTAGGACCCCTGAACTTGCCCCTCGCCCCTCTCGTCGCGCACGACCAGGTCCTCCTCCACGCCCGCCCAGCGCAGCCCGGAAGGCAGCATCTGCTGGTGATTGGGACCGCACGACATCCTTGCGTGGCGCTGCAGTGTGGTCCGAATGGAGTTGCAGTGGCGCGAGTCGAGAGAGCGAGATGTCAAAGTTGCGCGAGGTCAACGAGGACGGTGCGAGTTGGCCGTGGTCGTGTGCGGGTGAATGGTCGGCTCAAGTCCAGTTTTCACCCTTCTGCTGCGCTGCTAGACTGGGCAGGAGAAGTGGGAGTCGGTGTGAGGTTGGTCGTGAAAGGGTGAGGAGGGGAAGGGCCCAAGCAACGCCTACACTCAGGTCGTCTGAGCAGGTGAAGGCGCTGAGACTCTCCTGAAGTAGTCCCCGGACCAGGTGAGTCTGTCTGGCGGCGCAAGCAGCGTGTTCAGGGGGAGAGCGAATGGTTAGAGGGAGGAGGGGGAAGAGAGCGTCGACGCTCGCCCTGCCGTAAGCACGATCTGCGTGAGGCTCCGGATGCACAGCGTGGACGATTCGTTGGCAGCGTTCGACGGCCCAAGCGAGCGTCCTGTCCTAGTTGAGCGAAAGGAGGTCGCCATCGCTGGAACGAGCGAGTCCGCCGCGAGGCGAGCGTGGAAGCGCGTACGAAGACTACCTACCCGCTCGAGTTCTACCATTTTACCTTGGCATCGTCTCTGACCCGCCCATCGGCCGCGTGCGGCGAGCGGGACGAGACCAACCCTGTCCAGGACACCGCAACCGGGTCAGTCCTTCCCCGCCGTCTCGCTGCTCGTTTGCTGAGTCGACGGGATTGCTAGGCGTTCTGACAGGTTCTTGCCTGCGCCCCAGCTTCGAGCCGCGCTCTCCTCTGCGGTGACCGACTCTCCAGCTCCACCTCCATCGTCGAGAACCGCAATTCGATTCGATTACACCTCACAAGAGACGATGGCAGCAGCTGGACTGACGGCATATCGTCAAAGGATCCAGGCGACAGTGCACGGACTCGCTGAACAGCTGCGGGAGCGGCGCAATTGCGGATCACCGGCTTCGAGCGATGAGATTCGGCAGCTCGTCAAGGGGGCATTCGAGCTGTGTAGGGCGTTGAAGCGGGGCGAGGCTACCGAGGACAACCGGTCCATGGCCGACGTCTGTTTCGTGACGGTCGATCGGACTCTGGAGGAACTCGTTCACGACACGGCGAGTCTTCGCTCTCCTTTCCTTCCTCTTTGACGACGGCTGAAGGTGTATCTTCCACAGGCCGTCTATCCTGCCGACGAATCGGCGCTCGCGCACATGCAAGACGCGCTTGACTTGCTCCTGGCGGCGTACGAGGAAGGTGCGTTCCTCCCGCGACACGCTCATTCTCCAACTGTGCTGATCTCAGACGACAGGCTACACTGAGGAGACATTGCCACTCAGTGTCCTTGCGGCACTCTTGGAAGTCAGACCCATCTCGGCATGCGAGCCTATTGTTGCCTACATCGAATCTCGAGTCGGACCCTTGACAAAGGTGCTTGATGACCGCAGAGCACCTACCGAATCGTCTCGTTGACACTACCGCACATTCACAGGCCATGGAGTATCAACGCGGACGCGGCCCGATCCTCCTTCGCTTGCTGAACGACCTCCTCCGCCGACTTCCTCGCTCTCAATCGCAGTCGGTCATCCTGAGCGGTCGAATCCTCATGCTCCTCAGCTCTGCCTATCCGCTTGGAGAGAAGAGCGGTGTGAACCTCAGGGGCAATTTTAATATTGGCAAGGGCACGGTGTTTGAGCACGAGGCGGAGAAGGAAATGGAGGGTGCAAAGGAGGATGCGAAGAAGGAGGACGTCAAGATGGAGGTTGAGGAGGGGGAGGAGGAGGAGCTGCCGAAGGATGCGGAGAACCCGGCGGAGAGTGCGTCTGCCGTCGTCCCGTGTGACCAACTTCTGGCTGATTCCGCCCTGTGTCTCGCAGGCAACCCTTCCCAATTCTACACCACCTTCTGGAGCCTCCAGCGCATATTCAACAACCCGCCTCTTCTCTTCGCCGCACCCCCCGCCGCATCGACGTCTGCCGACGCCGACCCGTTCCGGACGCTCCAGCACGGGTTGCGACAAACACTTGCCGCTTTTGCCGCCGCGACGAAAAAGGAGAAGGAGCTTGCAGGATCTGCGAAGGAAGGCGTACTGAGCGGGAAGGCGGAGGAGAGTGAGGTCGATGCGGAGGAAAAAGAAGGCTTAGAGGAGTACTTTTTCCCGAAGTTCTTGACCAGCCGCAACCTCCTCGAGCTAGAGGTGCGTCTGATCCGCCCCCGATCTGCTTCAACCCATGTTGACTCCGTTGTTTCGCAGCTCGCCGACGCCAACTTCCGCCGCCAAATTCTCGTCCAGATGCTCATCCTCTACCAGTACCTCCTCAGCCTCACGCCCGCCGAGCGCGCCCGCGTCCAGTCTTTCACGCCTCTCAACGCGGCCGCGCTTTCCCCGTTTACCCTTCAAGCGGAGCACGAGACTTGGATCCGCGAGATGCGGAGCCGGACGCTTGACGAGCTGGACTCGATGGAGGGCGGTCGTCGGTTCCGCAAGGCTGTCCAGCTTGTCCTTCAGCGCGAACATAATTGGGTGCGTGTCGCCGCTCCTTCCCTCGCAGTACCGACGCTGACACGTCTCCTCGCAGATGGACTGGAAGCTTCGCTCATGCGCGCCCTTCACCAAGCCCTCCCTCGACACCGCCGCCGAGTCGGACAAGGCTCGCACCAAGCTTCGCGCCGCGAATCGCAAGACCAAAAAGTTCCCTTACAAGATGGGAAACCCGAACCTGAACCGGACGTGGCAGCACAACACGACGACTTTGGACGGCTTCGAGCCGAATGTTGCGTGCGTTGCGTTGCTTCCGCGGCCTCCTCCACAACGACTGATGTGTCGAGAGCAGGGACGACGAGCTCGATTATATCTTGCGAGAGTATCGACTCGAGAAAAACCGCGCCAAGCAGCAAGAGGCTCAGCTTGCCTGCGCCGCGCCTGGCAGCTCGCAACGTTACGAGATCGAGGCGACGCTGCAGCAGGTGCGTCGTGCTCATCGTTTGGCCAGAGAGCCAGCTGACCACCCCTCATCTCGCAGAAACGAATCCGACTGCAAGCTCTGCACTGGCGCGCGATCCGCGCTGCCTCGACTCAACATCTCCGTCATTTCTCTTCGATCGGTGCAGGCGACGTCGACAAGCTCCAGTCGCTCATCGATGAGGAGCGACGGCAGAAGGAGGAAAAAGAGGAGGAGCGGCTTGCGGAAGTCGAGGGCAAGGGACCGACTGCGGACGAGCCTTCGCCGAAGAATGACTACGACAGTGATACGAGCGTGCTGGGCTTCAATGAGCGGAAATCGCCGGACGTCGTGAAGGGGAAGCAAGCGCAGGATGTGAAGAAACCGCAGGAGGAGGCGGGAACGCCCGAGCCGGAAGACGCGGCGAAGAAGACCGCTGCCGGCGGAGATGATGAGCCTGGCACGCCGCCACCGAAGGACGTCGCCATGCCTGGCACGCCTGGAACGCCGAAGCGACCGCGCGAGGAGGATGTCGCGATGCAAGATGGGGAGGTCGGGGCGAAGCGGCAGCGGGTAGAGTAGTTGCGAATGCAGTCGAAATGGTGCTACACATGTTCTTTCCGCTGCATCTCAAGCGTTCTCGTCCGTTTCCAGCGGTTCAGCCAGGCGCCGGGATCCGGAGGTCGGCTCTGCAGAGACAGACGCTGGAGGGCGAAACTGTAACTCCCCTTCCCGTGTGATTGAGAGGAAGGGGGATTGCAACGCACACATGAGGGCAACCTCCGTTCCTCTCGACGACTCGACTGCATTTCGGGCAACGCACGCCATTGACTTCGGCAGCGAGTTTGAGGCCAGCGTCTCCGTCGTCGTCATCTGCGCAAGCGACTTGAGCATCATGCTGCAGGAAGCGCATCTGTCAGCGAAAGTGTCTGAAGATGCGAAAGCAGGGAGCGAAAATACACACGCCGCTGGTGCCTTGCAAGCCGCGCAGGTCAACCTTCCGCACTTGCAGCACACTACGTCCCGTTTCAACGCTGGCAGTGGACCGAGCCACGGTCCGCATTTGCCGTTGGAGCAGTAGAGACGCTTCGGCGAGCAGAACTCCTCCGATGCCTGCCTGTAGTCCTTGGCGTCTCCGTCGTCGAGCAAAGGGAGAGCGAGCGCGTCGGGAATCGGCATCGTGCAGCAGGAAGGCAGGAAGAGGGATTCGCCGCGGGTTGCGAGGCGGAAGAGGCGGATAAGGCATGGAGCGCTGAACAAGGGACCGCAGTTCGCCCTCGCGGCGACGGCGCCGACTTCATCCGTGCACGAGACACACGCGGACGTTTCACGCGAGGTTTTGAGATTGAGGCCGACGTCTCCGGAGGTGGACGCGGAGGGGACAGTCGAGGCATAAGTCGCGGATTTGGGAGAGTTGCGGCGGTACGGGTGCGTAGCGAAGGCGAGTCTTCGCCAGAGTCATTTCAGCGCCATCGGAGCCATACGAGGAGAGGGGAAGGACGAACCTTGCGCTCCGCTGTTCCCTCTGCGTTCTCACCGTGTCCAGCGTCTGTCCGATCCGCAATGCCGTCTGCGAGTCTTGCACCAGCTGCCTGCTCGCCAAAGTACTCGCAAAATGCTCCAAATCCTCCCTCCAAAGCGTGTGAGCGAGCTGCTCGTCCTCCGACGATGTGAAGGGAAGGGCTTGCAGGTCGCGCAAGTCGGCGAGCGAGAGCTGAGTTGCTGCGTGGAGCGACTCAAGGACGTTATCGTCCATCTCAGAAGCGGGACCGACGAGAGGATGCGAGGTGAGGAGGAGAAGAAGAAGACCGACGGGCGGACCTTCGCACTTCCTGACAACTTACAGCGTCGCACCTCGCTACATACCCTGTATGACAGTACTCCGGTGAGCTCACACACCACGACTGAGTCCGTCGGCCTGGCTAGACTGGCGTTACAATGGCATCTTCACTCCTCCTTTTCCGCTAAGTCTACCGAGATCGTCTTGTCGCCCAGCAGTTCCCGCAATTCCCGGTTAAGCAGGTCATGCATGAGGTCTCCGTCACGGTGGTAGAACCAAACGCGGTGTTCGAGGTCGTAGTCGTAGCGTTTTGGGCCGCTGTGGAAGGAGAACGGAGGAACTACAGGCGTCAGCAGCCTTTCCAGGGAAGGCGCAAATCATACCGAGGCGGTAAAGATGCGACAAAGAACGCTGGCGCGACCCGAGACAAGTTGGCGCACCTGATTGGGCTGGACAGCCAGATCTGCTTGTTCGGCGGCTGCTTGTTGATCACATAGGTCCCGTGGTCGCCCAGCTTGACAGTCAAGACGCCCAACTTTCCACATGTAGACGGCTGAAAGTCAGTTCTCAGCGCGGTGAAGCCGGGCTCAGTAAGCAAGGGAACGCACCGAGTACTCGACATCGCTCCCCTCCACGTCCAGCTCTTCCAGCTTTTCCTCCAGGTACTGCGTGAAGTGGTCCATCGCTGCGTTCGAGATTTCGTGATATTCCCGTTCGGACAATCGGCTGCGGTACGAGCGAGAGTCAGCGATTGCACGGTCGAGGGCGGAGGGGAAGGCGAGAGCCCACCCAATTCTGTACTTGCCAGGCTCATCCGCCAGTCTCGCGGGCGTGGATGAGAAGCAGCGGCAGACGGGCACGCTCTGTAGTCGCGCGGGGATAAAGAACGACGACCGGAGGAAGGGAGACGAGGGGAGGGCGGCGGGACGAGCGAGGCCCGTTCGAGCTGCGCGACTGGTCGGTCGAGCGAGTACAGATCGTACGAAAGATGCACAGCGGTTCATCGTAGCTTCTTGCGTTGGAGAGGGGTCGTGGCCGTCGCCAACCCTCCCGAGGTGTTCGCCTCACGCCGTCAACTTCGGTTCACGCTCTCATGGCTCAGACGCCCCGGCCAGCGAAGCGCAAGCGCACAGACAGTGCCCAGGCTACTCGCAAGGCGACCAAGATTGCGCTAGACGCGTCGCACGCGGCAAAGTCTTCATCGCAAACAGTCTCGCTGAAAAAGGGCAAGCAGACTGCGGTCGAACCAGAGTCTGTGGATGGCGGGGTGGGCGTTGAGCGTGATTTGGAGGAGCTGGAGCGTATCTACGACATGCTCGCGGAGGAGTACCACGACAGTGCGTCCCGCTCCCTCCCCACCTCGATCCGAGCGACAAGCTGACCCTCTGTGCCTCTGACTGCGCTCATTAGTCCTGAACGAACTCCCTCTGGAGTATCAGCGGACGTTCCGGCTGGTGCGGGAGCTGGAGGAGCAACAGCAGAGTGCGCTCCTTCCTTGTCCTGCCGAAACACTGCGCTGACAGCCTCTCCATCCGTCTGCAGCACACACTGCCGAGCTACAATCATCCCTCGAGACCATCGTCGCGTCCACCTTGGAACGCTCAGCCGCTCCATCGCCCGCACGCTCGACCTCGACTTCCGACGAACCACCTCAACCGAGTTCTTCGATGCGGGCGAGGCTCAACAAGCTTTCATCGCTTGCGACGGCTGCTGTTCGAGCTGGCGAAGACAAGGTCGGGCTGGCTATCACGCTGTATGAAGCGGTGCGTGCGATCTCGCCTTTTTGCGCTTTTTTCTCCCCTGATGCAGGTCGCCGCGACAGATCGACCGCCACATCCGCCGCCTTGATGCTGACTTGGCGAGATACGAAGACTCGCTCGTGATCGGCCTGCGCGAAGGAACACAGCCCTCACACGATGCACCGTCCGCCATCCGCAAGTCTCCCCCCGGACCGACCACCTCGCTGGGTGCAATTGCGCTCGGCGAACGCGAGGCGTACGACACTGTCGGATCTGGAAGTGACAGCGCGGGACGGGCGATGCGGAAGAAGCGAACGGCGGAAGAGCTGGAGAAGGAGCGCGAGTGGAAACGACGGCGCGAGCTGCTCAAGCAGGAGAGGGCACAGAAGCGCAAAGCGGAGAGCGGAATGCCTGGTGCGTACCCCAAATGAGTCCAGTCGTACGGTTACTGACGCTTGCTCGGGCTCGCAGTTGATCCGAACGAGCCGACGTACTGCTACTGCAGTCGCGTCAGTTTTGGCGAGGTGAGTCTGACTCTCGTTCGTTCTCACCTTTTCTTCTGCGCTGACTGGAGTTCGGCTCGCAGATGATCGCTTGCGAGAACGACGACTGCTCGCGCGAATGGGTGAGTTAGTCCCTCCGCTCAGCACGCTGCCTCTGCTGACTCTGCTTCCCTAAAGTTCCACCTCGAGTGCGTCGGTCTCGACCAGGCGCCCGAAGGCGCGTGGTACTGCGACGACTGCGTACGGGACCTCAACCTCGACCCGAGGACGTTCAAGCCCAATTCTACTAGATAGATCAGCTTGCAGTGCACGGTGTTGTTGTCGATCTCGCAATGCCCGTCTCGTTTTCGCAGATTTGACTTCGAGATATCGACTTGGCGAGGACGCGTCGCTCGCTCCTTGCCTTTCCTCACACACACGCTCTTTACTGCCAAAGACGCACTGCTTGCTGCCACGAGTCTACGCGCTCCAACCCTCTCGACCGCATTCAGCCGGCGGTCCACCCAACCCTTCGCCCGCGAGCGAGCGCACAAACACCCGCCCTGGACGCGTCGCCCCCAAGCCGGCCAGTCCGGCGCTCTAACCCTAAGATACTCAGATCTGCGCATCGCACGTCTCGCTGGGTCCAAGTCCCAGCCACCTTGACGCGCGTGCGGCTGTGCTGGAGCCTGTTTCGGGTTGCGGATGGCAAGAGGATGGGGGGAGACGGTTCGTCGACTCTTGCGGGAGGGCGTCTTTCGCGGGATGATAGGACAGGCTCAATGCGGAAGCACTCTCGAAGGACGGCCGTATGACGCCTGCCCTGTTCGGAGCGGGCGAGTTGGAGGACGCATGCCCGTCGCCGCTGAAGGAGCCCTGTCTGGTCCCTCCGGAAACCCGCGCGTGCGTGCGGGACGAAGGCCTGGTTCCACTCCATGACGTCCTGGGACGGCGCAGCTCTGTGCTCGGTCGGAGGGACACCAGCACCGGAAGGAGCCGGCGAGTTCTGCTCGTTCGAAGAGGCTTGCGACCAGAGCTGAACTCTCGTATGACGTGCGGCTGAGGAAGACTACGAGCAAGACGTCAGGTTGACGTGCGGCGGGCCTATGCGTTTTTTCGGATTGCTCGCTCCGAATCGTCAAGGGCGACGTTGTCGGATCGGTCGTCTGACGGACGCTTTTCTTCCTGTCCGGGACCGCTACGAGAACAGACCAGTCGTTCGCGACCTGATCGAGACGTCGAAGGCGGATCGACTGCTTCCTTCACTTGTCGGGCGTGACTTTGAGGCGGAGCTCGCGCATCGCCAGGGCGGCAAGTCGACGAGGCAGAGGCGCAGAAGGGGCGCAGCAGGTCCGCCGCTTCCGTGTTCGCACGAGCGCACATGCCTGTTACGCTCCTACCCCCGACTCGAGCGGTGACTACCCACAGATGGGAACATTCTCGCGTCCGAGGCAGACCCGTCCTCCTTCATCACCGCCGAGGAACCCGGCGCTTTTGCAATCGCTTCTTCTCGCCGGCCTCTCGTATTTTCCGAGTCAGCTGGCCTGCGTCGGCAGGCTTGGACGGTTCGAGGGGAAAAGCTCGTCTGCTGCCGTGAGGGACGTGGTCAGCGAGCAGAAAAGAGGTTCTGTACGCCTGGGGTTGCGGTGTTCTTGGTCTTCTCGACGCGCTCGTGGACAAGGTGCAGCACAGAGAGGCGGATTGGGAGAACGCGCCGGTGCTGAGGAGCAGAGGTGTGCGAGTGATGCATGATGAGGTTGCCTTGGCAAGACGGGTGCGCACTACGGCTCTTCCTTCGTTCTCTACGCCTTTCTCTTCTCCTCTCGCTTCATCCGTTTGACCGGTCGCCTGCGCCTGTCCTCGCTTCGATCCGAGGTCTTCGAGGACGGCCTAGCTTTGGCTGGCCCAGAAGGTCCCGGAGGTCGTGCTCGCTCACCCTCGCTCCCCTCGCACGCCGCAGCAGCCTGACCCCTCCTCGACCTCGCCTCGACGACCGACTTGGAACCCCCTCGCCTAGCCTCGCTTCCGCGCCGCTCTCGACGTCGGGGTCGAACCCGCTTCTGCCGCCGCCGCTTGTCCGCTTCGTCGGGAATGCAGCTCCTTCGGGATCGTCGTGCATCACTCGGGAAGGTCGACGCTACGCAGGCGGGGTGCCTCTGCAGTCGGCCTTCGCTTCGTCGGCCAGCCCGGAGACGCTGCTTTCCCACCAGTCCTGGCCTGCTTCTTCCTGCGCGTTCGCTTAGCCCTAAAACGGCAAGCAGCTGGAAGAGCAGGTCAGGCGGGAGAGCACGTCCGGGCGGGCTCGGCGGGGCGTGTCCCGCTCGTCTCTGCCTCCTACGGGAGCGGGAGCTTTCGAGCTCGTCTTCGGACGGACGGCAGGCCTCGAGACGATTGCGCGTTGCATTAGAGTCATGCGCTCGCCTGTGTCTTCCTCCTTGACTGGAGTTGAGGATGCGCTTGACGGAGCAGCGACGAGCGGTTGTGGCTGTTGGAGTGTGCGGTTCCTCGTCTGGCTCAGGGTGAAGGAAGAGGCGAGTGCTAGAGGGGCGGACGTCTGTCTTTGCCCTTGCGCAATGCAGCGTCCTCCGGGTCTGACATCGGGGCTTGCGAAGGGAGGCGGAAGGACGGCCGTTGCGTCTGAGCAGGAGCCGGCGGCTGGAGAGGGCGCGGGCACGATGTTTGCGGACGAGTGACGGACGCAGCCGGCCTCGAGCGTGATGCGCTTGCGAGGGAGGGAGAGAAAGGCTGGAGCTGCGGAGGAGGGAGGCGGAAATGCGGTTCACACCCCGAGATTGGCGCAACCTGATGTCACTCCTCCCTTCTGTTAGACGCTGTGCAATGTTCAGTAGTCCCAGCATCCCGAACGACCGGTTGTGCGAGACGAAAGCAGCGCCTCTCTCTCTGGCAAGGAACGTCGCAACTTAACGTCGTCCTCCCTGCCTCATCGCATCATAGCCCAACAGCTTCGCCTGTCCTTGCTTGACCCGCAGACGCTTCTTCATCTATTCTGAGCACGCTCACTCCCAGCCACAGCCGTGCGCCGGCTCTCACACTCCGCCCTCCTCCTCATCACCTCTCAGTCAACAATGGCCAACTCCGCCGCGACGACGCCTCCTTCGGTCGAGGAGCTGATCGCGAGTCACCGAGAAACACTGCAGTCACTTTACACCGCCCTTTCTTCCGTTCCGCAACCCCTCATCGACGCCCACCTCGCCTCCCTTCACTCGACACTCTCACAAGCCGTCGCCTCTCAACGAACGACAGCGGAATCAGAAGTTGCAGATGCCGAGGCTCGGCTAGCAGCAGGATGGCGACGAGTGCACGACTGGCAGACGGCTCTGGGCGAACCGCTGCGGCAGGAGAAGAAGCGAGGCGACGGGCCGCTGTTGTCGCTCGTCGACGAAGTGGACCAGATCAAGGAGGGCATGAAGGGACGGATGGAGGAGCGCGGAAAGCGGATCCTGCAGCTGCAGGCGAAGCTGAGGGAATTGAGCGAGGTCGTTGGGAAGGATTGGCTTAAGGTCGAGTTGGAGAATGCGGCCGCCGAGGGCAAGTGGGAGGACCTCAATCTCAAACTCGACAGGATGGGCGCGCTTGAAAGAGAACTGCTGAGATGCGAGGCCGAGATTGTGAGTTTATACCTCGTCAAGCAGCTCTACCGTGACTGACGCTTCTCGCCGGCAGTCTCATCGGAAAGAACTACTCAACTCGCATGCTTCCGAGGTGTTTGCCCTTCGGTGCGAACTCGGCATTCATCAGGCCGAAGACGGAAAGTCGGGGGGCGACACGCTCGACGAGGACATCCTTTGGCATCTCGGCGTTGGCGACGCGCGGCAGCCTAAGCGAGAGATGTTGCCGACGGCGGAGAATGTGCAGCGCGTTGAGGCGAAGCGGAAATGGGTGCGCCGAGCCGCTTGCACCATCTCGAAGAGCCAGACTAACCCCGGTTGCCTTGCAGCTCGAGGATGAAAAGGACACGCGCAACATGCTCATCCAGACAACATACGACAAGCTATATCCGCTCTGGACGATGCTCGGCGTGACGGAGGAGGAGATGGAGGATTTCGTCAATCGGCACATGGGCTCGACTCAAGACGTTGTGAAGGCTGTGCGTCCCGCTCGTCCCTGCAGCGGTATCTGCTAGCAAACGCTGACCCTCGTACACCGATGCAGTACCACGACGAGCTCAACCGCATGCTCACGCTCAAGCGCAGCAACATGTCGACCTTCATCCAGCGCGAGCGCGAGGCAATCACCGCTTTATGGGACCGCCTCTACGTCTCCTACCCTCAACGTCTCGCTCAGTTCCCGGCATACTCGATCAGCGTCGAGCCGACCAAAGTCTGGAACGCCGCGCACGGCTACGATGAGGAGGTCGTCAACGACAACGTCTCGGAGGAGCTGCTGGTTGCGCATGAGCGGGAGAGGGAGAGGCTGGAGAAAGAAGTCGAGGATGCGATGCCTGTCTTGGAGCGACTGGCGAAGTACTTTGCTGTCGTCGAAAAGATGAAGGAGCTCGAGGTGCGTTGCCAGCTTCCGCATCCTGCTGGACTCGCCAAGCTAGCGGAACAACGCTGATCTTCCTCCTCCTGCGCTATTCGTAGGCTGCAGCGGCGGATCCGAGTCGCTTGATGGACAAGAGTCGTGGCGCTGCGAAGCGATTGGCGCAGGAAGCGAAGGACCGGAAACAGGTCGACCGGGAAAAGCCGAGGGTGCGCAGCAGTCCGAAGCCGGTCTCCCTTCGTACGCCGATCTGACTTGGTCCACTGACTCGCGCAGCTTGAGGCGGAACTTCGCGCCCTCATCCCACAGTGGGAAGCGGAGAACGGTCGGCCTTTCCTCGTTAACGGTGTCTCCTTCATCGGCGGCCTCGACGAGCAGGTGCGCGCAGAGGAGCTCGAGAAGGAGAACAAGAAGGTTCGCTCAGCCCTCCCTGACTACCCGGACTCCAGCTGACGCCTCCCTTTCCCGCTCATAGCGAGCCAAGATGGGCATGTCCGCCTCTGCAGCTCGCCCTCTCAAGCCGCAACATACCGGCGCAGCTGCTCCCGCTCCGCTCAAGCGTCAGATGACAGGCGCATCGGCTCGTTCCGCCAGCTCGTCGACCTCGACTGGTCCGCCTGCCGCGAAACGTCTCGCTGCCGGAATCGTTGCGCCTACACCAGCCGCCGCTCGCATCGCACGACCAAAGCCGGCACTTGGAGACGCTAACGGTCTGCATTACACGCCTTCCGCAACGCCTGCGCCTCTTCGGCCGCAAACCACCGGACGAGTGAGGTCCGGTACCCTCGGCGCGTCGGTCGCGCAGACTCCACTGTCGGCGTCGCAGTCGTCGAACGGATCCATGGCGTCGAGTGTTGGGTTCGGCATGCGATTGCCGGCAGGATGGGGCGCGTCGGCGGCAGGGACAGGCAGTCCTGCCATGTCGCCTACGCTCGGAACGGCTGGCGTCGGCGTCGGGGATACGCGCAGCATGCTTCTCCCTCAAGCGACAGGTGGATATTTCAGGCCTATGGGGCGCTGAGCGCTGTGCAAGGTGACGCGACGATACCCTGCTTTCGACCTTCTCCTTCTCATGTAGTTTGCGATTTTGTTGCCCTGTTGCATCGCTTTACACGTAGCTTTCGTACGGCATATGCCAATACGTCGTCACCCTACAAACAGTTTGAGCGAGTGACTTTACGGACTTGGCAGATTTCGTCGCTCTCTCTCTCCCGCTCGTCGCTATGGCCTTCGCTCGCGTTTGCACGGCTTGCGTACGTACTGTGCGGCTAGCAGCTGCACACAGTCAGCCTCGGCCAGCACTCCCGACTCCCCGCGCCTTCTCTGCCCTCGCCCCGACCACACCAGGTTCGTCCATCTCCTGCTCGTCGAAACTTCCGCTACACCTCGCTGACGACCTCGCGCACCGCGTACGAAGCATACGCGAAGAAGGCCACAAACGCAGAGACCCTGCCAGCCGAGGACGAAGAGTTTGTCGAGGACGAGTTCGAGGATGAGCTCGACGGGTCGGTAGGGGAGGAGCCGGGAAAGACGGGGCAGCCGGCGCGATGCTCGAAGGAGTGGCAGTACAGCGATGCACAGCAGCGGCTGCGACAAGGGTTCCGCCTCAGAGGCCGCGAGCTCCGGGCCAGTCCTCCCAGTACCCGGCTCCTCGAGACCCTCGCCAACAACGCCGAGCCGCACCAGTTCGCGCACGTCCAGGAGAACATAAAGACATGGCACGAGCGCAATTTCCTGAAACCCAATGCGCGGCTGCAGGAGGTCGTCGCCTCGCGCTTCGGACGGAACGGAGCCGCCGTCATGGCCGTCGAGATGCTCGCCAAGCGCGACGTCTATCGCATGGACGCCCCCACTCTCAACAACCTCTACCGTGTCTTCCACGGTCTTGTCAAGGCGGAGCCGAACGCTTCCGAAACGCCTCCGCCGGCTGGACTTGACGCCGCCGCTTCTCCAGCGGACATCGTCAATGCCGCCTTCACCCTCCGCACCCTCACTCTCGTGCACCACCCCGAGGCCAACGACAACCCCTTGATTGACGCGTACGTCATTGCGACGGGCCTCAAGAACGGCGAGGCGGACTCGCCGCGCGTGCAGGCGTTGATCAGGCGGACTGTCGGCCGCGGCGAGCCGGCGACGGTTACATACGCGAAGGAGAAGCTGCCTCACACGTGGGTCCGCCCTCTCGTCCATCAGATGCGGGATGTTGCGATTGCGCTGGTCGAGCGGAAGCACGTGCACGCCGAGTTCTTTGCGCATTTGGCGGAGCGGTTGATGGCGGAAACGGGCGAGGGCAAGCCCAAGGCGTAGCATGGGGAAGTAGATACACCGCAAGCCAGCAATTATCGTCGTCTTTCCTGGTCACGCTCTTCGTGGGAGGCCCTGCGCGAGTTGCCGACAGCCCTTTCCCTACGCCCACAACCTCTGCCCTCACTCTCGCGCCGTTGCTGTCATGTCGTGCGTCTCGATCGCTTACTTCAAGCTCGGTCGCCGTTCTGACGCCGTCCCGACCTACGCACAGGAGTTGGGGTCGGGGCAAGACGCAGGAGTCGTCGGACGTTGATCTCGAGGCGCAGAACGACCAACACCTGAACGACCTGCATAGCAAGATTTCCCAGCTGCGAAACGTGAGTCTGCTTACCGTTCCCATCTTCGCTCGCCTCGCCAGACGAGCTGGTCGTGTTGATCCTCTTCGTCGGCACCGCCTCGCCATGACCGCAGGTCACGACCGACATTTACCAGGATTCGCGGGGACAGAACTCCTTGCTGGACAGTACGGTAAGCCTTGGGATAGTCCCGGACTCAGCCAGCTGCCCAGCTGACCCCACTTCCTCCTCCTCCTCCTCGCAGAGCAACACCTTCGACAGCTTCAAGAGCTCGCTTGCCAACACCAGCACACGGTTCGCACGGTCCGTACAGAGCGGGAAAGGACCAGGCCGGATCCAGCTCGGCATCGTCGTTGCGTTCGTCCTGATGTTTTTCCTCTACAAGTTCTCGTCGACTCGCGGAGGATCCCCTTGAGCGCGCCTTCCTCTCGCCGTTTCTCGTTGTTCTTGCCTTGTTGTGTCAGTTCCCGCCCATGCAGCACTGCTGTACTCTTCGTTGCCGCATTCACTCACGGTCCGCTGCGGGAGAGGGGAAGGACAGCAGGAGGCGACCGTTCGCGGCGCCCGCATCGTCTCCGGACCGGCTTGCGACGATTGCTTTGCTTACAGAACGTCGATCGTCGAATGCCCAAGTGTCGCGCGGACCTTCCGGTGAGCTGCTGTCGTCGAGCGACGCGATGTGACGCTAACGACTCGCGGATGACTTTGCTTCGTTCTCGCTCGCTTTCTTCACTCCCTCCACCTCTGCCGCTCGGTTTGAACTGCTCTACACGCACAACTCGACGCTTGACACACACCACACACACCGCAACGCGCGTCCGAGGTGTCTCCTTGCCTGCCCAGCTTCCTCCCCACTTATTCCTTCATCGGTTCCGCAGAATGGCACCCAAGAAAGTCACCAAGGCTCAGGCCAAATCCGAGTCGAGCAGCAGCAGCAGCTCCGGACGCGTCGTCGCCATCACCGCTGTCGACGGCTTTACTGGAAGTGCTGTGCTCGAGCTGCTCATGTCGGACAATTCGTACAGGGGAAAGTTCAGCAAGGTCGTCGGGTTGACGTTTGGTGAGCCCAAGGAGGACACAAAGGGTGTCCTCGACGAGTACGGCGTCGAGATTGCCCTCGTTGACGAGATGGACGAGGACAAGTTCAAGGAACTCGGCGTCGACACCCTCTGCCTCATTCCGCCCGCTCGCAAGGTGCGCCTGCACCGCCGGGCTTCGTCGGACCCTGTTGAAACAGTGTCGATCGCAGGACAAGGCCAAGCTCGTCAAGCAGATCCTCGAGCTCGGCAAGAAGTCCAAGTCGGTCAAGAACCTCGTCTTCCTCTCGTCCGCCGGATGCGACTACGCCGAGCGCGACAAGCAGCCTCACCTCCGCGAGTTCATCGACCTCGAGGTTCTCGCCATGGCACCGAAGAGCGACGAGTCGACCGGCGAGACGGGTCACTCGCCGTGCATCGTCCGGTGCATCGACTTTCGTCCGGATTCACTCTGTCCCGCCGCAAGCTGACGCTCCCTTGTGTTCAGTGCCGGCTTCTACTGCGAGAACCTCCTCCTGTGTACGTCTCTGGTTTCGCAGCCGTCCCAAGCTGTTCTGACCTTCTCGTGCGCAGACTCGAAGCAGGCCCAGGGCGAGGGCAAGCTTCCTCTCCCCGTTGACCCGCACCACAAGTTCGCTCCCGTGAGTCTCTCCGCATCTGGAAAAACTGGTTCTCGAAGCTGACGATTCGATTATGCGCAGGTCTCGCTTGGCGACGTCGCCCTCCTTCTCGCCAAGATCCTCACCTCGGAGGGCGAGCACGGTCTCTCTGACGACATCCGCGGCCAGATGATCCCTCTCACGGGTCCTCAGATGGTCGCCGGCCCCGAGCTCGCCGAGGCGGCGTCGCAGGCGCTCGGGACCAAGATGGAGTTCCAGAGCGTCAAGGAGAGCGAGGCAAAGAAGATCTTGTCAAGTGAGCAGGGCGAGGAGATTGACGAGGCTGAGAAGGCGTATATCCTCGAGTACTGTGCGTTTCCTCTCCAAGAATCTTGATGTTTACATTTACTCGAACTTACCGCTTCCTCGTACTCGCGCGCAGACTCTCTTGTCCGTGAGGGCAAGACAAACTACGTCGCCGGCCGCCCAACCTTCAAGCATATCACCGGCCAGGATCTCACTCTCCCCTCCGCCTTCTTCGAGAGCTACCAGGACTCTTTCAAGCGCAAGAAGAGGCGCACGACCAAGGACGAGTAAGCGCGCGGCAGCAGCAAAAAGAATCACTTGTGTTTGACGGCGGACGCTTGTGACTAATTCCGCATCTGTAGCAAAGACGAAAGTCGGAAAAGAGCAGTACATTCTCCTCTCTCCCCCGGTCCGCTGAGACGTAGAGCGAAAGAGGGATCCATTGCGAGCACGCCGCTACGGGTCGACTTGCCGACCTGGCGCAGTCTCGACCACGCCCTTCTTTTCCCACTCTTCCAGCCAGAGCAGCAACCTGACCGTACTGCTCTTCGCCTTCTCCGAGAACCCCGCCATCCCTTCCCGCATGCCCTCCCGCAGCAAGACCTCGAAGTACTTGGCGAGCTGTCGACCGTAGATCTCGAGCAGGCCTTCACCGGCGATCTCGAGGAACGTGACGAGGAGTAAGGGCGTAGGTTCGAGGCCGATAAGAGGTGATCGCAGCATGAGGACGAGCCAGCGCCAGCCTGCTGCGGGACGGAAATGCGGAGGAATGTTGGCGAGGCGGTCGGGAGGACAGGGACCTTGAGGGGTTTCGAGGGGGGAGGTTTGGATGATTGAGGCGTAGAGGGCGACGAGGCCGGACATACGTTCGCCGTACTGCACGAGCGTCTCAGACGAAGTTGGCGGGGCGTGACCAAGCGTCTTCTGGTAGGACTCGTCGGATTGGCCCTGCGGAAGATGCACGGTCAGCTGAGCGAAACGGGAAGAGACGGAGAGGTTACGCACCGGCTGCTTCGGTGGCCAGTAAGCCGTGATCCAGAAGCATTTCTTGACCAGTCGCGCCATGAGGATGTCCCCGAGTTCGGTATGTCCCCTTGCGAGCAGGGCGACAACAACTCGTCCCAGCGGGTACGCCGTCCCCAGCTTTGCCGTAACCTCCGTCTCTGCCTGCTTGACGAGCGCCTTCGAGAGGTGGTTGAGCGTCCAGGTATAGGGCTCGGCGGGACCGGCGGGCGGTCGGAGCGAGCTGAGAAGCTCGTCGAGCTGGCCGATGATGCGCGAGATGGCTTCGGCGGACGAGGTGAGCTGGCCGATCTTCGGCGTGATCGATCGCTTGGCCTGGAAGCACGACTTTCGCCAGGCCGGGTTCTGCGAGACGACCGGCAGGACGGACTGCTTGATATGCTGCGCGTGGAAAGGTATCAGCAGAGCTCAGCCTGGAGGCGGAGACGTTCACTAACCGTCATCTTGGCCGTCCATCGCTCAAACTCTGCCTTCGGGGAGCCCTGCGCATCCGACGCGGGCAAGCCCACCGCGCTCGCCTTGGCCGCTGCTTCTGCCTCCTGCTTCGCTCGCTGCGCCTTCGCCTCCTCGTCCTTCTTCCGCTCTTCCTCCTTCTTCCGCTCCTCCTCCATTCTCTGCTGTTCCGCCTTCTTTCGCTCCTCCTCAGCCTTCTTCGCCTCCGCCTCACGCATTTCCTTCGCCTTCCGCTCCGCCTCTTCCGCCTTTCTCCGCTGCTCCGCCAACACGCGCTGCCGCTCACCCTCTTCCTGCTCGGCTTGTCGAATCGACGCCTCAATCGAATCCCACAACGCCTTGTTCCGCTGCTCGAACGACTCGACAAGCTGGGCTTTTTCTCGTGATTGTTGTAGCGCAAGGTCGGAGAGCATGGACTGGATGGAGGAAATGTCGGCAGAGGGGGTCGATTGTGCGAGGCCGGGAGAGAGGGGTTTGGAGCGCGCGAGTGAGAGGTGGAAGGCGCGGTTTGCGGCCGCCCAGGTCGATGCGCGAGACTTGTCCTCCCATTCTTCGAGCTCGTCGGGAGCGCCATATAGTCGTGTCGGAGAAGTCACGTCCGCACATCTGTCAGAGAGAATTCAACAGTCAGCACAACTTCGGGCAAGGCGAATTGACGATACGCACTCTTTGCCCTTTCCCACAGACGCTCCAGGTTTCCGCCAGCCCCGCAAGCCGACACTCCCGACCGGCCCAACAGGCCACTCTTCCTCCTCGCTGTCGTAGTTCTCGTCGCTGTCATCCTCGTCCTGCAATCGCCCGCCCTCCTCGTCCGAACTGCTCAGCAAGTCCACCTCGTCCCGTTCGCTGCCCGACGCATCACGGTCGTAGTTCGCAAAGTGCAAGGGCCGTCGATCTCGTCGCTCGACGCGCTTCAGGTTCGGTGGTCGGACGAGACGAACTGGAGTGGGGTTGAACGGTTCGGCGGCGGCGGCGTCTCGTGAAGTGCTTGCTGCGGCAGACAGTCCCGTAGAGCCTGATCGTTGCGGCGCACGTTTGATCTCGCTGCAGGAAAGCGTTGTCGGCGTGTCAGCTTCACCCGAGTCGAGTGAACTGATGAGTATGGGACGCACCGATTTGCCGGCTTGAGCGGGACTTTGGGGACGCCGCCGTCGTCCTCGGAGCTTGAGTCGGTCTGCAGCAAGCCAAACTTCATCCCAGAAGACCAGCAGAGCGCGAGACCGGGTTGACGTCGCTAGCAACCCTCTTCGCTCAGGTTGACCTTCGTTTCTACACTCGTTATCGGCTTACACGGCTGCCAAGTGGCTCAGCATGGCGGCGAGGGTGTCCAAAAGGCTAGCAATAGCAGCCAAGCGCGCAGCATTTGATATGGGCTCGCTCGAACCCGTCCCTCCTCTGGCCCCCTCAACAACCGCTCTCGGGACCGCTTACGAGCTCGCCACGGCTCACTACCTCTCTGCACGACCTTTCAATGTCCGAGGGCTGATACGAGTAGGCGGGGCGAACGACAAGGGAATTGATCTGCGAGGGAGGTGGCAATGGGGTCTGCCATCGGAGGAAAACGAGGATTCGCTCGACTACGATGACGGGATTTTCGGCTGGGGAAAGGTCAGGCCCATTGCCGACGACCGACAGCGGTGGGGAGAGAATATGTCGGAACAAGAAGTGTGGCAGGACGACGAGGACGTCGAAGGATACGACCTGTTGCGGATGTTTGAGGTCGCCGTCCAGTGCAAAGCCGAGGCGAAGGCTCTCGGACCTGCCATCGTACGCGAACTGGAGGGCACGATCCTCGCCGAGACCCTACGGCGACAAACACGGCGAAACTTGGCGCCTTTTCGTTCGCCCTTCTCTTTCCACCCTTCACGTTCCCCTCGCGGCGTCCACTCTCAGCCGCTCGGCATCCTTGTCTCCCTCAACGGTTTCTCCGAACAAGCCCTCCGGTACGCAAGCGCCTCGCACCTCCCCGTGTCGCTCGTCCACCTCGCCGCGCGGGACAAGGGCAAGATGGTCGCGTCCGGCGGGAAGGATGGTGGGGTTCACGCTGTCTCGGCGAGCTTGAACGAAACGATGAGGAGGGTGATCTCGGAGGCGTTTGTGGCAGAGCATGTATCGTAGGAAGAGAAATCGGAAGCGAAGGGGGCCAGCACCTAGCTGTGTGTCCTTTGCGTTCCTGCAACCGTCTCTGCAGCTGACTCGCTCGATGGCGTTCGAGCAGATATGCCACGTTCAAGCGTTGATACCCAACATTCGGTCCCATCGCAACCGACTCGCATCTCGTAAATTGCAAACCTCGCAACCCTGCAACTCTCACGACTCTCGACGCCAAACGCAAGGCTTGTAAAGCTTCTATCCCATCCTGTTGTCTTTCGTACGCAACGCACCTATGTTTTCCGGTCCCCCTCTCGTCCTCTGCTGCGCTTACCAGCAGGAGTGACTGCAGGCGACTGGAGAAGCGAGAAGTCCCGCTGCGCGCGCAGTTTTCGGCAACTTGCAAGCACGCCAACGCCAAAGGTGAGACTACAAAAAGACAAAAGCTTCGTTCTCAGTGGGTTTCGTACAGAGAGATTTAGCGGGCAGCGAGGTGAAGGCGAGGAGGGGTAGAACGGGTCGACTTCGAGCGGTCGAGCTCGACTAGAGGAAAAAGTGGGTAGAGGTGGCATAGAAGGAACGACGGAGGTGAATATGCTGGAAACGCGAGGGGAGAAGTGAGATGGACACGAATATCCTCTTTCAGAGCGAGCCACCGACCTGTGGACCAGACATGCTTTGAGTGTCAGACTCTTGTTCACTGACCGAGCTGTCCCTCGCGCGCAGACGGGGATAACGGCATCGAAAAGGACGCAGACTCACCGCCTCCTGCGCGACGTCGATGACGAGAGGGTTCTCCTCGCTAAAGTCGTCGTCGTCAAAATCGAGCTGTAAGACGTGCGTGAGCCACGGTGAACTGCGCGAGCGTGAAGGAGGAAGGAGCGCTTACGTCCTGAACCAACATCTCGGGCCTCAACTTGTCACCCTCTGCGTGCGACGAGCGATCGCAGTCAGTGACAGGATGCCGTATAGAATTCGGTATTGCGACGCACCGAACATGAAGCGGACTTCGCTGAGGGATTTGCCGGCGCGGTCGCAGTAGGCGTTCATCATCTTTGAAAGCTTGGTGGTCCTGTGGGCGGGCGCTGAGCGCGTCAGTCCGTGTCCCAACCCAGTAGACCGCCCAGTACTCCTGCGCGCGCGCAAGGGTGAACCGGATCGCGGATGGCAAGGACTGACCTCTTGACCTTGATGACAAGCTCCGGGAAGCCTGAGCCCTGGATCTGTAGGCGCCGGCTTGTGTCAGCAAATTCTGTGAAGTAGCTGAACGACCCTGCGACGCACCTTGAGCGCGATGTGCTGCGACTCCGGCTTGACCTCAGTTCGTTCCTGCTCCTGGTCTGTGAGGGCGAGCAGGCGCACGGGCGGCGATGCGAGGGATGTGCGTGCGACCAATCAGCTCGTGTGAACGCTCCAGAGTGGTCAGCGTGGCGCACCAGACATCGTTTCGACGAAGTGGCTGTTTTGGCGGAGGTTGAGACGAGTGTCTGGCAGAGGCCATTCCGGCCCGCACTCGCCTTGAGGCTATCCGGGACTGTGACAGAATTGCTATGACTGCACGGAGAGACAGACAGGCAACCGCACTCCGCCCGCTCGCCCTCTCGCAGGGAACTCTCTCGCGAGCAGATGGGTCGGCGCAATTCACCTTTGGTGCGCTCACTCCAGCTCGGTGGTACGTGTTACAAAGCTGACTAGGTCCTATTCGACACAGGCAACGTGTCTGTACTCGGCTCGGTGACCGGCCCTGCAGAGGTGAGGTTACGAGACGAGCTGGTCGACCGGGCGACCCTCGAGATCAATGTGCGGCCACTCAGAGGACAAGGAGGTGCGTCTTTGTCCTGCTATGAGCACGAGAACAATACTCATATGCTACTTGATCCATTCGCAGGCCCGCCCATCAAGGCTGCCGAGTCGACCTTGTCCCAACTCTTCGCTCCCCTGATCCTCCTGCACCTCTACCCTCGCGCCCTCATCCAGCTCACCCTTCAAACCATCTCCTCACCCTCCACAAATTTCACCAAGCCCTTCTCGACGGAACCTTCACTGCGAGGTGACGACAAGGGAAAGGGAAAGGAGCTGGAGGCGCCGCGAGGGACAGGTGTTGGAGCGGGCGAGAAGGCTGCGCGGATCAACGCGGCCATGATGGCGCTCGTTGATGCGGGAGTACAAAGCCGAGGGATGCTGGTTGCTGTGGCGATCGCATTCGTGCCAGTACAGGACGGGGCAGTGCACGAGGAGGAGATGCGGCTGGATCCGACACCGGCGGAAGAAGAGGAAGCGACCTCTACGCACGTCTTTGCGTTGTCATTCGGTCAGGGAGTCGGCGGGACAGAAGGAACATGTGTCGGAGTCGATTCTGTCGGGACGTTCTCGGAAGACCAGGTACGTCTCCTTCTTCCTGAGCTCGACTCAAGTAATACTCACAAGGGAGTGTGGCAGCTCTTCGACGCGCAAGATCTCGCCCAGACAGCCTGCCAAACCATCCTCGCCTTCATCCGCAAGAGCGTCGAGACCAAGTACGGCGTTGAGGGCAAACCACCGGCTGCGCAGGTCAAGGCCGTGCCCGAGATGGATATGCACGATGCGAAGGAGGCGGAGGCGGAAGGTAGCCACGATGATGACCGAGTCATGATCGAGGCGTAGAGTGCATTGCTTGCGTTCTCTACCAGTCTTCCTCATCGGATGCGACGACGTCGCGCGAGAGATATGCACGTCGTTACAAGCGAGTCCGAGTCCATACAGCGTCCTTCCTTCCCGTCTATCCGGAAAGCGCTCCTCTTTCTTGCCCCCTGCCCGGCCTCCTTACCTCTCGAGACTACGATACAACCTCCTCAACCTCGCCTCGGCGCTCTCCTCCTCCTCGTCCTGCACGCCCCTGTCGCGCGGCACGACCAGCGACACGTCCCTCTCGACCTTTCTCTGCTTCCCCGCTACACCGCTGACACTACCGCCAAACCTTGTCGAGAGAATCGGCTTGACCGATCTCACCGCTGCACCTAGGATGACTTTCTCCCTTACTTCGCTATCGTCGCGCGCGTACGAGCCAGCGAAAGACGAGCGAGAGCTGGAGGAAGACATGCGGGCTTGGAAAGACGAGAGCGGTTCGGCGGGCTCGAAGGCGAGGCGGTTAAAGGGGCGCTTTGGGCCGGATGAAGGAGAGAAGCCAGGAAGGGTGAAGCGGGCGGTTGTCGGCGAAGACGTGCTGGATTCGCGAGTTGCCGTTGAGGCTATGATGTTCTCGGAAGCAGCGTTGCGCGAACGCTTGGTCGCCGGTTCCGAGTGGTACGCAGAAGCAGGCGAGCTGGTCTGAGAGGTCGCGCCAGAATTGCCGATGTAGCGGAAGCGATCGAGGCGAGCGCGAGTTTCGTGGCTGACTTCGCCAGACGAATGAGCGGGACCTGGGCTCGGAAGGTCGGCCGATGCCTGAGTAGGGTTAGTCTCGGCGAAGCGGCGCTTTGTGGCAACCGTTCCCAACCTAGGCGAAGGACAGCGCGGATGAATAGTTGCCTGCGCATTCAGCAAGCGATGGCTCGGAGTCGTCGGCGCAGGCGTAGACGCTGCCAGCTGCTGAGAGCGCCTGGCCGACTGAGGGCGCAGCAGAGGAGCCTGCCACTGCGGTAGAGGGCTCAAAGAGCCGTCGCGAGAAGCGGGAACGACAGCTGCCTTTGAAGGCTTTAGGCGAGGAGAAGTCGGGGGAGTCGAGTGATCTGCGCAATCGAGATCCGCTTAGTTCGCGCAAAGTCCAGCAGGTGGAGGACAGGTGGGCTCACCAGGAGATCCTGTGCGGCGAGCAGAAGAAGAAGAAGAGACGAGAGCATCCAAAGATGCGAAAGACCTGCTCGGAAGCGTGGCCGAAGAAAGCGTGCTCTGCTTCAAGGAGGTCGGCGGGATGGTACGAGACTCGGAAGGGCGAAACGGACTGGCAGCGGTTGTGCCAAGCGCAACCTTGGTACGAAGAGGTGGCTTCGAAGGTTGCTGAGGCTGATCAGGCGCGACAATACGCTTCAGCTGCTTGGTGGGCGAATTCGGCGGAATGGTCTTGTGAGCAGGTGAAGGCGCAGCTGGAGCGCGAGGCGCGACAGGCGCTGCTGAGAACGGCTGGAGAGGCTTGAAGGTCGACGTAGTTTTCGCCTTAGCAGGCGTCTTTGACGACGCTGCTGCGGCTAGGCCGGCTTTCGAAGCACTCTGAACCGTGCTCTGCCTAGGAAGCGAGGCAGGCGACGGAGCAGGTTGGGCTTTTGCAGGCGGAGGAGGCTACGGTAGAAATGCGAGATAGGTGAGCAAACGGATGAGGCGCAGAAGAGCCTCGCTCACAACGCACCCCCCTGGCTTTACCCTTCTCCTTCGGCTTCGCGACAGATTTCGCCGCCTTGCCGCTCGTCGCGCCTGCCCTTTTCGCCATGGTGAAGGGCGTCTCGACGAACTTCAGGCTGGCCGGCTCGTCCACCATGCCGATGTCCACAAAGTCTGTCGTTGAGCCCCACGCGAAGCCGTCGTCGTCATCACTGTCTCCCCACGAACCCGCCTGAGCACTTCGAGACGTTGAGGGCGAGCGAGGTCCGGCATCGTCGCCGGAGATGTCGTTGTCGTCATGGCGGAGAGAGCGCGACCAGTCTGGCATCGTCTTCGCCTTGCTCAGCATCCGAATAGCGTCGAGCGAAGCAGTCCAGAGCAAGTCGAGCGGAGACAACCGTGCTGGAGGAGGCGAACCAACTCTTGACGAAGTGACATTCGCCTCGACAGCGCTTTGAGGCCAGCTTGGCTGCCATAGAGCTCGAACAGCTTCACGCGACCGTTCGAAGCCGCTCTAGCACGCCCTGCACCGTCTCCTCTCCCATCGCTCTACCTCGCCATTCCCATCAGTTTCCGGACCCAGACGGTCTTACAGGCGCGTTGACGGCTTGTGGTGTTGCCTACCTGTCTTGAACGACTTTAGAGGAGTCTCGGTGAGCTCCGGTCTGCAACTTTCCCGAGGGAATCTTGGCTGACTTCGCCCTGACCGACAGCCTCTCTTTCTTCACCCCGCAAACTCACCATTCTCGACTCGCTCGACCGCCAATGCCAATCAAGCTCCTGCAACACAAGTCATGGCACGTCTATAGCGCCGAAAACATCGCTCGCGTGAAGCGGGATGAGGCGCGAGCTGCGGCGCAGGAGGAGGAGGATGAGCAGCGGACGATGTTGGCCGACTCGGAGGCGCGGCTCGACAGGCTGCGGAAGCAGGCGGACATCGCTAGCGGGAAGAAGCGGAAGCGGGACAGGGATGACGAGGGCGAGAAGGAGCTCGAGAGGCAGTTGAAGGGGAAGGGTCGGGCGGTTGAGGAGGAGGAAGACCAGGTTAGGGCGAAAATTGTACGTCCAGAGGGCGGCAAGAGCGATAAGAAGGAGGTGGCGATGACGACGAACGGGCACCTCAATTTTTGGGCAGACCTCGAAGCAGTGCGTTGAATGTCCTAATCACCAATCTGCTCGATCCTGACACAAGACGGCAGGGCGGTCAACCAGGCTCCTCGAAGCTGGAGTCGCGGCTAAAGAAGGTCATCGAGGCGGAATCGGACGACTCGCTCACCAAGGTCTTCCTGGCGAAGAAGGGAGAAGGCGAGCCTAAGGGCTGGTACGCGACCGAAGACGGCAAGACGGAGAAGGAGCGGAAGCAGGGGGTTGAGGAGACGCTCGAGCGGACGTGCGTGTCTTTCGCCTAGGTTCAAGCTTCCTGCGAGAGCTGACTTATCCGTCACTCGCAGGTACCGCGATAACGAATCGAAGCGGATGTCCGACCCTCTCGCCCTGATGAACACTTATCTAAAGAGACGTGAAGACGTTCTCTCCGGCAAGCCTGCACCGATACCTCGACAGCCCTCGACACGAGACCGCTACATCGAGCCGACAGCAAGAACGGGCTCAAGTCGTTCGTGGGACGACACGCCTCGATCGAGCGTTTCGACGTCTACGCACCGAAGTTCTCGCGGGGACAAGAGCGCCTTTGAGCCCGAGATGCCGTCCCTTCTTCCGCCAAAACATCGTCGACCGCCTCTGTTGGCAGACTCGCTCGTCGACCGCCGAGAACCTGGACGGAACGAGCTCTCCCCTCCGACTCAGCTCGCTCCGAGGACCGGCGATCCGCAGCGGGAGGCGAGCGACCGGGTCTCGTCGGAGCGCGCCCGAGCAGCCGCTCTTCTCGCATCTCGTCGCAAGGCTGCGCTCTCGTCGTCGTTCTCGAGCGCCTCGACGACACCAGCTCGAAGCGAAGCAGGCGGGTTCGGTATGTACAACCGCGAGGAGACGAAGGAGGCGAAGGAAAGGCGCAGAGGCGGGTGGGGAGAGCGGAAAGATCGGCGAGATGAGCAAGAGAAGGACGGCTGGCGGCGCTGGGAGAAACGGTGATAACGCTACAATTGTTCGATTCGTTGTCCTCGTTGCATCATGCTACACGTCCTCGAGCTCCTGCAGAACCTGCCGAGTCTGCTCGCGAACGAGAGCGTCCTCGTCCGTCTCGCTCACGTACCGCAGGACCGTCCGAGCCCGCACAAGGTGCTCCGCACCGATAAGGCCGTCAACTGCCACGCCGCCCGCCCTGCGCTCGCGGACGAGGAAGCCGCCAGAAGACGAGATCGTCCCGCCGAACGGCATGCGTAAGCCTTCCCGTCCAAATGGCTTCGACTCGTCCTCCATGCGGTCCCACGCCTGCCTCTCGTCCCTTTCTCGAAGCTCGGCCGCTTGATGCGTCGCGGTCCTGACAAGCGATCCGAGAAAAACGGCTGCGCTCCTGCGCAAGGCGGGGTGCTTCGAGGCGGTAGTCGTCGGATCGGGCAGCTCCTCCGGACGACGAGGTCGACCATCCTTGCCCAGCGGCACAGGCTCTGGCTCGTCCATATCGCTTTCCTCGACGGAAGAGTCGACTTCCTCGATCAGGACTGCCGGAGAAGCCTTCTTCTTGCCTTTGCCCGCCACATTGTCGACCTTGTGTGGAGCAGGCGCCGACGGACGAGACTTCGGCGCCAAGGGAACCGTCTCGACGCTGAGGAGTGTCGTGCACGCTTCAGCGAGGACATCGGCGTACTGGAGCAGGGCAACCGGGGCGGTCTCGACGCAAGTCGCGAGTATCGTGATGGCGGAAGCGCGAAGCGGGATTGGCAAGGTGGCCGTGCGAAGAACGAGAAGCAGAGATGCAACGACGTCGTCGACTGCACACGACGAAGTTTAGTAGGGGGTTGCATGAGGCAAGGCGACGAGGACTCACCGAACATCCCGAGCGCCTCGCCTGCGCGCTGGACAACCTGCACGAGCGTTTCGCCCACTCGCAAGCGCTTGTCGAGCTCTCGCGTCCCCTTCTCGCCCTCGCCAACAGCCTTCGGCTCGCGATCGCTCTTCCTTGCGCCGGTGTAAACTTCGAGCAAGCGTCTGATAACCTGTCGGCCGAATACGTCGACCAACGAGCTGAGGCCCTGCACTGCGTTGAGGTAGAGGAAAGAGTCTTCCTCCTCGATCGCTTGGACGAAAATGTCGAGGACGGCAGGGAGGAGCGCCGGATCGGTCGAGAGGAGGGCGGTCTTGCGGTCGAGAACGAGCGTGCGCAGGAGGTGCAGGCCTTGCGCCCGAACAGGTAGCAGCGGGTCTTGCAAGAGCTTTAGCGCTTCGCGGTACTTGGCGCGAGAGGCGGCGAGCGGGTCGTCAGATTCTGTTGATGTCGATTCAGGGTGGGTAGAGTCGAAATTGGAAGAGGCTCGACGAAGCGAGAGAACCATTTTGGCTTCCCGTGCAAGAGGGGGGATGAGCTGCGAGGAAGTCGAAGAAGCGAGAGTGTCGAGCTGCGAATAGATAACGGCGAGCAGCGGCGTATTCGTCATGTCGAGCGTCTCGTTCGCTGTAGAAGCGCTGCGCTTAGCTTGGGCAGCTTTATCGTGCGAGAGATTCCAGCGCACCTTCGAGCACCGCCAGCAGTAGCGTTAACGCGGTCATCGCCATCTCGTCTTTGCCAAGACCAGTCCCGAGGCCCGAGTCCGTGTCTTCCACATCGTCCACCGCCCGAACCTTCGGCTTTGCCTCTTCCTCCGGCTCGTGGACGAGGCGAAGACCAGCGAATCCAGCGCGGGTGTCGTGACCTGGCGCCTTCTCTGCTTTGGAGGCGGAAGGCATGGTCGCGTCCGTCTCGCCGACTTCAGCATCGAGAGCGTGCGCAACGAAGGCGATAATTTCGCCTGGCTCGCTCAGGATGTCCGAGCCGAGTTGTTCGACCATCTGTAGGACGAGCTGAAGGCGGGTCACCGAGCTGTTTGCGCTCGCGAGCGCTTGTCAGTATCTCACGCACGCCAAGGAGGTGGCTCGACGCACCGTCGAGCTCCATCGACGTCCTGAACTCCGCGTAAGACCTTGAGCTCGTCCAGCCAGCGCAGGAACAGCTGCGCGCTCAGCTCCTTGCGCTCGACGTCCTTCAACCATCCGACCAGCCAAATGGCGTCGACCTGCAGGGACAAGGCTGATAGGTCGGGTTCCCCGCCATCACCGTCGTCGAAACCCCCTATGGCGGGAACATCGTCCTCCGCCTCGTCAACGCGTGCCGCGTAGCGAAGCATCGGCGTGCCGTCGCTCGACCAGCCCCATTCCACCCTCTTCCGGTTCGCTGCGTCCTCCTCGACCAGCATCGCTCCTCGGGGCAAGACGCCCAACTCTTCCCCCTTCTCCGACCGCTCGACTGCCGCCGCGACAGCTTTCACCGCCTCCGACACTTCTTCTCCTTTCGCGAACGTTCGCGCGAGGGCACTCGCTTCGTCGCTGATAACGCCTTTCACGGCATCGGAAGTCGGGGAGGACATGGCGACGAGGGGGGGTCGTGAAAGGTGGGTGAGGAGAGAGAAGAGGGGTGCGAGGAGAGGCGCGAGGAGAATCGAGAGTAAAGAAGGAAGTGGTGGAGCGTAGAGGGCGAGGAGCGAGAGGAGCAAAAGATGCGTGGCAAGGTCCTGCGAGTCGAGCAGTACGCCGTCCTCTTTCGCGTCGAGTGGGTCGCTGGGATGTGCGATCGGGAGGAACGGGCCGTGCAAAGCTTGGAGGACGAGCGACTTGGTTTCGCCGCCTGTGCCTTTTCCTGCGGATCGAACGAGCAAATGTGCGACGACATACGAGGCTGCGCGGATGATCGGGACTGGGACGACGGACGGCGCAGGTGTAGATGATGATGAAGCAGGCGCCTTGCCCTTGTTGGCGAAGGAGGTGGAGAGGCTGGCTGAGAGGGAGGACCAGGCGGCCGCACGGAGGATGTCGAGCAGCTGCGCCGTGACATTCGCATAGTACGCCTGTGTAGCCATGCGTTAGTGAGCAATCAGAGAGCGACAGCGTGGCTGGACGAACCTGAGCGTTTTTTACACCCGTTGGCCGCGTCTCGATGACCCGCCTGACCATCTCCAGCTTTCGCACGTCGACCTCGTCCTCCCCGCCGCTGCTGGCACCTGTTCCGATGACGACGAGTAGAAGTGAACGGACGCCGCCCGGTCGCAACAGCTGTGTTGTAAGATGAGTCGTGAGAGGCTGGCGAAGCGAAGATGGCGAAGATCCGAGGAGGGTGAGGAGGTGAGAAATGGTTGCAGAGGGCGAGTGACTATCGTTCGTAGAGTGTACGGGGTGAGCTGGCTGAACGAAACGGGCGAAGGAGAGGAGCGCACCTGTGCAAGAGCCGGTCCAGCGCTTCTCGGGTCCACCTTTCGTCTGCCGACGAATCTTGGGCAAGTTGTATGAGCGCGCCAAGCAACGCACTGAGCAGCTGCGGCGCTACGATGGCAAAGAACTGCTTCTCGCCCTCAGAACGCTGCGGCAGTCGCGCTTCGTCGAGCGAAAGGACGGAGAGCACCCGCTTGGCGAGTCCAGCGAGCTCCTCCTCCTTGACCCGCGCACTCCCCGCGTCGTGCATGGCCTCTTCCTCAATTTCCTGAATCTTTGGGCCGACGGAAGGCGGTCCTGGCCTGGCGGTTCCTCCTCCTGCACCGAGGGGCGACACCTTACCGAATCCCCAACGCGCGACGATTCCCGCCAGCATCCCAATCGCCCTCATGTCCCTCGCACCGAATATCGGTGCAGTGGCAACCGGTGGCTGGGCAGAAGTCGAGGGTGTTGAGGTATCGGACAAGGAGAGGGGCGAGGAGGAGCGCAAAGCCAGCGCGATTTGCTCGAGAAGCCATACGGCCGCCGCGGCCGTCTCCTTCTCTGCCCCTGTGAGCGCGCTAGAGCTTCCCTGACCCCCCGCCGCGCAGAACGCCTCCAAGCGACTCCTCAGGACATCCTCGAGCGACGGCTTCTTTGCGCCAATTCCAGCCGGTCGGGACGGCTGAGAAAGGCCTAGCAGAGTCCCAGCGAGTGTAAGCAAGGGCTTCAGCTGCCCGGCGAGCGATGCCGATGACATGCGGACCTCCAATCCTCTGCGCCTCTGCCGAAACTGATGAAGACGGGTTGGCCGCGAGCCACCCACTCCGCTCGCACGACAAGCTACAGAGACGTGTTGATAGCAATGCAGAGGCTCTCGTTCTGCGAAGGGGAGAGCGCAGAGCGAAGGAAGCTAGAGGAAGGGGATGCGATGCGTGCGAGTGGATGATAGAACGAGGAAGAGAGAGAGAGAGAGCGAAAAGAGAGAGAGAGAGAGAGAGAGAGAGAGAGGGAGAGAAGTGAAAGGGGAGAGGAGGTAGTAGGACATCAAAGACGAAAGAGAGGAGGGTAGGGAAGGAGGAGTATGACTGCGAGAGAGATGGTGGGAAGTAGTGGAGACAAAGATCGGATGCAGAGCGGATGAGAGGAGAGGAAAGATGAGCTGTTACGAACCACCGAGAAGAGTACTGAGACTGATTGAGCCCGGAAGAGACAGAGAAAGAAAGGGAGGGCAGAAGGAGAGAACCCAGGACCAACGAACGCAAGGGGAAGGGCGGGAAGGTGGAGCGAAAGGATCAGCCGACGGGGGTTATTCGCTGCCCTAGAGCAACTCCTCGCTTCCGGAGAGGTAGTAACGCGCCCGGCGCGCGATGATCGACAAGTGAGGAGGGAGCGAGGCGAGGGCGAAGTAGAGGAGCGAGAGGGTGATGAGGATGACAGTGTCTGCGCGTGTGAGCCGGGTTCAGTGGCGAACAAGACAGGGAAGGGCAAGGGCAAGGGACGCACTGACGAGGAGGACTTCCCACTGCGCGGAAGTAAGACCAGGAGAAAGGAACGAAACGGTCAGTACGCTCGCCTCGCAACGGTCTCGCTTCGAGCCCTCCCTTGCACGACGCCTCGCTCCCGCCCGCTCATACAACCGCCCGCCCTCAGAACGCACACGCACTCACCCACTCGAGCATGGCAGTCGGTGTCACGCCCGATCCCCACCACAGCCTCCACCGCTCGACCTGACCGACCTTGTTCGGCGGCTTTGTCCACACTTTTGTCTGCGGGTGACCGGGCTTGGAGTGAGCGACGGGCGAAGGTTGGGAGATGAGCATCTGTGCGCCTGGCGGGACGGGGCTTGGGTGTCAGGGGTTCGGTGCGCGGATGTGGCGTGCGAGCAGTGTGTGTTCGGGGGCGTTCGGAGTGAGCAGAGTGTTGAACGAGTGCGATGAAGGGGATGAGCGGGGTGGCCTGGGGAAGATGGAGCGGGCGGGCGAGGGTGTGTGGTGTGGCATGGCATGGGCAGCCGGGTACGTAGCGGTAGTCCTGAGTGTTGCTAGCTAGCCTACTTCTCTTCCCAGTCTGGCTCAGTCAACTCTTCTCGATGCCGCTTGATTCTCCCACAGAGCGAACCGACGCGACACCACAGCAACCTCTCGCGCACCCTCACTCGGCATGGCAGACCCACAGCCAGAACAGCAGCCACACGAACAACACCAGCAGGAGATGGGCCGCCGCGCAAAACTCACACAGGACGCACTCGTCGTCGCCTCGTCCAAAGTAATCAAGACCCTCGAGTGCGCACCCTCTCTCCCTCCCTCCAGACTCGCACGGGTGGCTTACGGGTCGACTCCACGCGCACAGCGACAAGGCTATGAGGCAGTGTTTCCCACAGCGGTGGGCAGACGAGTACCCCGACCTCGTTCCCGGGTTGAGGGACATGGTCGTCTCGACCTACAACGACGGCGTGCCCGTGCATACCCTCCCACTTCTTCTCTCTACCTTCTCCCAGCTGATAGGGACCGTACCGCACAGCTCGCGTGGAACGACCTCGTTCGTCAGGCCGGCTTCGTCGAGAAGGCCAACGAGTTGGACAGGTTGATTGTCGAGGCGCAGGCGCGTAAGGACGCGGGAGAGGAACCCAGGAACTTGTACGAGTGTGTCAGGATCGCTTTCACTGCGGCAAGAGCGGGGAGCTGATCAACTTTGGTGTCCCCTCTTCCGTCTGCGGTTCGATGCGCTTTGCTCGTGCAGGATGGGACTCGACGGCACGATCACTGTCCCCTCTTCGACCGTCCCAGTCCTTCGCACCTCCATCTCCTCCCTCCGCCAAAAACGACAAGCCGTACGTCCCTCCCTCCCCTCATTCGTCCTCCTCTCGCTCGCGGCTGATGAAGATGAGTCAACGCAGCTCGCTGAAGAGAATGCCCAAACCTACGCTCGTATCGCCGCACTCTCTCAAACCGTCTCGGCGCGAGAGAAGCAGAACGACGAGATCTTGACGCAATTCGCAGAGGTGCGTCCCTTCCTCCTCTTCCCCTCTTCTCCCGGAGCGCTGAGAAACGAGTGTACGCAGTCCGTCCAAGCGCTCAAGAAAATTGACGAAGGGGGTTTGACGGCGCTGCAAGATGAGCTTGTCAGAGTTGTCGGGAACCAACTTTGATCCCGCCTCCGTCCCGCCCTTCCCTACCTTCCTCCCCGCCCCTCCGCCCTGTTCGACTGTTCGAGATACCCATTACACCCCGCCGTACGGCTGTTGTTCGAGTATCGCCTATCCGTCCATTTCGTGCATTGTGGTTTCCCGACCTCCCATTCTGCGCCCCATCCCGCTCTCGATTCTGCTTGCCCCGCTTCTGTGCGTCCTTCCCCTGCCGTAACAAGCGAGGCGGGGGATGCTCAGGTCGGCGAGGGGACCGTGGACCGTTCGGGAGGGAGCGGTGCGTCCTCGCCTCTTTCCTCGCTCTCTCCTGAGTGACGCGTGGACGCTGAATTTCCCCGTTCTCGCGTTGGCGCACAGGTGAGGAGGCCATGTGGAGCACATCGTCCGCTCCAGCTCACGCATGCCTCGTCGATACGCACGCCGTCCGCCTCTCAAGCTCCACGACCTGCCTCCTGTCCGCCACCCCGTTAGCCTCGCTTTCTCGCTCACTCCTCTTCGGCCCAATCTCCGACGCACGTCGCTTGATCGCTCCCAAAGGTCCCTCCGCTTCGCTCCTCGGACCTTCCGACCGCCTTTCGCGCGGACGGACGCTGGTTCCGCGTCGGTTCGCTGGTCAGCGTCGGCCTCGTCTCCTGCGTCCGCACCAGACCTCCGTTCGCCTCGTGTCTGTTCTTTCTCCGTCCTCGGCGTTCTAACGACGTACGTAGGTCGTGTGACCGTCTGCTTGTTCTTCCAGACCGACATCGCTCTTCCTCCCTTCTTCACCTCACTCTCTCCTTCCCCGCCTCCCTTCGCTACCATCAGCCAGATGCTCTCCCCCACCCTCTCACTCACTGTCCTCGCCCTCGCCTCGGGCATCGTCTCCGCCGATCGCACTTTCGCCATCAAGAACAACGTCCGTCTCCATCCTCTCCCTCTCCTCCCTTGTTCTCTGCGCTGACGCGAGGTTGAGTCGTGCGACGCAGTGCAAATACACCATCTGGCCCGTCCGTCCCTTCCTCTCCTCGCACTCCTCCTCCCCTTCCTCCTCCCACCCTCCTTCTCATTTTCGCTGAACGAAGACGAGCGCGCGAAACAGGCCCTCTTCACCTCCGCCGGTACAGCTCCCTCCTACCCAACGGGCTGGGAGGCGGAACAAGGCACGAAGGTGTCGTTCAAAGTCGGTGCGCACACGCCTCTCTCCCTTTTCCAGTCTCGAAGGAAGGCTGACGGGTGGGGAGGATAGCGGAGGATTGGAATGGGCGGATTTGTGCGTCTCCTTTTCTCGCTCTCGCTTCCCTTTTTGGTTTTGGTTTTGGCTGACACAAGAGAGAGGGTCGTAGGGGCTCGCACGAGTTGCAAGTTCGATGGCTCGACGTTGCCTTCTACGTGCGTCTCTGCCTTCCCACCTTCACAAGGACGGCTTGACGCTGACGACGCTCGGAGGACAGCTGCGTCACGGGCGGCTGTAACGGAGGCCTCCAATGCGCGCGGTCCGTCCTTTACCCCCCCCCCTCCTTTCCCTCCTCCTCCTTCTCCTAACTCGCTTCGCTCGCCCACAGCGTCGGCGGCACTGGCGTCCCTCCCGCCACCCTCGGCGAATGGAATCTCGCCGCTTCGAACGAAGACTGGTACGACGTCTCGGCTGTCGATGGGACCAACATCCCGATGAGCATCACGAATGATGCGGGGTGTGCGCAACCGAGTTGTAAGAAGGATATCAACAAGGTTTGCCCGACTGAGCGTGCGTACACCTTCCTCTCTTTGAAAGTTGAGCGCCGGGAAGCTGACGAGCCGGGGAGGACAGTCTCGGTCTACGACTCTTCCCACTCCACCGTCCTCGGCTGCCTAACCTCGTGCCAATCGCGCGCTCTCACGCCCGACCCGTCAAACTCGCCCAACTGCTGCTCGGGAGCGTTCAACACACCTCAGACGTGCCCGAAGCAGAACGTCCAGTACTACGAGGTGTTCAAGAGCAACTGTCCCGATGCATATGCGTATGCGTGTGCGCGCCGAGTCTCGCTTCTTGTCACTTCTGGGTTTGGAGCTGACGAGGAGGCGGACACGCAGACGACGAGTCAAGCGGGTCAGCGCTCTGGACTTGCCCGAAGGCCAAGAAGGCCAACTACACCCTCACGTTCTGTGCATGGTCGTTCCTCTTCCCGCTTTCACGATCGGTGCTGACGCTCGACGTATACAGGCCCGTGAGCCGCAACGTCGCGCGACCCGCAGCCTCCTCTCCCCTCTCAATCCACCAGCTGGTTCTGCTCGTCCTCCTCCGTATCCTCTCTCCTCTCCTCGTCTTCTCGCACGGTCTGCAACGCATACAGTCTTTCAGTTCCTGGTCCAGCAGGTCTCGACGAGG
Source organism: Rhodotorula sp. ZM1 (assembly GCA_009806315.1). Lineage (NCBI taxonomy): Eukaryota > Fungi > Basidiomycota > Microbotryomycetes > Sporidiobolales > Sporidiobolaceae > Rhodotorula > Rhodotorula sp. ZM1. The sequence goes on from QYSD01000011.1 coordinate 192,725, forward strand.
AATGCTTGCGCGTGACGAGCTTGCGAAGGTCGACTCGCCTCCTTCCACTCCACCCGCGACTCATAAACTGCTGAGGCGGCGAAACGACTGTGCTTGCAACAAGAAGAGTGGGAGAGGAATGCGAGATGGAACAAGCTGAAGGGAAAGGAGGGGAAGGGTATCTGGCGAGTCGAGGGTGAGAGAATGTGGGAATAGTTGCGAGGCGAGGCGTGGCGTGGCGTGGCGGAACGAACGAGGGGATATACAGCGAAGTAGGCGGAAGGAGAAAGCGAGCGGGACGCGACTAGAGGGCTTCGATCTGTTGGAGGAGGAAGCTCTTTTCGTCCTGTGCACGCTCAGACGGGGTCAGCCAACTCAAGCGGCTCACAGGGTCGCGGTACGCACATTAAACTGCTCGTCATCGCGTTCGTTGTGGAAGTTGCGGAGGAACGCGACCAGCTTGTCCTTGTTCCGCCGCAGGATGGCCTCGATCTGAGGCGGCTTCTTCGGGTTGGCGACGAAGATCTGCGTTCCGTCGTGCGAGGGCCAGCGAAACTTCGTACCGATTTCCAAAGACCGCGGAAACAGCGCAAGGGACGCACCTTGAAAACATGGAACGCCTCAAACTGAATGTTCTTGCTGCGGTCCTTGAGGAGGTTCATCATGACCTTGAGGTTCTCCTCGTTGGCGATGTAGCGCGTCATGACCTTGAAGTTGGTCCGGTCGAGCAAGATCTCGCCAAGGAGCTTGAGCGACTGGCGCTTCGTGACGTAGTTGGACGACTGGACGAGGAGCGAGTAGTGCGAGAAGAACTGCGCCCAGACTGTTGGTCAGCGGATGATGGAGCACAAGTCTCGTCGCGACGCACCTGGTCGTAATTCTCGTCGAGGTATTCGGCGACCATCGGCTTGTGTCGTGTGAGCGTTTCCTGCGAGACGAAGATATCGTTAGTGCAACCTCGGCGGTACTCCCTGGGTTCTATGCTCACCCGGAAGTTTGCTTGAGCGTCGCAAGCGATACCAAATGTCGTCTGCTCAATGTAGTCGATAAAGTTGTAGAACCTGCGGAGAGACCGGTTAGTCAAGCTCGTTAAAGTCGAACAACCTGCCGATGCACTTGTCCGAGTACAGCAATATCCGCGCGAGAGGTTCGTGTCGCAGCATCGCTCGCAGGATCATTCCCGTGTTGAGCGCGACGTCGGCGTTCTCGTATCTGCAAGAGGACCGTCAGCCAGCGCTTCGGCGCATTCGCACGTCGACACGCACCCTTTCAGCGCCGCAAAGATCGTCTCCTCCTTCGCGCTCAGGTGCTCCACCGTTGGCCACCGCGCCCCGATCTGTCTTCGAAGCAGGTTGTTGAAGATTTGCGAGACATCTTTCCGCGCCTGTCCTCCGCGGCAGTCGTCAGCGGTCCAACAACATGGAGCATGCCATAGAACTCACCTCGAACTCGAAGCGCCAGATGTTGTGCACCAGGAGCTGGAGAAGGTCGTTTGCGTAGACTTCCTGGGCGAGTTGGGCGATGATCTCGGGTTGTGGCTCGTTTTCTGCGCGCGTAGACGTTCAGTACGCATCCTGGATGCCATCAGGGGCTTAGACTGACCCCCATCGCCGTACAGCAACACTTTCATCTGGAAAAGGTACTTGGAGATGTCCTCGTTCGCCTGCAGAACCAGGAACCTGCCTGGTCAGCCTCGTGTCCGCTAGAGAGTACTTCTGAACTGCTGCTCAGCGACTGTTGTCCCCCCCTCGCAGTTCGCTCGTCAAATACACCGCTCCGTCCCCCACCTGAAGACGTTCCACGGAGCGAGCCGCTCGTCTCCCCTCGAGGCGGGTCAGAACAGACAGTTGGGAGCGTTAACGCACCTTTCTCTTCTGCTCTGGGCCGACCTGCGGACTATCGAGCTTGTAGATCGCCTCGCGCAGGCTCCGCACGAGGTCGGGCGGCGCCTTGGTCTTCGACCCAGACGGACGGAAGAAGTTCATAGTTGCGTGCGGTAGAGCGTGTGTGGAAGTGTCTGGATCGATTCTCACCGGTCCAGCAGGCGTTCTGAGGCGAGAGGAGGAGAGGAGAGCGAGTCCGAGGGACGTTCAGGAGGTCCGAAGTTGAGGGAGGCGCCGGCGGGCTCTCGGTGTCGCCCTGTCGCTGGAAAGGAGTCTGGCGGTGACGCGACGAGCAAAGCAGAGCTCAAGCCGCCAGAGAGTCGCAGCAGAAGCGGGAGTGAGCGAGACGACGGTGGCCAAGGGAGGAGGAGAAAGGAGAGGGGGACACATCTCGCTCCGCGGAAGCCAGTCGGTGGTCCTACAGTTGCGTGTTGCAAGTCAATCGAAGCCAGAGCGGTACAAGATAGGAGAAGCGTGACGAAGGGGAGAAATGCGGCCTCGACGGGGCGAGCGTGCGAATAAGGCGTCGGCTTGTCGAGGATTGGGTACCGAAAGGAGGCAAGGGATATTAGGCGTCGTGTATGCGTCGTGACGGGGGAGAGGTGCGGAGACAAGGTCTAGGGGCCGGGCGAGTTGTCGAAGAGGATAGGTAAAAGAGGGCGACGCTTCCGGCGAGACGAGGTCGTCGAGAGCAAATGATCGAGGGGTCGTTACATGACGATGCACTCCGTCTCGGCGTCCTTGCGTGTCGGGCGCTTCTTGCCGCCGGCCGCACCTCGCTTGTCGGCGCCGAGCTTCTTCAGCTCGGTGAGGCGTTGCATGGCGCGCTTGTTGCCTTGAGCTGTGGGCATGGTCAGGCACCGTCAGCATCGCAGCACGAGGCGAGTGCGCAGAGCATGAGCGAAATGCAGGTCCGACTCACCGGCCGCACGCATGTACCACCGCTTCGCCTCCTCGAGGTCTGCCTTGACGCCGATGCCGACCTCCGAATAATACCCAACCGCGTATTCCGCCTTGGGAAGTCCCTTGTTCGCGGCCCGCCGCGCCCAGAGGTACGCCTCGCTGTCGCTCTGCTTGAGAACGCCCTCGCTGCCGGTCAAGTACCAACCGCTCAGCGCGAGCTCCGCATCCGGGTTCCCTCGCTCCGCTGCGCGGGTGTACCACGCGATCGACCGTCGTGGGTCGACGGGGCAGGTGAGGGTGCCGAACTCGTAGCACGACCCGAGCTTGAACTGCGAGAGAGGGTAGCCGAGTTGGGCGGCTTGGGTAAAGAGTTCGCGCGCTTGCGCTGGGTCGTAAGGGACGAGAGTTGGGACGCCTTGGCCGCTCGCCTGCTGTTGCTGCAGCTGGGCAGCGGCGGTTTTGGCGCCGAGCGTCGCGGCCGAGAGGAGCGGTGGCGGCTTCTCGTACAGTGTGCCTAGCTCGTGGAGCGCATGGGGCGTCTCCTCGTCCGCCTGTGACGCCGCCCGTTTGAGCCACGCCAGGCCCTCCTTCGGGTTCCGCTGCTGCCCGAGCAGACCGTGTAGGAGGATCATCCCGAGCTTGTACATGCCCGCGGTGTCGCCCAAAGCCGACGCTTTACGGTAGAAGAGCACTGCGCGCGCATAGTCCTTGCGCGTTCCAGCGCCGAGCTCGTTGCAGACGGCTGTTCGATAGGTCGCGGCCGAGTGGTTCTGCTTCGACGCCTGAACGTAGAGGTTGTACGCCTTCTCGTGGTCGATCTGCAAGCCGAGCGAGCCGTTTCCAAGGCAGTTGGCGAGGAAGAACTGCGCGTCCGCGTACGCAGGCTTGCCGAGCCCGCTTCCCTGCGTCGCAAGCCGCTTGATGACCTTGAGCGATTCGGCAACAAGCGCGTCGCGGTACTTCTTCGCCGCCTTGTCGTCGGCGTTGGCGCCCGAGTTGAGCCGCTTGGCCGCCTCGATAAGGTATTTGGCAAAGTTGAATTGCGCTTCAGGGTCGGGGTCCGCCTTGATCCGCTGGCGGTACTCGTCGACCGACGCCTTCGTGATAGGCGGACCGGACAAGCTTGACGAGCCGGCGATGCTAGTCGAAGCGGAAGTCGGTTTCCGCCGCATCGTCCCGCCAGGTATCTGAAGCGACGACTGCGATCGCGCTAGCGAGTTCGTCGAGCCCTGCGGTGGTACGCCGAGCGACGATACGCTCGATACGCCGCGGTGTAGACTTCCGCCGTACGGGCCGGCCACTGGACCAGGTGCGAGACCGGGCGCCTTGGACGGTTCGAGGCCGAGTTGGCCGGTCGCAGCGGCGTAGTAGGGATTCTGTGCGGCCGCCATAGCTTGATAGTCGGATCCCCATGTGCCTCCGTGTCCTGGTTGAGGCTGGAACTGAGGCTGACCTTGCTGGAAAGACGGGCCGGATTGCGAGGAAGCAAAGCCGAGGTGGTTCGCCGGACCAGCCGGGTAGCCACCCATGTGCGAGGGAGGGAAGAAAGCCGAAGATGCATGCTGAGGAGGGACAGGGGAAGGAGGAGCGCCAGAGCCACCGAAGTAGTCGCCGCCTATACCGGGATACGGCGAGTTCTGCATCGACGACATGATTTGAGGCAGTTGAGGGATGTTGGACGTTGGTGCCTGTCCGCCGTAGGGGTCATCGTAAGCGAGGTAGCTGCCGCCGCTCGGTGGTCGACCCGCGTCGACGTCTGCGTAGCCTTCGACTCCGCCAAGCGAGTCTCGCTTGCCATACAGTGGCGCATCGAAAGCGCCGCCGTACCGACTCGACGACGCCGACGTCGTTCTGACGTGGGCACCGCCTGCAGGCCACCCTCCAGGTCCTGCACCACTTCCGCCGAACGAATGCCCAGGCCCGCTGTCGACGGAATAGACGCTCGCCGTCCCGTCTCCTCGTCCTCGGATCTCCATCGCTCCGTCTGGTCCATGCCCGATCGATCCGATTTCGTTCGGGCTGTACCGCCTGCCCGCCGCCGACGATCCACCAGGCGCGAGGTCGCTACTCCCTCTCGAACCCGCACCTCGCTGCTCGAACCGCATGTTCTCGATCCCGATGTTGAGATCATCGATTGCGGGTAGTCGAGGAAGGCCGGGAACATCGAAGGGCGAGAAGGTTGAGCCTTTCACGCTGGAGGCGGGCAGGGAGGGTAAAGGCGGGACGGAGCTGGGAGAGCCGGGGACGACGGCGAGCGAGGGGGAAGAGTGGTTGCCCTGGTTGTAGAAGCCAGAGTTTTTGGGCGAGGAAGAGGCGTAGCCTGTTGTGGAGAGGCGTGTCCGAGGGTTCGAGAGCGAGAGGTGGGAGGACGAGGAGGACAAAAGTCGCGTCAGTCGCCATCTCCTCGGTGAAGAATAGGCTCATCAGGGCGCGTAAAACTCTACCTCGCCATGCAGATCAGCGCTCGACCTGGGCTCACCTTGTCCGATAGCTCCCCACTGACCCTGAGCGTGTTGAGGCGGGACCAACCCCCTCGTCACAGCACTCGGTTCCCCAGGTCCTCCATAAAACGAATCGTCCATTGTCTGGCTCCTCAACGGCAATCCCTTCGCTCGACCCGAATGTGTTTGAGTCAGTTGTTGAGGCGGCGGAGCGGGTTGAGATGGGACGACCGATGAAGAGGATCCTGCGGCGTAAGGATTTGCGGAAGGGAGGTGTGGGTCAAAGGAAGGCGAGTCCAGCAATGGCACGGGTGTCGTAGATCGAGGGGTGGAGCCAGAGGTGCCGTGCGTTGACGAGGGAGGAGGAGTTTGGAAGTGGTAGTCGAGAGGGCCCATCCTGGCGGTTCGCCCGGCTCTTGCAGTCACAGCGGAGACTACCACGAGCGCAGACGACCTCCCGTGAGCAGTGACAGCGAGGACGACAACGTCGACGTCGACAAGCCCAAGAGAGGCATCTCTGGCGATGCACAGTCCGCAGCGTTCTTCGAAGCGGTTTGATCGACTCGTGTACCGTGCGAAAACGACCCCTGGGCACTCTCGACCAAGCAGAAATCGCTTGCGGAACGAGACAGCGGTCCCTCTCCACCTGCTTCCTCAACTGCAAAGTGCTGATGTTACAAGACAGAGCGCGCGGGAACGCGCCAGAGACAACCTGCGACGACGACGACGACAACTCAGACTCCTGCACGTTTCTCGTCCACTGCGATCCGACTGCGGTCTCCGGCTGCCTGACTCGTCGTTTCCGTCCTTTTTTGAGGCGAAAGCGTGGTATCGTGTGAATGTGGGGGGACGAGTGGGAAAGATGCGATGGCAGCGAAAGGGAGTGGAAGCGGATTACTTGGTGAAGAAGCGGACAACTGCAAGCCAGCGAAACCGTCAGTTCAAGTGACGGGAACGAGGGGAAGAACGACGACAAACGCTTGCTCAGGAGGTGGAGGCTGACGACGCTGAAGATGAAAACGACTGCAAGGGAGAGGACGATGACGGGGTCGCTGTTGCCGGTTCGTTGCAGGCGACGCAGGTGTCGAGGGCGGAGAGGTCGTCGTTGAAGAGAAGGCATGGGAGGGCGAATCGTGTGAGCGGGAGATGTCAGCTCGCGCATCCCTATCCGCTCAAACATCCACGTGCACTCCTTTCCTCCCCATTCATAGCCTTCCACGCCATCCCCCTCATCCGCTCCACGTCCCACCCCCTTACCCCCCCCACCGAGTAGAGCCGGACGGAACGCCGAACGTACACCTTGAGACCGGGAGCCTCGTCCGTGTAAAGCTTCATCATTGTGCTCGAGCTCCCGCCGTGTCCTGCCGCCCGCGCCGAATGGGGCACGTCGTCCTTCTTGCCGTTGAGCGCAGCGGCGCGTCGCCTGGTCCATCCCGAGCAGTCGCCCAAAACGTTTGAGCCGCGCACAAAGAGTCAGCACGGGGTATAAAACGAGAGCACGGCGCGCGGTCGAACGAGCGTGGAGATGAGGAGTGGTGAAACGCACCGCATCTGCATCTGCGGGCCCTTTGCGCCGGGGATGCGGGCGGGAGGAGTACCAGTGCGCGGTGAGTCGGCCATCGTAGCGAGCTGTGCGTGCCGTGAGCGGAGACGGAGAGATTGAGAGGGTCGACCCGTGAGGAGGAGGAGCGGGGGTGGACAACTCGTTCAAGGACTCGCTTCACTGGGTAGCTTGCACAGCTAGAGCTAGAGACAGAACACAGACAGCCAGTCGAGCGCCAACGTGCGAGTCTCTCATCGTCCGAAGCGCGTTCGAACGGGTTGCAACGAGGATGCAGCACCATATGAGGCTGCAGTAGAGCGTACTCTGTAGATTTTTTGGATTCGTACGTCCGACGAGAGAGAGAAGAAAAAAAGTCCGGCCCAAACCGGCACGCAGGAGATACGCGGCGCGAGAGAGACGGAGAAGAGAAAGGAGAACTGCGAAGATGGTGCCGGTTTGAGGGACGGCGGGAAAGGGAGTCGATGCGTGGGATGCGAGAGGGTTAAGAGGGAGGGCGACAAGAGACTGTCTTCGTTTAGTTCTGCGGGTGGATCAACAGAGGGTTAGTCCGGACAGCAAGAAGCGGTAGACTGAGCGAGAGTGCGCACAATATCCTCAAGCTTGACGTTGTCCTGCTGCACGATGTTGAAAACAGTGAGAAGCTGTCTCGGCAAGACAGTCCCGCATAAGAGACGCGACGAAACGCACCTCTGCAGGTGCGGCCGCCTCGACCAACTCGGGCACCTCGTCATCGTCCGCCTCCTTGCCCTCGCCCTCCGCGCCGCCCGCCTGCGACGCCTGGTACTGCTCCGCAAAGCGCTTGAGCTGCGCCATCGTGTCGGGCCCGAGCTGGTTCAGGACGTTGGGCATGAGCTCGGCGAGGTCCTTGTGCATTCCGCGGCCGTAGATGGCGTAGACATTCGAGCCGGCGGCGGCGTGGACTGTACGATGAGGCGACACAAACGAGTCCTGGGTGAGCGACAGCGGAAGAGAGCGAAGGAGGAGGATGCGGACGAACCGGTCGGACGCTGGAAGTTAAGAACGGCGGTGCCGTTCGTGAACATGTTGACCTCCTCGACGGCTGCGACGCACGGACAATGCGCAACGAGTAAAGCACGACGCAAGCGTCAGCCCCGTCCATCGTCCCCGCAAGACCACTCCGTCCAGCGACGGGCACGCGACACCTCCTCGCGAGCCGGAAAGCAGGAGCGAGACGCACTACCAGCCGACTGGACGTTGAGCTTCTTGAGCTGCGCCTGGAGCTTCTTGTCATCGAGCGCGGCGACCGGCTTGGGAGCGACCTTGCGACGGATGGGCTGCTTGGCGCCGCCTGCGAGCGGGACCGCGCGAGTCGTGCGAGCGAGTCAGCACAGCGCTGAAACCGTACGAGTTGCAGGCCCAGCCATCCATACGCTGACGCCGCTGTGGTTTGCGGGTCGTTGCTGGATGGGGACGAGGGGGCAGCGCGAGACACCAAGAGAACGCGGGCGCACCAATTTTGAGCTGCTGCGTGCGAGCCTGCAGCTTCTTGAGCGCTTCGGGGTCAAAGTCGGAGCTGGCCATGGCGACGTGAGCGGGTGGAGCGAGATGAGCGAGGACAGGGTTGGCGAGGACCACAGCGCTAACCTCGCTTTCATTCGCTCTTTCCGGACTGCTGAAGTGCTCGATACATTGCTACAGACCAATCCATTACCCCTGCGCAACTCCCAACTCGCCTCGTCCCGTTCTCCTTCCTCCCGTCCACTTTCCTCTCGACGGCCTGGCAACCCGTCCTCACACGGCCGCGATGAACCAGACAGCACGCTCGATACTTCGAGCGACCTCCCAAGTTCTCCCTCGCTGCACCTGCAACCTCGCCGCGCGCCCGTTCGCCCTACGGCGCCCTCAATGCCGCTTCTACGCCGCTCCTCCCCCTCCGCAATTCGAAGAACAGATTGTACAGGCGGCGAGGAAGGTTTTGGAGCATGGAGACAGCATGGATGAGGGGTCCATCGAGGCGGCGAAGCGGAATAAGCAGCTGGAGACGCTAAGGTCGGCGTTGAGAGAAGTCGAAGAGGCAGAAGAGGTGAGTTTGCGATCGTCTGAGGGTGCGAAAGGTCTTTCGGTCTACTTCCCGTGGTTGTGTCACATGATCCTACCGGATCGGAGTTTACAGTCTCTCCCGAACGACTCTGACTGCCTCCAATCGAAACAGACCCTCCTCGAGCTCCTCCAACTATCCGCCTCCGAATCCGATCCCGAGCTCCGCGACCTCGCCGAAGCCGACATCCCCGACGCCGAGTCTCATCTCCGCGAAACCCGACGGACACTAGTTGCCGTCCTCGCCCCTCCTCCACCAGCCAACTCCCTCTCCGCGCTCGTCGAGTTGAAAGCCGGTGTGGGCGGGTCCGAGTCGGCGTTGTTTGCGGCAGAGTTGGTGAGGATGTATCAGCGGTTAGCGACGCGACGAGGGTGGAAGGCGAGTGTGGTCGAGTACACGGCGCTTGAAGGCGCTGGATTCGGGAACGCCTACAAGGAGGCGCTGGTGGAAGTAAGCGGAGACGGTGCGTTCGGGTACTTGAGGCGCGAGGCGGGCGTGCATAGGGTACAGCGGGTTCCGACGACGGAGAGTCAGGGTCGGGTACACACCAGCACGGTCGCTTGCATCGTGCGTCCCATCCGCCTCTTTTCCAGCTCACGAACGGCTTACAGCTTTCCTTGATCGTGCAGGTCCTGCCGTCCGAGTCGGGCAACCAGCATATCGAGGACGACCTCTTCGAGATGAAGGACGTCAAGGTCGAGACGATGCGATCGCGTGGTGCCGGTGGTCAGGTCAGTTCCGTTGCATCATGTCAATTCATGCGTCTGTCATCACGTGCTGACTGATGCAAATTGCTCGCTCGAACAGCACGTCAACAAAACCGAGTCGGCCATCCGTCTCACGCATTTGCCGACGGGCGTGACCGTCTCGATGCAGGACTCGCGTTCGCAGCACGAGGTCCCTCTCTTCTTGCTCTCCGCCTTTCGCTGTGGTCTCGTCGCTCACGGCCTCGTTCGCGCGCAGAACCGAACAAAGGCCTTCCAAGTCCTCCGCGCCCGCCTGCTCGACCGCAAGATCCAGGCGGACCAGGAAGCGCGGCGTTCGATGCGTCGAACGCAGTTCCGGGGTGCAGACAGGAGCGAGAAGATCCGGACTTACAACTTTCCTCAGGTGCGTTCGGCGCTCTTTCGCCTCGCTTGGAATGACAGCTGATTTGAGCTGTTCTATTGTGGGATGACAGGGCCGCTTGACGGACCACCGTATCCCGCTCACGCTCTCTGCGCTCGAAGACGCGATGGAAGGTGGCGAGACGCTCGATTTCATCAACGGCGAGCTGGAGGAAATGGAGCACCGCGAGAAGATGGAGGATATTCTGGCGGGAGTGGAGGAGAACTAGATGCTTCGTGGATCTGAGGAAGAGGCATAGACAGGACAGCGCAACTCGCAACTTGCAACTCGGCAACTCGCATTTCGATGATCCTTGCGTTCCTCGATAGTAATCAGCCCTCAGCGTGCATTCGTGTTCTCCTCACCGGCCTCTACCTCTCTCCTTTAGCCCGCACTCACGCATTCTCGCTTTCCCACAACGTCTGTCTTGGGCGTCCCGAGCTTTAGTTGTCGCTGTTCTACGGTGTTGCCAGTCCCCTCTGCGCTGCTCGGTGTCGTGCGCGTACGCAGGTCTCGGCGACTTCCCGCCTTGGTGACTGTTGTTGTAGTCGACTTGCACGTGGAGAGATGTTGTCGATACCGCTCAATCTCCCTTTCCCCTCGACCCGCTCGACCCAGCCCTCCTAGCACCGCTCCTCGCCAGCCGTTCCCGCTCCTCTTTTTTCGCCGTCTCGATCAACACGAATCCGGTGACCATGCCGACGAAGCACAGGCCGAAGAGGAGGATAAGGGCTGGGAGGCGGATTGCCCATTCACGTGAGAAGGGGAAGAGGCTGAGGAGGGGAGAGGAGGGTGGCAGGAAGGGCTATATCGTCCACAGGGTGGCACGAGCGAGCATCCATGACGATAGTCGGACGGAGGAACGGTGGAAGCGAGTTGTGGAAGCGAGGGATGTCAGCCGCACTGCCCGTCTCATCAAACTGTAACAGCGACGCACGCTGAGCAAGGTCCATAGCGTGTAGTAGACGAAGAACGAGATCGAGCAGAGCAAGCCGATGCCTGTTCGAGCCAGAGAAGCAGTTGTGAGCGCGGGGAGGGGGGGGGGGGGGGAGAAGCTGGCATGAGGAACCGTACCACCGACTGTCCGGTCGCTGAGCGTCTGCAGGCCAAGGAGCACCGGTTACGACGGCCGTAACGACTTCGTATGACTGGCGAGAACGCACCATGGTCCGTTCCCTCTCCTCGAGCCAGTACAGCACAGTCGCAGCCTCGAGCGCGATAGGAAAGCACAGCAGGCAAGTTATCGCATGCGGACACACGTAACGAGCTCGTTCAGTCAGTACAGCGGTTGTCGGTCAGCTCGAGTGGCTCGTCGACGACGGAGCGACGGAGGCGATGAGCCGGTCGCACAAAAGTGCGCATGCCGATGCGCATGCGGCCACCAGCTCTTTCCCGCGGCTCCAATGGTGTGAAACTTGGCAGTCAGGTTATACGTCGCTTCTCCTGCGCCTCTGTCTGTCGTCGCAGCGTTCTGTCCACACAAACTCAGGGAACGGCCAGTGCGCATACCCGTGCGCCTAATCAGGCGTGGCTATGATGCGCAGAGGCGCTTAATGGTCGGCCACAAGCGCGTTCGTAGGCGCACCTCACTCTCGCTGGCGAGCAGGACCCCTGTCAATTTGCCAGCCACCCAGATCAAGTGTGCGACGGCGGGTGGGCGAGGTGCTATGCAAGCTGCCGCGCAAAGTCCTTGTGCTCAGCCCGTACACAGCTCAACTCAACGCCCCAGTGATGGCAGACTGAAAGCGTAAGTAGCTTTGTCAGCAGGAGAGGAAGAGAAAGGTGCGAAAGAAGAGTGTTGCAGTCGTCTATGGGAGGCAACTTTTGTGAGCTCAGCAAGGTGCAAGGGAAAGATGGAGGCGGCCCGCAAGGGAAATTGGGAAGGTCCGGCCTTCGAAGTCTATCCAGTGGCTCAGAACGGCGCGCAGTGTCATCTGTAGCGAGTTGGGTATCCGAGGGACGTTCAAGTACGTGTAGGGACAGCAAGGAACTGAAGTACCCAGTCCGAAGTGATTCAACCGCACTAGTACTTCTCATCGTCATGAGAGACAAGCGCGACAGGCTGCGCTGCTGCCGGCTGAACGATTGCCTCACACAGCAAAATCACTTCAGCGACAGTGAGGTTTGGTGGAAGGCAGGAGCGGTGCGCGCCGGCATGACACGCGAGGCAAGTCAAGGTTGGCTTCGGTGCGGAAGTACCGGAGCGGGCAAGGGTTTTTCCGCAAAGTGTGCATGCCTGTGTCATGCAACTGTGTCAGCATGGAGCGGAACTTTGGAGAAATGAGGAGAACTGACCGAAGAATGGGGTGACAAGTCAAGGTTGACGCTTGGGAGGGTAGCAAATCGGGTATCGGCGGTCAGCTGTTGCAACAGCAGGTCAGGACTCGTCAAGAAGGAGGAGGGAAAGGGAAGCATTCTCACCGGGCTTGGCTGTGACGGGAAGGAATACAACGCGTTGCCTGCAAAGATGCGGATGTTGTCGGGTGCGGGTGATAGAAGTTCGCGGCGCAGGAACAGGAGGTTGTCCTCATACCACCTGTTGTACATTCGGACGAAGAAGTAGGCCTCGGGAAGTGAAGGGGAGCGAGCAGGAACCATGACTAGTCCCATCTTTGCCAACCATTCGCCCTCAGCTGCGGGCGACGCACGCTGCCGTGCCTCCTCCGAGCCACGGTAGCGATAGTAGAGAGAGCATGTGCCGCCATTGAGCGGTGGGAGAGAGGATGAAGTGGGAATTGCGGGCTGACGGACCGCTGAATGAGTCTATGTGCGCGAGTGAATCGGGGGAAACAAAGACATGCGGTATGTAGTGATAGTGCTTGTGGTCAATAATAGCCGCAAGCTCCCAGGAATGAGCCTCCCGTGAAGGTGAGCCTGAGTCCGAGACCAGAATGAGGAGCTGCGCGCTGGGTGATCAGCGGGCAAACGCCCGCCCTCCCAACGCACCTGCCAGATGTGAGGCAGGTTCAAGAGACGACTAGAACACGAATCCGGTGCATAGCAAGGAGAAGCCATGTCGGATCGCAGGCAGCAGGCCTCGAGTTCGTTCCGTCCCCGATTGGAGATGCCCTCCACCTCCAGTACGAGCAGCTCTTCAACCGTAGCAGGGCATGAGGCACTGGAGGAGTCTTCGGGTAAGGTGGCAAGGGCGTATGGCTTGAGTTCGAGGGTTGCTCGTGCGCGAACCAGGACGTGACCTCCTTGGCAGACTGAAACTGAGTGCTGGCGCGTGCCGAGAGTGTCGAGTACATCCGGATCAGCAGCGCCCGGACCCTTGTGCGGCGCAGCATATGCCTGAAGAAGCTGCGAGAGCCAGAGCTGCAGCGAAGATCAGCAGAGGGAATCCACGGGCGAAACGGACCTCCGTACGCACCTCCACAGCCTGCATGCTCGACCGGTGACACTCTAGCAATATCAAGATCGTAAAGATGATCCCGAATCGTGTTCGGCATCTCCGTGAGGGTCTGCTGAACGTAGCCGACGGTTTCACCAGCACTTCCGTACCGACAGAATCCGACACAGGCGTCAAGTGAGGAGAGAAGTGAGGCGTGGGAGGGACTGAGTCCGTCACTGAGGTTGGATATACGAGAGAAGGAGGGATCTGTTGCGCCGGAAGTGGGCGGCAGAAGGGGAGAAAGGATATTGAGGAAAGAATCAAGGTAGCACGAGCTATCCTGCCATTGTGCGTAAATGAGAGTTCCAGCTGGGGTGTAGGGGTAGCCCCCAACGCGAGCAGCCATCATATTCGACGGGGCACTTCGTCTTGTCGTGATGACGGACTTCTGCGCGAAGGAAGAAGAAGGTGGGAGACAAAATGCTGGGAGCGACGGTGGCTGAAGCATGGAGCGCCGTTTTGAGAGCGTTGCTGAGGGTTGCGGTGGTGACGCAGGAAGCGGATGAGGGAAGATGGACGGGTGCGGTACCTTTTCCGAGCGTTTTCGGCGTTTATTCGCTGCGGGGTGGAAGGATGCGGGCGCGGGCACGTCCTCGGAGTGCGTGCAAGGCGCGTGTGGTCGGCCGTCGTTGTGATCGGTGGACGGCACCTTGTTGCGCTGCTGCGGACGATCCTCGTCCCGGTTGGGAGCGGAGGAGGTCGGGAGGGAAGTACCATAGCCGGCATCTAAGGATTGCCGACTAATGTGTGAGCATGCATGTGTCAGAGAGAGGAGAGGACTCACCAGCAGCCTTGTCCAGCAACTCGAACAGCCCAATGTGATCAAGAAGCGGCTGAGACCCTCGACGAGTGCCCACTTCTCCCCGCCCGTGCTTTGAATCAGAAGCTTATGCTGTGCTTCTACGGCGTTGCTTGTCTCTGGCAAGCCAGCGAGATTGACAGGACCCATGCAGCCCTCCGAAGCGAGTGCCATTCCAGCATTCCTCGATCTTGCCCACCATTCCACCCAGTAGCCGATTGCGGGCCACCGCTGCCTCAACGCGGAACTGTAACGTTCGGCGTGGTTTCGAGTGGAGGCACGACTTCATCCCCAGGCGAGCGACGTGGAGGCGGCCGCATCGGCCGTGGGAATGCGTTTGCTCTCTGCCGTTCTGAGGACTGAAGCGTCGAAATGGCGCTGGCAGCCGCACCGAGAACAGGCTGCAAGCTTGAGGCCGAACTCGTATCTATCCGCACTTGTTGCCGTTGCGAGGTGAGCTCGACAAGCCCGAACGAGGCTTGCAGTCGATTCGTCGATCGAAGAGTACGCCGGCTTCTCTGAGATGGCTGCTGCGACGTGGTCGGCGAGGGAGACGTCGGTAAAGATGGACTCGAGGTGGGAGGCAAAAGTGTTGGTGTCGTCAAACTCGAGGTCGGAGAACCAGTCGGCGAAGGCAGCATCATAGCCCGCCGCTTGCGCAGCGCTGTAGTCGACGACACTGAGTAGTCGGACCAGTGTCTCGAGCATGTCAAGCCCGCCGTCAACGAAGACCTTGATGATGTACGCAAAATGGCGCCGGTACTCGCCGGGGTCTTCTCCGAAGTCGTGACGGTCTGTACAACCACAATCCATCGGGCAAGCCGGATGTCGAAGATTGTTGTTGTGATGAGGGTGAACTGAACCCTCCGCTGAAACAGGTATTGTGACCGTCCTAGAGCATGACGCCTCGACGAAGGACCGCTCGCAACTCGACCTCGTCGGCGGCTGCAAGCAGCCGCCGACGCATGAAGGTCGAGCAGATGTGGAGTGTGGGATCCTGCTCGTCCTCGCACAAGGTTGAAAAAGCGCTAGGGCGGAGAGAGGCCAGTTCGGGGAAGCAGTTCCGCATGAGGAGCGGGGTGAGAATCGGAGAGGAGGGAGTATGGGTAGGCGGAAGACCACCTTCTTTGCGCACAGTACTGATTGGACGGAGATTGCTAAACTTCGGATGAATGTCAAGCGCGGAGGGGATGTGAGCGGGAGTGCCAGGCTCCCCCGTGTCACGACCCGGTCGAAGCTGAGCCGGCGTCATGTGCGGGTGGACGGAGGCAATTGCCAGCAGTCGATGTTTTGCTGAGTGCGGAGCTGATCGCACCGTAGGCAGAGGATGAGTGTGCCACCCTTCGTGCCAAATCTGGGTTTCGGTAGCTCCAGGCGCCCGCTTTACGAGGACGAGCGTGGCCGAACATTGCTTCTGCACAAGTGAGCCCGCGCATTCGAGGCAGATGTCGCGTGCCGGCACGTTGCGCCGATTCTCCGTCGGAGCGGCGGTCGCGGGCGCCTCGTCGCCGTCCGGCCTCTCCTCAAGATCTCCGTCCTCGCTTACTCCAGCTTTCAGAACCTCCGACTTTGCCGCTGGCCGTCTGACGAGCAGTCGTCCACTGCCTTGACAGCCCTGCGCTTCACAGACCCAGATCCCCAGACATTGACGGGCCCCCGCGTCGTCCGACGATTTTTGCGGGTCGAAGTGTCGCCGGCGCTGGTACGACGGGTTTGAGAGCGCCCATGCAGGCGTGATGACCAATCGAGTGGAGTTGTCACGAGACCAAGTGACGGGAACGGTGACGGTGCGAGTCCAGTTGCCGTCAGGCATGTTGAGGTCGAAAGACGGTTCGACCGAAGACTTGGCGGTCATTGGGCGGGAGGAAACGGCGAGAGAGCCTGCGAGAGGTAAGCAAGGCATCAGTCTCTGGGGGGAGGGCGGGGAATATCAATTTGCTCACTCTGTGCGGAAGGGTGCGGGATCATCGACGCCGGGAGAGCGGGCGAGTGAGGGAGCGAGACCGGCGCATTCAGTAGAAGTGGTAATCGACAAGCGTGAACTGAGATGCTGAGCTTGCCACACGCACATCGTGGACCTCCAGCTGACAACACAAGATGGGTCGTGCGCCTTGCAAGCCGCCTCCTTCGAGGACGTCCCAGGTTGCCCACCGAGCGTCGTCTTCGTAGAGTTCGCACACTTCGACGCCGTCGCCGTGAAGCTCGCGCCGTTCGGCGGAGCAGATCGAGTCGGGCGAATTGACAAAAGCCTGGAAGTCTGCACGAAGTTTTCGACGCTGAAGAGCTGGTCAACATCTTCCGACAGGCGTAGTTGATACCGTACTTGATAGAAGAGGGAGTCGCGAACAAACGATGCTGTTCGCGTCAACAGAACGGCGTCGCAAGGGCCAGTCAGCCAGCCGAAGCAGCTCGGCGAAGGAAGCGTTGTGAACTCACCCTTTCTGCCAGCGTTAGGCCCTATTGGTAGAGATAGTCGACGAGAGTACGCAAGTTGACGTTGAGCTGCGTGCAGTCATCGCCAGCATTGACATGTCGCGTAACGAGCAGACTTGAGTTCGACTTCGTCGGCGGAGCGCAGCCCGAGCGTGTCCACCAGACTGGAAGACACGAGACAGATCTCGTCAGCATATGAACGTGGACTCGGCAAGAGCGAGAAGGACGGAAGTGCAGACGCACCCTCAACCGGCATCAACTCAATATCCGACATGCCGACGTACCGCCAAGGATCCATGACGCCAAAGTAGACCACCAGCCACGGATTTGGCTTGACCCGGCGCTTCACCTCGGGTTTTTGCGGTCAGCTGCGAACGGGACAGTCGGGGTTGTTGACCGCTTCATCCGTTCCTGCGTCGTGCTGGCCATCCAGTCCGCGAGCAAACCGACCGTCCGAGTTACGCAGTCGTCCTCCCATGCCAAACATTGAGCCTTGCGGGCGATAGCGCGGCGGTTGAGTGAAGCGGGGGAGCGGGAAGGGCGGCGTCCCCCAGTCGGGACAAGCGGGGGCTTGTAGGCCAGGAGCTGTGGTATGCGGCAACCAGTATAAAAAGCAGTTGAAGCACTCGAAGGCGAGTGAAAGCGGGACTGAAGGATAGAGGAAGCGAAGGGAGAGTGAAGCGGTAAGAGGGCGCTGTCCTTCATTTCAGTCTGGTCGAGTCGAGCTCTGCGGGCGCAACCGAGCTCGTTAGCATCGGTAGCAGCCCTTGCGAGCTTCTGAACGTGCGCCATCCAGCAGAAGGCGCCCCTATAAGCCATGCGTATCTTCATGCGCGACGGCAGGCGCACTTTGGTCGCGGGACGCTCGCCAACGCGCCTGGAACCATGCGCACCTCACTCTCCGCTCACCCATGTCCAGCCGGCGATCCTTGACGGACACGCGCACTTTTGCAGTGGGGAAGCGCATCCGGCGAGCTGATGAGCGATGAGGGAGATTTGGCGGCGTGCGGCGGGTTGAGCGACATAGCCTGGCAGTCTGGGTGGATGGACCGATCGCAAATAGTGTTCTGCAGCTCGCGCTCAAGTCTCAGCTCCCTCCGCAGCGTGTTTGTCGAGGAGGAGGCCGCGCGCGAGGATAGGTCTCTGCACAAACCGGCGACGAGCAACTTGGACGATAACCTCACGCTTACTCTCGCTCTTGCCCGGTCTGAGGCTGTCTGATATCGTGTGGCGGGCTCACAATGCCACCGAAGGCCGGCCCTAGCCGCGCCTCGTCGTCCAGCGGCACCACCAGCTACGGTTCCCTCACCGACATCGTCTCGTCTCTTACGCGGGCCCAGGTTGGCGCAGCAGCGGCAAGCGTGGCAGACGATGAGCTCGACAAGCACATTGCAGAGATGCTGCTCAAAGAGGCGAAGCAGAAGGACAGGATGTGGGGCGAGAGAGGGACGAGGGCGTACTACGACCCGGACAAGGAGAAGTGAGTTAAAGGTCTTTATAGCCGTGTGAACGATAGATGCTGACCTGGTCTTCGCTGCACAGGACCGCCGCCATCCGCAAGCCGAATACTCGCTTCTTGTCGGCCGTGATTCGAAACGTCGACGACCACAACGCCGCTCTGCGCCGAGCAGACGAAGCCGCAGCTCGAAAGCGCGAGCAGGAGGAGCGACAGGCGGCGGAGCAATGGAGGAGAGAGCGAAGAGGCGATAGGGACGATGACCGGGACAGGCGGCGGCGAGACGAAGACGAGGAGGAGGAAAGGCGGCGAGTGCGACGCAGGCGGGAGGAGCTGGGACTCGACGAGCACGGCTCTCGGGGCGGCAGTGACGCAGGACGACGCCGAGCCGGAAAGGATGAACCTCTTCAACAGCGGGACGAACACCGATCGTCTCGTAAACACAGACGGCGATCTCGTTCGCCGTCTCCGCGTCGACGGGACGACGATGGGCGCAGACATCGTTTCACCGAAGACGACAGGCGCAATCGGCGACGCGACTCTCCCCGACGAGATGAGCGTAGCCACCGGCGAAGTCGGACGGTCGAAGCGGAGCCTGACTCGCCGGACAAGGGTAAGGGGAAAGAACGCGATGTGGAAGAGATCTTTGCTGAGGTGGACGCCGAAGTCGAGCTACAGAAGCATTCTCATCTGTCGAAGCGGTGCGTTCTCTTCGCCTCTCGCTCTCGCCTCTCTTGCTGACTCTCACGCCCTGTAGACATCGTCGTTCTCCTTCGGCTCCACTCCCACATTCCCCTCCTCCACCAGTACCCTCCGAACCCCTCCCCTCCAAAATGGACCGATACTTCTCCGAAAACTACGACCCACGTCTCGACTATTCTCTCGACGACGTGACAGACCGCTCGACAGGCTTGATTGCGGAAGGCGCCTTTGATACATGGGATCGCATGCTGGATGTTGTCAAGGCGCGCAAGGAGGACAAGAAGGAGAAGGAGTTGAGGGAGAAGTTGGAGCGCAAGGCGGAGAGGGACAGGATACGGAAGGAGCGGGAAGAGCGCAAGAGGAGGAAGCGCAGACATGGGAGTGTTGGCGATAGCTCGAGTGAGGAGGAGGAGGTTGGGCCTCGCCACAATCCGAAGAGCGGGCTGATGGCCATGCAATACGCGAATAAGGGCAAGACACGGGAGTGGGATCTGGGGAAGGAGACTCCGACGTAGCAGTCCTTCACCAGCAGGCAACATATTGCGTCTTCTTCGCTTTGCCCGGCCAGTGCGCCTTTGCCAGCTGATACCTATCCAGCACTGCAGAAGGAGAGGCTAGCAGCTCAGTGACTGACGGTGTCGCTACCCAATGGCACCGATGTAGCTCAACGCCGCCAGCGCGCTAGACGCTGTAGCTTGTGCTTGAAAAGCAGGTGGATAATAACGGGCGGACTCTGCCTTTCGAGCAGAGGGCAGTCGTTGGGGCGGAGGCACAATTACAGGTCAAAGAGCTGCTGCCTGGCGGAGAGTGCCCGTCGGGAATGACGGAAAGTTCTGGGACCCAGCGAGAGATAGAGGACGGCGTTGAGGGCAAAGTAGGAGGGCAAGAAAACGAGCAGGCTTCAAGGGAAGCGCTGGCGCGTCTGTAGGCATCTTGCGAATGTAGCAAACTTAAGCAGAATGGGCCCAACGGAGTCGAGGTGCAGGTGTCGGTGTCGGCAGCAGCTGCTCGCAGCCGACATTTCGTCTCCGCTCACGTCCAACGAAGAGGACAGGGACTGCGCCCTCTGCGCTCAAAAGGCGGAAGCGCCGAGCGACAGCCTCATCCACGAAACCGTCTCTCCCTGTGCCGTATCCACTTCTGGGCATCCCAAACCTGCAGAACGGATGGCATAGCATCCCACGAGGGACCCACGCAACACGCCTAAACGTCCTCCGGCGCGTGCGCTGCCCGTTCCATCGTCGCTTTCTTCGCCTCCCTCAACTTGCGCTGCAACTTGAGGTGCGTCCCCATCGGCGTCTTGTTCGTGTCCTCATTCTGCAAGAACCGATTGACCTTGTCGCGCTTGTTGGGCGCAAATTCAACCTTCTCGCGACGCTGCTCGATCCACTTGGCATTCGACTCGAGCTTCTCGACCAACTGCTTGACCGACGCAACGAGCTTGCCCTGCTTCGCCGTCGAGGCCTTCTTCGCATGTCGTCGGAGGGTGACGATAGCGGGGAGGGCGAGTTCAGGGAAAGCGATCGAGGTCGAAAGCGCGCCGTAGTACTCCGTCAAGAGGTAGACGAGCTCCTCGACGAGCGCATCGGCATACACTCGCGTCCGCTGATACGCCGTCGGACACTTGAGATAGTAGTCCCAGTCGAGCGGCTTGAGCGTCGATGGCTTGTTGCGCTTGGTGAGTTCGGGCGAGTCGAGGATCTCGAAGAGCGAGGCGGCGAGCGGTATGTAGGTGCCAGTGCGAGAGACGATGCGGAGGAGGGAGCGGATGAGGTGGAAGCGGAGAGGATAGTAGCGGGAAGTAGGGACGAGGCTGTGGGAGAGCGAACGGCAAGGTCAGCGAGTGAGCAGTTCCTCGCGGAACAAGAAAGATTGAGACCCACCGGATGGCACCAAGCGCGACCTGGATGAGCGGGTACAGCAATTGCTGCAACGGGCTCTCGCCCACCTCCGCAACCCTCTGCTTATCACCCGCCGTCGACAACACGATACTCCAAAAATCGACGGCATGGACGAACTGCCAGTTGTACACCGACTTGAAGGCCTCCTTGCTCGCTTCCTTGATGCCCTTGCGAAGGAGGACGGCAAGCGAGCGGATGTAGCTGAAGGCGAGTTGGTAGGCGAGGTCGGTCACTTGCTTGCCTGAGAGGAGGAACAGTTCCGAGGCCGAGTACTTCATGAGCTCGATGGCGGGAAGGGTGTGGACGGAAGTTTGACGCGACGCGGCGAGAAGGGCGGCGTAAGTTCCCTGTGTAACAAAACGGAGGAGATCAGCGGGTCCGCTCACAGCCAAGCGTAACGCGTCTCGCGGACGCGCCCGTCAGCCAACGCACCTTCATGATCGACTCCCGCAAGCTGTGATCCGCCGCGATCGCCAACTTCCTCAACGCCGCAAACGCCTGCACCTTCGTCTCGTCACTCGTGCCGCTCTCATACACGCCCAGCAGCATCTTCACCAAGCCACGGGCGACTTTGCGGTTCCCGACGATCCAGGGAATGAGGTTCGCTGATTCGGTGACGGCGTAGGACGGGATGTCGGAGGTGGAAGAGACGGTCGAGAGTAGGTTTTGGAGAGAGACAAAGTAGGATTTGAGGAGGCGTTGGGCGATGGCGTATTGCTTCGAGTTGGTCGAGAG
Source organism: Rhodotorula sp. ZM1 (assembly GCA_009806315.1). Taxonomy (NCBI): domain Eukaryota; kingdom Fungi; phylum Basidiomycota; class Microbotryomycetes; order Sporidiobolales; family Sporidiobolaceae; genus Rhodotorula; species Rhodotorula sp. ZM1. Next base: position 214,081 of record QYSD01000011.1, read on the forward strand.
TTTGCTGCGCGCCGTAATGAAGCGCTATGAGCTCCCATGACTGTTTCGGGAAAAGAGCCGAGCACTGCAAGCGAAAGCGAACTCACAATTTCCCGCCGACCTCCTTGAACGGCACCATCGAGCTCAATACAACCGGCGTATACTTGAGCGTCGTCAGAACAACCTTGCGGAACAATTTCGGGTCGTGAATCTCGTAATGCTCGGCGTGCGCCGCATCCGAGGTTGAGGGGAGGTCGTCGCGGTCAATGCCGGAACTGGCGGCGGAGCGGAAGGCGTGGAGAAGTTTGCGGAAGGAGCGGAGAGAGCGGGTCTGCACGTACAGAAGCGTGAGTTGTCGAGGTCTTCGGAGAGAAAGAGATGAAGGAGACGGACCTCGAGGATACTCTTCTGCCAGCTCCGCAACATATCCTTCGTGAGAATGTGCTCGTTCGTTCCTTTCCCCGCCTTCTCCTTCCCCTTGCCCTTCTTGCTCTTCTTCCCGCTCGCCTCCTCCTCATCACTTTCTTCGTCCTCGTCGTCGTCGTCCATCTCGGCGTCACCGGCCGCGTCAAAGTTGAGCAACTCGGGGTCATTGTCTTGGAGGAATTTGTAGAAGGCTGGGTCCTTTTCGGCGAGGGCTTGCATGTCGACCATCGGGTTCGAGTCGGACCCGCCGTCCGAAAGGCCAGAGAGGTCGTCGTCCTCGAAATCGGATGCACCGTCCTGCGTAAGAACCGTGTGAGTACTCTCGCCTCTGTGCGCCACGATGGTCGCCAGGACACACCTCTCCATGCTCCTCTGCCTCGTCGTCGTCTCCCAGTCCCTCCGCACCCAGCACGTCGTCGACATCAAAGTCCTCGTCCTCCTCGTCCTCCTCGTCCTCCTTCTCCTTCCTTTTGCGCTTGACCTCCTCAAACTCGTCTGCCCAATCAACCTCCTTGACCTGCTGGTGGGCAGGCAAGACGCCCTTGTTGCGCCTCGCGTCCCTGCCCTTCTTCTTCTGCTCGAACGCTCGGCGTTTCTGGCGTGCTTCAATCTGGGATGAGAGCTGGCCGCTCTTGAGGAAGTTGCGCGTCTGCTTGCGCTTCGAGATGGCCATGGTCTGGCGAGACGACGACGGGCGGTGCGGGAGGGTGTCGAGGGAACGGGACTAGCTGTGCGTCGGGGCTGGTGAGGGGTCCTCGAGTGCTGTGAATCTAGCTGTGTGCCCTGTTTGCCAGCTGGTGGCAGCGGTTGGCGAGAGTCGAGCGAGAGAGGAAGTGCGCTCCCTCGAGCTCAACTAACTGATGAAGTCGCAACTCACTCTGGGTGCGGTCGGTGTGAGCTAGTAAATCAGTTCACACCGTCTTCGGATTACGACACGCATCGCCCGTTCTTTCTGAGCTGTTGTCGAGTACCCGCTTCGACCGGGGCCTTCTCATCTTTGACGTCCTCCCCGTCGTCCTCGCTGACTCTGCATGCTCGTGCGCTCTTCAGCAGCTCACGCAATGTCACACGCACCAGCCCGACTCGCCCAACTCACTCACCACCTTGCCCCGCCCTCGTCGTCCTCATCCTCCCCGAGTTCGAATACCCCACATCGCTCTGCCTCGTCCAGCGCACGTGCAGGCGACACGCCGAACCACCCCGCGAGACCACAGCCACCACGCGCGAGCGAGTTTCGCTACTTCTTGCCGTTCCAGACGAGGTGGGCCGACAATGACAAGGTGCGTCTGACTGTCCGCTCAAGCGGCTTCTCGACTTGGTCTTCTCGCTTGCTCGAATTGCCTCTGTTGACACGTCGGAGGTCGGAGGAACAGTATGGACACATGAACAACGTTGTGTACTCGCTCTACTTTGACAGCATCACGAACCACTACCTGAGTTCGCTCGGTTCCTCTCCCTTATCTACGACTCCATCTGCTTCTGCTCGTACCCCAGCTAACCCCCTTCTCTCCGCACAGTCCACCAAGTCCGCCGCCCCTCCCCCTCCTCTCCCCCTCCACTGGGCCTCATAGTCTCCTCCATCACCTCCTACTCCTCCTCCCTCTCCTACCCCTCCCCCCTGATCGCCGCTCTAGCCGTATCACGCCTCTCTGCGCGGTCAGTGACGTGGCGAGTCGCCCTCTTCGAAGGGGAGTACGTACCCTCGGAGGAAGGGGGAGGGGGAGGGATGGAGGGATTTGATCTCGAGGCGCTGGGGAAGGGAGAAATGGGGAGGCAAGTGAGGGTCAGGAGGGATATCAAGGGTGAGGAAGTGAAGGCCGCGGCGTGGGGGGAGATGGTGCATGTTTTTGTAGATCAGGAGAGTAGGAGGCCGGTCAAGGAGATGGATGAGGGGTTGAGGGGGGCGCTGGAGAGGCTGTTGGTCAAGAGGGAGGCGTAGACATTGACTCGAGGCTGCAAGTCGCGTCGTAGAGCCTACAAGATGAGCACATTTGGCGGCGAGTCTCGCAAAGACGGAACGTCTCTTGCTCCAAAATCGCTACACGGACTGATGCGACCCTGGCCGTTCTTGCCACGAGCCATAGCGTGGGATCTAGCTTGTCAGTCGAAGCGGAGTGAGTAATCGAGGAGCAAGGCTAGCAAGGGAGTCGACAAGAAGGTTGACGGAGAAGTCCACCGCTTCACCGCTCGAGCGCGCTCAAAAGTCGGCTTGCTAGAACTTGCTGGGTGTGTTCAGCAGAAGTACAGCCCCTCGCGCAACCCTGCCGCCGTTCCACCCTTCATCGCGGTCGCCAAACCTCATTTCTCGACCCGGACACAAATATGCCGCCATCAGATTCTGAGGGCTCCGTGTACCAGCCAGAAGATAGTCCGCCGGTCCATTCGTCCTCTCACCCAGCAGCGCGCGCCCAGCCTGACCGTGTCGCCCGCGACTCGTCCGCCGTCCTCGACTTCTCCCCATCTCTCGCCTCGTCTGCCGTCCCGACCGGCATGAACACGAGTGTGGCGGGGACACCGATCGGTAGCGATGTCGGGGACGACGCGTATGGCGAGGGGGAGGACAGCACGGCGCAGGCGACGACTACTGAAGCCACGCCCGACCCGCAACCTCAGCCCCCGAAGAAGTCGAGGGCGCTCAACTTTCTAAAGAAGAAGGAACCAAAGACGAGCATCGTGCGTAGAGCGCGCCGGGGGTTGATCGGGGCTTGTTCACTGACGCTCTCTTCCTTTCCTCTCCGTTTCGTTGTCCGCAGAACATCAAGGGCACGGTCTACCAGATTCGTGACGACGAAATCGTGCTGCCGGATGACCCGCGCGGCGAGATGAAGATCGACTCGTATGGAAATTTGCTCGGCGGTTCGTCCCCCTCGATCAGGATCACCCACCCGCCTGCGAAGTTGACTCTCGCTTGAACAGGTCGCCGATGGAAAGTCCATACCTTCACCTCTCCCTTGCGACCTAATCAAAACAAGGTCTACATACTCTCAATCGACGCCGCCCGGGCCGCCGGTTTCCGCGACTCGCTCTACTTCTTCCGCCGCAACCCGACCATCCACAAGCTCACGTGCAACCAGCAGGAGAAGGACAGGCTGATCGAGATTGGGCGGCTGAGCGGAAACTTGAAGAGTCGGGCGGTGACGATGGTGGCTGCGAGGAACGTCTTCAAGGTGATGGGCGCGACTTTCGTTCAGGGTGCGTTATCTTCTTCCGCACTCCCCACCCCACCCTCGATCGGGACTCTCGCTGACGCTCAAGCTCTCGCATAGACGGCAAATACGTTGTAGACGACTACTGTGAGCCTACCATACTTCTTTCCGCACCTTCCCGCTCACGATTCCGTTCTGCAGACGAGGACAAGGCCATCGCCGCGGGCCACAAGCCCGGAGAACCCGCCTTTCTCGAGGCCTACGACCCCGACAAGGACACCGGCACGCTCGCGACGTCCAAGGGCAACGCTCCTCCCGGCGCAACCACTCTCGGCCTGAACCACCTCATCGGCCATCCCGGCAAGCCCAAGCTTCCCGGCGCCGACCTCATCGTGTCACAGCTCGGCGGTGGACCCGTCGCGACGTTTGGAGGACAGGGTATCCAGCCCTTCGGCCGGACGTGGGATCCGACGGCGAAAAAGGCCAAGCCTGCGGCGCACTTGACGTGGCAGAACTGGATGCACGAGTATGCGAAGAACGTGCAGGACGAGAACGCGAAGTTGGTTGCGGTGCGGAGGGGGAATGTCGGGCAGGTCCAGGTGGGCTTGAACGTGGAGGAGCGGGAGGAGGACTGCTGGGAGTGGGTCGAGGAGGAGTACACGGACGATGAGGAGGAGCCGACGCCCTCGGTTAAGATGGAGGATGCGAATGGAACGCCTGCGCCTGGCACGCCGGCAGCAACCCAGCCCGATTTTTCCGCCGGCCTCGGTGCTCTCCCCGCTCTCCCGCCGGCACCAGCCCCTCCCGGACTCTCTCTCCCTCTCGCCCCGTCCCTCCTCCCTCCTTCCGCCGCCGCCTCACCCGCTCCGGAACCTACACCTCCCCCTCCTCGACCAAAGAAGCGCCGCATGGTCCGCGTTCACAACCCCATTCGCGGTATCTACGAGCCCGAAACGAACGTCCCGCACGTCTACCGCTCGACTCAGCCGCGCGAGGTGGTCGCGTGGGAGCGGGCGAGCAAGGTTCCTCGGATCAGTACCGACGAGGCGAGCGAAGAAGTGGACGCGGCGACGGTGCAGGCCCGCGAGGCGGCGGCCAAGTTTGGGCTAGCGAGCATCGAATACCTCGGTGACGAGCGGGTGTGGGCGATGGAGAACGGCGGAAGTACGGTTGAGGATGCGCTGGCGGCGGGAAAGGGTCGGGAAGACTTGCTGCCCGGAATGTGGAACTTTCTCGAGATCGCTCGTCAGGCAGGTATAGCGGTGTAGTCTACTTGTTGTCGTGCATGAGCGATGTCTCGCACTCATGCTCGCGCCGCGCCCGCAGGGAGAGTCTTGCAAGTGAGCTCCGGGCTTCGATGCAGATGCAAGTAAGAACGCTACTTCGGACGAGGCGGACTGATTGCGCCTCGTGCAACAACAGGGGATGTGCGGGATGGAGAAGGGCGCAGCGAAAGAGAGGAGGTAAGCACAGACGGGTGAAAAAGGGTCAGGCGGCGGGTGCAAGGTCAGGAGATGGAGGAAGAGGGATGTCGACGGGTGATGCGGGCTTGACGACTTTCGTCAGGTAGTTGTCGTCCGTGTCTTCGGGCGGCGAAGGCGGGAAGGCGACTCGCGGAGTGGGCTCGCCAGATTCGACAGGCGACGTGAGCGACTTGTCCGAATGGCCGTTGACGAGAGATGGAGATGCGTCGATCATGGGCAGGAAGCCATAACCTTGTTCGCTAAGCGGGGTCGGCGGATCATCGGGAGAGTCGCGTTCTTCGAGGGTAGGCACCTCCAGCTTGGCGGTCGAGTCTTCCGCCATGTCTGCTGGATCGACGACGAACTCGACCGGCTCCAACGTCGGTGAGACGTCGAGAACGAAGCTTGGGACTGACGACGCGTGCCCGTTCGCGACGAGAGTCGGTGATGTGCCGAATCGGACGGGCGAAAGGTACGACGGCAAGAAACCGATGTATTCGGGGTGCAGGCGCAGGCCATCTTCGCTCTCGCCGACGACAGCACCTCCCGCGATCGGCTCGCCCTCGTCGATGTCAATGCTTGGGATCTCGTCCTCGTCAAGCAAACTCCCGCCATCCTGATCGAGCGCCTCATCATCGCCGACGTACGACGACCGGCGAGATGGCGAACGACGCGGGATAGGACGATGACGTAGCGGGGCGTCGAGGACGATGACGACGTCGTCATCATCGTCGCTGAGCGAGCCGGCTGTTGCAAGAGGGATAGCGAGAGTCGGCGAGGTGCTGGGCTTGCGCTTCGCATTCGAGCGACGACGACTGATGCCGTTCGGCTCAGTCGGCTGCTGGAAAGACTGACGGCTGTTGCGGCGGCGGTTGTTGCTGGATTTGGGAGAGGCGGGGAACTGAGGAGAACGGGGAGGGCCGAGTGGACGAGGGCTGCTGAATGACACGGCGTCGAGGTCAAGCCAGGCAAGCGGGTGAACCTGCGCAAGCAAAAAGTGATGAGCTGCGTGGCCTGGCAAGTATATCGAGAGGTGGAACTTACGCTCTTGCCAGGCGGACTGCCCGCAGCCGCATCCTCCGTCTCCCCCGCTCCCGGCACAGCAAGTCCGTTCGGCACACTCGCCATCGCAGGTACGACAGGACTCGAGCTCGCGGGACTCGGCAGCGATGGTGGCGCAGCCTCGACGTGATCGGCAGAAGTGCCGTTCGTGGCGCGAGAGACGGCTTCTTCGAACAGCTTGATGCGAGCTTCGGCGCGTATCGCGCGAGTCGCGAGGGCCTTGAGCGCTTCTTGGCTCTGCGTGACAAGAATCATCGCGTCAGCTCGAGCGAGACGAGACAGAGCACAAGAGGACGGAACGCACATCAAGCTCGCTCGCGCGCTGTTCCTCCTCGAGCACCGTCAACCTCCACCTCGCAATCTCGAGCTCCTTGGCCGTCCGCTCGCACTCCATCTCCGACTGCTTGAGCTTGTTCTTCCACCCCGCCGGCGGATCTCCGAGCTGCGCCCCGCCCGAAGTCGCCCCCTCGCTTGTCGAGCCATTCGAGACGTTCCGCAAGCCCGTCTTGTCCGCACCGCCATTCTTCTTACTCGGTCCGCCAGGAGGCTGCTTGCTCCCGTTCCCGCTTCCGAGCGCAGCGACGGACGACACGCTCGAAGTCAGCCGCGGCCGTTGGGGCGGATACGCCTGTCCCGACGCTCGCGCATACTGCTGTTGCTGCTGGTACGCGGCTTGTTGGTATGCCGCCGCCGCTGCCGCTGCTGCGACTGATGCGTTGGCGGGAGGAGGTGAGCCGAGGTATGCAGGTCCAGGTTTGGGGCCGGTAGGCGTCGCGTTGACTTGGACGGTCGAGTAGGGGTAGGCCGCCGCGGACCCAGGGAACGATGCGGAGGTAGGCGAAGCTGCGTAAGCGGGTTGAGGCGAAAGCTGTTGTTGCGCGAAGGAGGCGACCATCGGTGAAGCAGGGTGCGAAGCGGTGCTCCAAGTTCCGTTGTTGGTCGGCGGGGAAGTGAGAGCCGAGAGTGGGTAGAACCCGCTCGGTGTCGCAGGAGTCGCGGTAGCGGGGGAGAGGAACCCGTCGTCGTCCGCCGCCGTGGGTCCAGTCGACATCCCCCTCCGCCTCGACGCGCCGTGCTGAACCTGCTGCTGCCGCTGGACATGCAGGGCCATAGCCTGCTGATACGTAGCCTGGACATGAACAGCCTGGATCTGCGCCTGTGCCGCGAGAGCCGCGTACGCCTGCTGTTGCTGCTGCTGCTGTTGGGCCGCAGTCGGCGTGTGTTGCGACATGCTCGGCGGGACGGACAATGACCCGCCTCGAGAAGGCGGCCTCGAAACTTGGTGGAGCACGCCCGGCTGAGACGGAGGCAGCGACTGCGACATGAGGAGCTGGTATTGCTGGAGCTGCTGGAGATGCTGGACTTGCTGAGGCGACCAAGGCGGCTGGGCCTGACCGTTCGTCGCGGCGGCGAACGACCCACTGATAGATCGCTGAGTCGGGAATGGCGAAGATTCGGGCGAGGTCCAGCTCGGCGTACGCGCGCCTTGAGCGGCGTACGAAGCAACAAATCCGTCTCGTCCGGCTTGTCCTTCGACGCCGTTCGCCTCCCCCGTCGCCCTCTCACTCTCCCGATCCATCTCGACCCCCAAACCCTGCAAACTCGGCCTCTTCGTCACCCCTCCCCCCGGGCGCACAGTCCGACTACCCTCCGTCACCGTCATGGGCGATACACCTCCTCCTCCTCCTCCTCCTCCACGCCCACCGCCCGAGCTTCCGGCACTACTACTCGCCGTACTTGTCCTCCGCCCCGCGAGTGTGTGGTTCGTCGATGACCTCGGGCTCGACGAGGCAGAGGCGGAGGCGGATGTCGTCGAGGACGATTTTCGAGGTGCGGCGACGGCGTTGGGCATCCCCACCACTCCTCCCCCTCCTCCAGGCACTACTTTCCCGCTGGGGTCGGTAGTACTCGACTTGCGCTGCGCCTTCCTCGACTTTCCTGCCTCCGCAGACGAAGGATACGCAGGACTCTCCGCGCCGGACCCTGATCCGCCCGAGACACTCGACGTCACGGCCAGATGTTCATTCACCTCCACAGCCGACGACTTCCTTCTCGCGCTCGCCGAGTAAGTGATGGGCGAGTGTGCGCGTCGAGAAGACGTCGGAGAACCGGAGGGCGTGGAGGTAGAGGGTATCGTGCTTGTGCTCAGGCTCGGGGAGCGGGAGGGCGAGAGAGGGGGGAAAGTGAGGGGTGGATAAAAGGAAGAGGAGGCGGACGAGGAGTTTGTCGCCGGGGGATGAGAAGAGGAGAGGGCAGGGTCGGTAGGGGTGGAGCGGAAGGAGGCGTGCAAGTCGAAGGGGATGGGGAGAATCGGAGGACGTGGAGCGGGCGCTGCGAGAATGGAGGGAGACGGAGGCGCGTCGGCACGATTATGAGGAGGAGGAGAGACCGAAGGCGGATCGTCGGGAAGAGAAGAATCTTCTTCCGCACGTGCGCGATCGTCGCGTGGCGGCGGCGAAACGCTCCTCGGTGTCGGATCAGAGTCGAGGCGCAGGATCTGCGGATGTCGCTCGTCTCCTCTCTGCACAGTCGCGATCGCGTTGATCTCGTGCGGATCCGTCTGTACGCCCGCATCGCTCGTCTCGACCCTCGCTCCGCCCGCGCACGAGACGCCCACTTCCCGCATCACCGGGTTCGGACTGTGCGGTCTCGCAGCGTGCGGGAGCGAGGGCGAAGGTAGCCCTCCCCCTCCCCCCGGCTGCGCACCCTTGCCTTTCCTCCCCTTCCCCCTTCGCGTCGAGCCGTCGCCCTGCACGTGCAACGCCGAACTGAACGCATCGCCGTCCCCTCTCGCGGCCGTACCGAGCGCAGGCGAAGCAAGCGGTTCCTCCCGCGCCTCGACGAACCGTTCCTTCCCCTTTGCGCTTGGCGGCACAGCTGGGAGAGCAGCCCGTCGACGACGCGGCGCGACAGCCGAGAATGCCCCGCTCGCTGCGCTGCCTATCCGTTCGAGGCCCGAGAGGATCGCGGCCGAGGTCGACGCGACGCAGGTGTGTGTCGGTGAGGAGGGGAGGTAGTCGGCCGCCGCTGCGAGAGGGGCCGTCAAGGTGTGCCGCAGTCCTCGCGCCTTGGCCGCCGCATCGTCCGCCGCCACGCTCGTGGATGACGTCGCAGTCGACTGAGCGGCCTCCTGCGCCTGGATGATGCGGTTGAGCGCTGCCTGCCTGCGCTTCTTGCTAGCCTTGCTCGACGCGTCGTTGGGGAAGCGCGAGCGCAGGCGGAGGATCAAGAGCCCGCCGCCGAGAAAGGCGACGACGAGTCCGAGAGCGAGGAGCTGGGAGTGGGGCGCGGAAGCGAGCGTGTCGAACCGCGAGACGGGGGCGGGCGGTTGGGCTGACAAGGTCGGCGTGTTCTGTGATGCGACTGCGCGCTGTGTCTCGCCCATCGAGCGCGTGAGTGGTGCGCGAGGCGCAAGGAGAGGGCGGGAAGGGAGCGGACGCTGCGCTCGTCGCGGGACGCAGTGGGCGGGTGGCTTTACGAATTTCCTACGCAGGCATTGTGCGTCTGGATGGTTCTGGGGGCGGTACCTGGGCGGGGCGGGCGTATAAGCTGACCCCGCCGTCGGGCGAGTGCTGTCGAGGACGAACGTGAGCTGTGGGTGGTCCGCCGTGCGCGTCTGCGGAGAGAGCCGGTGTGCTTGCCTGTGAGTCGCCAGCGTTGTAGACTGCACCCGTCCCCCCTTGCGCTCACTGTCCACCGTGCGTGCGGTCGAGGGCAGCACACGCCAAACAACGCGGTCACGTCGTGCACTTGTGTACTCGCCCACACTGTAAATCAGCCTGTGCCACTGTGTGGATTGCTGCAATACACACAGACACACACCACACTCGCGCACAACGCCGTCCTCAATCTGCACTCGCACACACCTCCCGCAACCACTCTCCTTTCCCAACCGCTTCCCTCCCTGTCCTGTACGCCCGCGGGCTCGACGAGTCAGGCTCTCATCTCTCGCACTTGCGCCCGCGAGTTGAACCCTCACATGGGCGGGCGGGAGCAAGCGGGAGAGTCACAAGTGGGTCGAGGTCAGATGGGTCGACACGATCTGCACCGTTGCAAGCTATCCGCCCGGACCAGCCTGTACTCCACCATCTCTTTCCCCGTCCACCAAGGGCCTCGTCCGACCTGCTTAACGAGTCGAAAGCGAGAGTCAGCTCGTTCCCCTTCACCCTCGTCTTCCTCCTCATCCGCGGTCCCGCAGCCCCCGTCCGCTCGAGTGATCAGGCTAATAGGTAAACGTGTTGCCCTTCTTTGAACGGGCTAGAACGAGCATCCGCCGTGAGGCGTAACTCGGGAAATCGCTTTTGTTTTGGATTGTATAGCGCAGGTTTTCGCATCATGGTTCCGGTGGGTTTGCGCGCGGGAGGATGGGCTGGGCTGTGTGGAGGGAGAGGGAGGGAGGAGACGTACGAGGGTGGACGGGGCCGAGCGAGGCAAGAGTCAAGCGGAGTGACGAGAGTCCCCGGTAGGGAGAGAAGCGAAGCGAGTCGGCGAGAAGCGCGAGTTTGGACCAATACAAACTTGAATACAACGCGGGACTAAGGCGGACTTACCTCGTCGCTCGCGAGGGGCAGGCGCAGGGTTGTGTGGGCCTCCGTTGCAACGACAGATGTCTCGGAAACCGTCCAGGACGAAGCCGCTTCTCCTCCTCCACGCGTTGGCCTGGCATGCGGCACAGCGATCCAACAACACCGTTGCAAGGCACTCGTGACAACGCACAGAGAAGACACGACCCGACCCACCCACAGGAGGAAGGGAGCTACTACCGTTTCTCGGCGAGGCTGCTCAACCTCGACAAGAGCGGGAGGATGCGCGAGTTCTCGCTGGCCGCCGCGACGCGGAGGTGTTGTAGCGCCAGGGTCGAGAAGTGGTTGAAGTGTTTCTCGAACCTGTTCGCGTACTCATCAGCTCGCGCGAGGAACGGAGGAGGTGGAGGAGGGTGGGGCCGGGACGAACCGGTCGAGGAACGTCCAGTGTTCCTTGAACTTTGCGCTGCTCACGCGCGCCCAGTCGCCGTTCGCTTCGGCCTCGCTCTGGACGACGATGAGAGTGAAGGTGGTCGTGTAGCTGTTGAAGACGTAGCACGTGTTGAACAGCTTCTGGTGTAGGATCTGCGCGGCGCGCGTTCATCAGTCCCGCGCGACGAAATAGGTCAAGGCTAGGAAGCGCACCTCGAGCAAGCTCTGATGCGTGAGGAGACACTCGTTCGTGCACGTGTTGAGAAAGTTGTCGTGATCCTTGAGCAGCTGGTCGACCGTCTCGCACCCCTCGAGTTTCTTCCGCAACTCGGCCCACCTGACCTCCAACACCTCGCTGACAGCAAAGTCGAACACCTGCTTGACAAAGTCGTACATTCTGGCACGAAGGGCAAACACCCGCCCTTTGAACGCTTGGAGTTCGGGATAGGGAGACCGACGCCGCCAGGCGGGCGTCTTGAGGTGCTCGGTCCAGGTTTCTTGAAAGTTGCGCTCGAGGTGCTTGAGACGGAGGAGGTGGCGGAAGATCATCTGATAGTATGTGATCGACTTGCGCGAGAGGACGAGCGACAAGGGAAACTTGACCGAGTAGTCGAGGTCAAACACTTCCCAGCCTGCGTACGCTAGTCTGGATCAGCGCGCTGGCGAGGGAACGAGCGTACACAACGCGCACCAGTGAGCTCGCCCGACTCCTTAGCGTGCTTCTCGCTCGCCGCCTTTTTCCCGCTGTCCAGGACATCAACAGGCGTTCCATCCGGTCCGACAATCGCACCAGTCTGCTTGACAATCTTGAGCAGCCAGTCCGCAACCGTCACATCCTCAAACACGACGCGCAAGTCGTCCTTGAACGTCTCGGACTTGGCGGACCCGCTCTGGCTGGTCGAGCGCAGCAGCGCAAGGTCGAGGTGCGTCTGCAGTCGCTCGAGCGGGATGCGGCGCTTCTTGCGACCGAGGTCGAACTTGGCCATGTCGAGGAAGTGTGTAAAGACGTCGCCCGCGTGGAGGAAAAAGTAGTGCTTGATCGTTCTGCGGCGGAGAAGCGACGAATCAGGGCTGGACATGGCGAAAGCGGGACGGGAACGTACTCGAGCCGGGAAAGTAGGTCCTCCTGCTCGAAGAGAAGCTTGAGGAGCGTCTTGTTGGCGTAGGCGTACGCCGCTTCGATTCGTTTGAAGAAGCTGTGCATGGCGAAGAACCGGAATTTGGATCGAGTATCAGCGTGATTGCGGAGAGCTGCGCACGAAGGCCGTGTCGAACGCACCCTTCGGCCTGCATATCGACCATGCCGTCCTGTTCGTCTCCCGCGCCGAGCCTGACCTCGTCCGGCACCTCGATCTCGATCCCGCATTCGCGGATGACATTGAGGTACTTGCCGGCAAGCAAGATCTTGTCCTTCCACGGCTCGAGGAACGGCGGGACGACGGCTCCTCCGGCGAGACCGCGAAGGCGAGGCTGGTCGTCCGCGGCGGTCGACGAGAAGTGCATAGGCGACTTGCCGTTCCCGCTGGCATTGGCAGACGACGTGGATGAGGTCCCGGTGCGATCGCGGAGGGTGTACCGGCGCTCCCAGTACTCGTCGGTGTAATCGGCGTCGAGCGTGCCGGTCGAGAAACCCTTTTGTTCGCGGACGCAGAACTCTTCCCACCGATCCTCGAGCCGGCCGGTCGAGATCCAGCCGAGAAGGATCTGCGTGTACGGCTGGCTGGCGCGGAGGAGGAGGTGCGAGTAGAGGTCGTATGCGGCGGGGTCGCCCGAGGTGCGGATCAGGCGGTTCGCGAGGACTGAGAGCGTCTCGCCGCCGAGAGACGGTCCAAATCGCCAGGGTGCCGACCTGTTGGCCGATGCTGGACGAGCTGCGGCGTCTGCCGCCTTGAGCTCCGCAAGGACGTCGCCGAGTCCTCCACCGTACATGTCGTCACTGTCAGCATCCGAGTTCTCCTCGTCTTCGTCGTCTTCTACCGAAGGCACGCTGAGCTCGACAATTTCGAGTGTCAAGGCGTGGACGAGCGACAGAGCGGTTAGGGCGGGATGGACGAGCAGCCAGAACCGCTGAAGGGTGAAGGACGAGGACGAGTTGAACTGCTCTTCAATCCGCGCGAGGAGCACGAGGTAGTCCTGGAGGGTGGAATACTCAGCACGGGATCGACGGAGGCGAACAGGCTTCGACTTACCTTGAGCATCTCTCGAATCGCGGCGCACAAGGCGTGATTGACGGTGCCGTGCTCGAGGACCGAGTACTGCTCGATGAAGGCGGTGGCGGCGGTGTAGTACGTGGCGAGGGGGAGGAAGCGTGACACAAGAGCCGAGATGCGAGGGTCTGCAAGCGACGGAGCTGTCAATATGCGGAAGCGCGAAGAAGGCGAGCGGGACTGACGCACCGAGTTGCGAGTCGACAACAAATCTTGCACCTTGCAGCCGCTCGTAGTCGTCCTCAGGCGTGTACGCCGGGTCGAACTCGATGTACCGACCCTCGATGCCCTGCGAGACGGCGCTTCAGCAACATCGGGCAGAGCGCTAGTCTTTAGATTCGCACCATGAGGACGAATAGCAAGTCTTCTGTCAAAAGAGCCTCCTGCAGCTCCGCGCTCAGCCCGTCGAGGGGCTCCTTGTCCAGTCCTAGTTGCTTCCGCCGTGCCCTCTCCTTCCTCAACTTCGTTTGCTCGTCCTCCTCTTCCTCCTCGATCACCGAGCCTGAGTCAGAAACGTCCTCTTCCTCGACATCGTCGATGGCTGGTCTGTTTCGCCGACCAGCTGCCTGTTCTGGGGCTGAGCCACGCTTGCGAGCGGGTTGAGCGGCGACGCGGCGAGGGGAAATGTGCGGGAGGCGGGAGTTGACGGGTGCGCGGATAAAAGAGGTCTCCGCGATGAAGCTGCCTTCAGGAGCTGCGTGAGAAAAGAGTGAAAAGTCTGAGGACTGGTGTTCAAGGTCCGGGAGAGAGAGGACGAACCGGCGTCGTCCGCCTCTTCCACCTCCCTGACAACGCTTGGCCTCGTGCGCCGGGCTGCATCATCTGCACCTGCTTTCTTTGACGCGATTCTGATGCTGCTTTGAAGCTGTGGACGCCCAGAGAACGGCAGCGCCCGGGTCAGCAAACAATGGGTTCCTGTCGAACGACAGTCTCTTCCGGCGAGCGTACCTGCTGTAGTTGCTTCTCCGCCAATCCACCGAACCTTGCTGCGCTAGCCTTGGGAGTCTTTGGGTGCTGAGGCGCCGAATGCGAGTACGCGAGCGATGAGGAGGGGCGGGCGGTAGTAGCGGACGCGACGGACGCGGCTGATGCGGGTCTGGAGGAGCGATAGGATGCTCTGGATTCTGTTCGAGCGCGATCTGGCATCCCGAGAGCGGGCGAGCGCGAGACGAGCAATGTCAACCTCGATTTGGGAGGAGGAAGTCGTCGCGATGGCTTGCTCCCTTTCAAGCGAGTGAGCCATTACGTGTCGGTGTCGATGGATAATGCAAGGTGGCGAGCCGCGCGAACGCAAGCTCGATGATCTAAACTACATACAGACCCTCTCCGCACCCCTCTATTCGCTCCAGCCAGCTTCTCCCCGTTCGAGAGCCCCTGCCGCATGACCTCAGAAGTCAAGAGGGATGCCCGCGAGCTCGTCCTCGCCCAGCGCGATGTTGAGGTTTTGGAGGCACTGGGTCGCCGCTCCCTTGAGGAGGTTGTCAATGACACCCTGCGCACGGAGTTCTGTCAATCCACAAGCGAAAAGCGACGACATGGAGGGGGGTTACGCACGACGATGACGACGCGCTTACCACTCGAGTGGACCTGGATCCCGCCAATCCGGGCGCCGTGCTTGCCCGCGATCTGGTAAATCTCGGGCACCTCGTTCTGCAGCTTGACGAGCTTCTCCTCCCCGTACTTCGCCTCAAACAGCTCTTTGACCTGCGATGCGCGCATCTCGTGCTTGAGAGGGACCGAGATGGTCGCGATGATGCCCTGGAACCAAGGCGCGACGGAGGGAATGAAGGCGGGCTTGAGCTCGTCCTTTGAGAGCTGCGCCTCGTCCGTCACGAGCTTGGAAAGCTGGAACGCCGCCTCGCGCTCGTGGATGTGGTCCGTGAGCGAGTAAGGTCGGATTCCGCCCTTGAGCGACTCGGCGGGGATCTTGGGCTCCGAGCCGGACTTGGTGCCAGCGCCAGAGAAGCCAGAGACGGCAAAGACGGTGGGAGGGGCGGACATGTGCGGGATGAGAGGTGCGGCGAGGAGTTGCATGATGGTGGCGAAGCAGCCCGGGTTCGAGATGCGCTTGGCGGTGCGGAGGGCGTCGCGGCCGTACAGTTCTGCAAGTGCCAATCAAGACGTCAGTCTTGCGCGGGAAACCCAAGTACTCAGTGGTACAGGCGGAGACGAGCAAGCCGGAGCTGAACAGCCAGTCCCAGTCACCGAACAGCCTCAGCCGGCAACGACAGTGTTGAATAATGCCGCGTTACAGCTGAGGGCTGCTCCTGACGAGAAGGGACTGGGACTGCACAAACACTCTTTCTTGGGGGAAACTTGTTACGGCTCGAGAGGCAGGATGTTGGGTGGGCCGGGGATGTACGGGGATGGGAAAAGGGATGGGAGAACAGCGGAACGGAGAACGGAAAGTCAGGCGCGCAGCTCACCGGGAAGGCCGTATGTCCACAGGTCGTCAAAGCGCTTGTCGGCGCCAAGGTCGATCACAACGCTCTTCTTCGCGTCGCTCTTGCCCTGCGCACCCTTGTCGATCGCCTCGACGAAAGGCGCCATGACGCCGTTCGGGAGCGCCATGACCCACGCGTCGACAGCGCTTTGCGCCTCGAGCTGCTCAATCTCCTTGAACGAGAGGTTCTGGTACGTGACCTTGTCCTTGGTGTAGTCGCTCAAAGGCTGGCCGGCGAGCTCGCGCGACGAGCAGTGCGAGAGCGAGAGCGCCGGGTGCGTGTTAAGAAGCGCGACGAGGTTCTGGCCCGTGTAACCGCGCGCACCGATCAGCGCGACGCGCTTGGCTGCCGCAGCGTACGCCGGCGAGGTCGAGAACGACCGGGTTTGCTGACCGGCGGGAGGACGCGCCGACGTCGAGTACGAGCGGAGCGCCGAGGCGAGCTTGGGCTCCGAATGGACCGTGCCGCGCGCGGACGAGGTGTACGAGATGGGGAGGTAGGCGCGCTCGATGCGCTGGTTTGCGTCGAGGTCCTTGACGAGTCGCTCGACCTCTCCGGCGTCCTGAACGCCGTAGTAGTATAGCGAGCGACCGTTACGGGTGAACGACCCGTCCGCCCGCTCAAAGTGCCACGATTTGTTCTCGTCGTCAGCCTTGGCGGTCCAGAACAGGCGCTTGAAGTCGCGCTTGATAGAGCTGAAGACGTTGTCGGTGACGCCGTTCTGAATCGCCGTCTGGTTCGCGAGGAACTTGGCCATGACGGGGGTCTGGCCCTCGGGGTGCGAGACGATCGCGACAACGTCGCACGGCTCGTCGCCGTAGATCGTGAACGGCGCCTGCTGCTTCTCGAGCTCAGAGAGCACCTGCGCGACCGATTTGCGGCCGCTCGTGACGTCCTCGTCGCGCTCGGACAAGACGCGGCGGAGGCGGTCTTGGCCGACTGCGTCGATTGACGTGTGCTTGTACAGCTTGTAGCCGCGGCGGAGGAGGGTTCCTGCACCCGAGTCGGTGAAGAGCTCTTTCTGGAGGTTGTCAGGCTGGATGATGGCGACGGACGACGAGCGCGGCAGGTGGTCGAGGAGGTCCTTGATCTCGCGGAGCTTAAGCTTGGTGCCGTACTTGACCCACTCCTGCTTCATCAAGTCGTCATACTCCTCGTCGAGGTTGATGAGCGAGATCTTCTCCTTCGTGACGCCGTGGAAGAGCCCGCCCTTCTCGCTCAGGTAAACAATCTTGAGCGGCTCGAGGACCTTGGCGAGTTCGGCCGTCGCGACGTCGGCATTGACGTTGAGGATCTGGCCGTCGGGCGTCTCCGCGAGCGAGGTGAGGATGGGAAGGGCACCAGCGCGGATCGACGCCTCGATAGGCTCTTTGTCGACGTCCGTAATGCGTCCAACGAATCCGTACCGCGGCTTGTCGAGGTACTCGGCCGTGAAGACGCCCGTCGTGATAGGACGAGCACGCGTGCCGAGCGCCTCGAGCGCGGAGACGAGCTTGAGGTTTTCCGACAGGAAGACGCGGCGGGCGTGCGAGAGCGTGCGAGCGTCGGTGATTCGGATGCCTGTGCGAAAACTGTCTTGAGTATCCTACTTATGCCTCCATCCACACGGCAGAGTGGACTCTGGCGGCCCCACGCACCGTCAATGTAGTCGGGGACGATCCCGTCCGCCTCGAGGCGGGCATTCAGCTTGTCTCCCATGCCGTGAACGACGACGGGGTACAGTCCGACGCGGTGGAGAAAGTTGAGCGAGAGGGTGAGCGATTCGAGGTCGTTGGTGAGGATGGCGCCGCCGACCTTGAGTACGGCAAAGTGGGTCGCGGACGAGAAGATCTGGAGGTAGCGAGAAACTTCGCGGCGCGAGGCGAGCGAGTACAGCAGTCGCACGATCGTCTCCTGCCATCGTGTGTGTGGGAGTCAGTCACCGTGCCAATCGCCCACCGCCAGGATCCCCTTTGGCGGAGTCAACGGGAGGCTTATCGGCGGGAGGGGACCCTAAACTGACCCTGTCCGCATCTGTGCCGTTTGATGCGGCGTGTCCAAGCCACCGCTTTGCAACAATGTCACCGAGCTCGTCGCTCGCGCGCTGCTGCTGCTGCTCGACGCGGCGCTGCGACCGAAGGAGGAGCGAGGATGGGGAGACGCTGGAGGACGAGAGGGACCTGCAGGCCTTTGCGGGCTGGTTGCGGAGAGCACCGACGAGCTGTGCACTCTGCCTCGTTGCTGCTGCGAGCATCCTGAGCGAGTGGAAGCGTGAAGAGGGCGAGAGCGATGAGGACGACGAGGAGGGGGACGTGTTGGACTCGCCCACAACGCGACGCAGAAGGGTGGGCTTACCACTGGAGATACAGTTACTGCTTTGCTGGATTTATTGTGGTACTGGCCGGATTTACCGCTGGCAGCGACGGCAGCTCACCTTGCCTCGCCCCTCGTCATACCCTTCACGCCTTGCTCTCTCGCTCGCTTTTGTGCTTCAACTGAACCGTAGCGGACTTCAAATCGCTCACATAGATAGGATGGTGCGCGTCGTCCAGCCCGCACTCGCCGTTGAGGCACCGCTGACCCTTCATCCCCCTCCTCGCTTGCGACTCCTCGACTTCCCCTCTCAAACTGCTCCGTGTGACCTTCAATGTATTCCCACGACCCGTCTTTGCAGGCCTCGAACGACCAGAACACCGAGCAAGACTTCACCATCCAGCCTCACCCGGCGAAGGACAACGTTTCCCCTCCCAACTTTCCCGGCTCCGATGCAGAGGCAACTCCCGGTGTGTCCCTTCTCTCCCTCGTACACTCCATAGTCCGCTGACTACGCCGCGAAACAGGTCTTGGCGGCGCCCCGACCCTGCAGCACCTCCACGACCCGTCTCGCCCGGAGAACGTCTTCGGAGGGCGCGGCAACGCCCCGCACGTTCCCGACAACGACAAGCTGCAGAATCTCGAGCAGCCCAAGAGTCGCGAGGAGCTCAGGAAGTTGCAGGCGTCGCTCAACGAGGAGGGTGCCGCCGGTGAACTCTGAGGAGCGAATGATCCCTCCCTCCCCCCTCCTGGTCTTTCTCTTTCGCTTGTCTGTTCCGTGATTCCTCTTGTTGTTGCGACTCGCAAGCGTCCCGTTTGACCCGTTTGCCTACGTTTGAGCCGCGAGAGTGTCGGAGCCTCCGCCTTCGTTTCTTGACCTCTCCTGGACTTCACTCGCTCGCTGCACTTGACCTCGCCGTTACTGCTCACCAAGCTACTCGCCGGGCTCTCCACAAACATACACGCTGCCCACTCAGGCCCCCTTGCCTTCTCCACCCTCCCCCCCCACATCCCTCCGTCCTTATCTTCATCTCCTTCACCCGCTCACGCCTCTCACCATCACTAAATGCGCCTCTCGGCTCTTCTAACTCCCCTCACGATCCTCTCACTCGCTTCCCCCGCGCTGAGCTGGGGAGCAGCCGGCCACGAGATTGTCGCGACCCTCTCCGAGATCCACCTTCACCCCCTGATCCTCACTTACCTGCGCTCCTCTTCCTCGGGTCTGCTTCCTTCCTGGTCGAAAGGCCACCTCGCACCTCTCGCGAGCTGGGCAGATCGGATCAAGGGATTGCCAGAGTATATAGGGTGGAGTAACGGGCTGCATTACACGGGTTGGAAGGGGGATCGGCCGCCGGAGGTCTGTACGTGGCCGAAGAGGATGGAGAGTGAGGCAGAGGACGGGGAGGGAGGGTGGAACTCGGAGCATGATGTGCTGAGGGCGGTCGGTAATTATTCTCAGAGGTTGCAGGACAACCCGCACGAGTGCGTCGCGCGCTTCTCTCTCGTTCACGTCTTCTGGCTTCAAGTTGACTGAGTATGCTCAACGACGAACTGGGGCACAGCTGGCCATCGTTCAACTTCCTCCTCCACTTCCTCGGCGATATCCACCAACCTCTCCACCTAACCTCCCGTGAACGAGGCGGAAACGGCGACCCAGTGCTGTGGGAAGGAAGGAAGAGCAACATGCATTCAGTGTGGGACGGTTTGTTGATCGCTAGGGCGTTGAGGGAGCAGAGGAATTATACCAGGCCGCTGCCAAGGTGCGTTTCGAGGCGATCTTGACTCGAGGTGCCATGCCCCGTCGCTATGGCGCGAGTTACTGACATAGTCGATTTGGTCGCATACCCGCAGCAAGCAGATCGAGGACGCCCTGACAGGCCGAATCTACGACCCCTACATCCGTCTCCTTCTCTGGGAAGGTGTCCGGTCGTGGTGGCGCACCTCCCTCGCCTCCTGGTTCGCCTGCACCCCCTCTACCCTCTCCTCCTACCTCTACCCAGCCTCCTCCGCCGACCTCCCTCAGATTCGCCTCTCCACATCGCCCGAAGTCGAACCGAAAGACGTCGTCTGCCCGTTCACCTGGGCAACGGAGACGCATAGCACTACTTGCGAGATGGGCTTTCCTAAAGGCTACGAGATGGAGCGGAAGCCGCTCGAGGAGATCGGAGGGAGGAGCGAGTTCTACACGAAGATCAGGAGCGCGTTCTCGTCCCTCTCTTCCATTTCTTTCGGTCGTACACGGTTCTGGCCATGACTAACGTCCTCTCGTGTGTCGTCGACAGAATCCCTAACCCTCGAGCGCCTCCTAACCCAAGCCGGTCTCCGCCTCGCCGCAGTCCTAAACACCCTCTTCCGTCCTTACGCCGAAGAATGGGCTCTCGCTAACGCGCCTGAGCTGCTGCATGATCATTTGACGAGTGTCGAGGGAGGCGGAGTGGAGGCGTTGGTGAATATGAGGTGGATGGAGGAGGGATGGTGAGGTGCAGACGTTCTGCTTCATCCCGGGAGAGTCGGGCTTGTATCACTCGTGGTCACTATATCGCGTAAACCCTATTGCGTTCATTGCGGTCGCTCATTCGATGAGAGAGAGGGCGGCCTTGCACAGGCAAGTCGCCGTCTCTCTCTTCTTCTCCTCATCGCTGTACCTGTTACTCCCAGTCTTCCTTGCGGGCCAAACGGCGGGAAGGTACAGTGAAAGTGATTATGCTGCGATGCAAACTATGTAAACGGCAACAAGCGGTACTGACAAGAAACCAAGCGCCCAAGCCTAAGCGATCCTCCTCCCTTCCTCCGTTCAGCGTCCATTAGAGCTTCCGCTGCGTCTCGCTCTTCATTCGCTGCACACCGCTTCTGACGATCTCCTCCGCCTTCCCCGCCTCGACCCCGAAAAAGTCCGAGAGGTTCTTGCCTTCCTGGATGGTCTGGTCGGCGAAGGCGTTGAGCGAGGCGGCGAGACGGCCGGACGAGATCGGCGTCGAGCGGGTGGAGTTGATGAGGTTCGAGAGGTGGGCGTGATAGACGGCCGGGACTGCATTGCGGGGCGAAACGTCAGCGAGAGTAACTCTGCAGCGTCACTGGGAGCGAGCTTGAACGCACGGTGGTCGTAGAAAGGCGACGGGAGAGCTGCCATGACCCAGCGAAGCCAGTTCTTCCCGCCCCTCGAGCCAGCGATCGCACTGACCCTCGCGCTCGTCTTCCTCAAGTCGAGTCCGCCGCCTTGCTGCATCAACTCCGGCTGGCTCGCGTGTCCGCCCGTGACCTGCACCTCGGTCGCCTCGTGGAACGCGCCGATTTCGTTGGCCTTCCAGTACGGTGGACCGTGCGGAAGGACGGGGAAGACGCGGATCTCGGGACCGAGGTGGGCGTAGTTGAGTAGCGACGAAGCCGAGACGGTTCCGCGGAGGGACTCGGCGTCCGTCACGCCGGGCGGGACGGAGCAGACGATGTCGAGGTGGTTCCTCACGCGCCAGAGAATGTTGGGGCGGTCAAGCGGCGTCGTGAGGTTGTGTTCGAAGGCGCTCGCAAAATCGCCATCGCCGAGGCGCGGTGTCCCGAAGACGTAGCAGTCCTTGAGCTCCAGGTCTACGCCGAGGTCGTTCTCCGAGGCGAGGAAGCGGGCGAAGCAGAGCGAGGCGAGCGCCGAGCCGAGCGAGTGGCCCTGCGTACGTCCGTTGGAGCGCGTCAGCTCGCGGAGAAGAGGCGGACAGTATCGCAATACGCGGAAGGAAGGCGAGTCACAGAAGCGAAATTGAGGAAAGTCCATGAAAGCGAAATCGAGAAGCAGGGGGAGAGCTCACCGTGACGAAGAGCGGGATCTTGTGCTCGGTCTGGCTGTACTTGCTGTTGGCCTTCATCCTGCCAGCAATGTGGCGGAGGGTGCGCACGATGGAGCCTGTGAATACGAACAAAGCCGCAGAGTCAGTTTTGCCTTTCGGAAGGAAAGGAGGGAAATGACGGGAGGGGACCTCGACGCACCGTAGCCATCAGGACCGCCGTTGCCGTCGTTGCGGACAAAGAGATCGTCGTAAAAGCCAGAGTGAGCCTTGCCCGAGCCGGGACCGAAGAAGACGGCGGCCGAGGTCTTGGAGATGGTCGCGTCGACGAGCCACTCGGAGAACTGGACGGGAGTCGTGCCTGTGCGCAGGTCATCGCCCACTATCAGCTCTCCTCGGGACGACTCGCTGAGGGTGAGCAGCCCGGTGAGCGAGACGCACCTTTGAAGCAGAGGACGATCAAGGGGCTGTCCGATGACCCGAGCGGCGTGTAGAAGATGGAAGCGAACGGTCCCGAGACGGTCACGAGATCTGAGATGCCGTCATACGCGAGGTTCCACTTCGCAGCCTGTCAGTCAAGATGGTCAACTCTGGTCGCAGAGGAGGAAGAGCGACGATGAGCGTACCTGAACCTTGATCTTGGCCTCGCTCTCGAGGAGCTTCTCCTCGGCACGCCTGATCTCGACGTCGTAGGCGTGCGTTCCCGGCGTGTACTTCTTCTGAGTACGATCGAAGATGTCGGCAGCTTCCGTGACGAGCTGGTCGTTGCGCTCGTAGACGATCGACGACATGAGGAGGAGCGCCTTGGCGAGCGGGACCGAGAAGGTACGCACGCTGCACGAAAGAGGTTAGTCGGGATCGCAGAAGGGATAAAGCGGGACATACGTCTTGAGCTGCGTAAAGTCGGCGTCCTGCTCACCGGGGTCGACTTGCTGCGCTTTCGTCGTCTTGACTGCGAGCACAGTGTCAAGGTCAGATCCTGTCTGCTTCGAATACGCTTGAGGCGCACCTTGCCCAGTCAGGAACGGGCGAGCGGCATCGACTGTTTCGCGGCTCGAAGGGCCGAAGATGTCGGGGTTGGCCTGCCCGGACTTCGTCAGCCGGCGCAGAAGAGGTAAGATGAGCTCGCACACACCCAGTTGGCTATCGAGTAGCCGTCAGCGTAATTGTCCGAGATGATCTGGATGAGATATCCGCCTCCGATCTTGCTTCCGACGTAAAGGACGGCGACGAGGACGCCGAGGGCAATGTTGACGACTGGGTAGATGATCAACGTGGCAAAGGTGTTGACGGGATCGGTGAAGGCGGTCGCGGGCGAAAAGATGAAGGCGGAGAGCCAGTTGAGGGTGCCCTGAACGAGGAACAAGAGGTACGCGGCGACGATGTTGCGCTTGCCAAAGTCGCGGAACCTCGAACGGAGGCCAGCAGGGTGAGTCTTGATGCGCCCAACGTCGTTGAGGTGCGCCCTTAGGCAAGCACGCTCATCGTGAGGTGAGGCGTCATGGACGCGTGGGACAGACGGCGGAGGCGCCGCCGGAGCGTACGAGGCGGCTGAGGTGCTCATTTTGAGTGCCCTGGTGTGCCCCGTTCGGCCCACGAGGGGTGTCGAGTGGGAGGAGGAGGGAGAGAGACGAAGCGGCTGTGCTCGCTCGGGAAGTACGCTCGCTCGCAAGAGTTCGTGGCGATCTCCCAATCTATAGCGTGTAGTAATGGCACTTGACTGATAGACGAACAACTACACAGCGAGATGGACGGAACGGGCGACCCAAAATGCTGGCACGGGTGAACGACAGGCTCATCTCCTCACACCGACATCTGCTCGACGCCATGGCTAACTGCATTCAGCGCATCCGTCCTCTGCCTCTCCCGCTCGGCGCTCGTCCGCCCCTCCCTGCCTTCCCCGAGCTCCCGCTCGTGCTCCTTCGCATTCAGCTCCCTCGATCGCACCCGCGCATGCCTCTCGTCCTCCTCGTCCTCGGCCGTGTGAAAACCGTCGTCGTCACTCTCGTCCGTCGATTCCGAACCGGGACGACCGGCGCCGCGAGCGGCTTTGGCGAAGCGTTGCGCAGCTATGACCGTGTTGATCGACTGCTTCCACTTGCGGCTCGGCGTCCTGTGTGCACACAGAAGCGTCAGCGAGCTGCAAGCCGACCTCGAGCGAGACGCGGAGCTCACCAGTTCGCCTTGAACCCAACGCTCAAGTCATGCTCGTGCTCCTTGTTGAGCGCATCAACAAGCCACTTGTGCTTCAACGCCTGTTCCGCCGTCGGTCTATCGCCCGGGTTAGGCTTAACAAGCGCCTTGATGAACGCCTTGGCCTCGGGCGAGACGTTCTTCCAGTACTTCTCATGGAACTCAAGTTTGGCCGCCTTGCATTCCTCGATGAGCTGCTGTGTCTCGCTTGAACGGAAGGGGATGTAGCCGCAGAGGAGGGTGTAGGTGATGACTCCGACGGACCAAAGGTCGACGGGCTTGCCGTGCGGTTCTTGAAGGAGGACCTCGGGGGCTGGCGGCGACGGGAAGTCGAAGTATCAGCCGCGCGCGTGATTGACGCATTGAACGAGAGCGTCCGGATCACTCAACGCACCTGCGTAACCTGGACTGCCCGCCAAACTCGTCAGGCTCTCGCCATCGTCGAGGTGCTTGGCGATGCCAAAGTCGGCGATGACAATCTGTTCGGAAGTCGGCCGGACGCTGCAGAGAGCGATAATCAACAAATGTGAATAATCGACAGACGCCACGGGACGCACTAGAGGATGTTCTCGGGCTTGAGGTCGCGGTGAACGATGTTGTGCGAATGCAGGTACTTCACTCCTTCCTGTACGTCGACAAGTGGCCGAATCAGCTTACCCCCCTACGAGAGCTTAGGGCGAAAGGCCGAGAGGAATGCGCCAACGCACCAACACATTCTTGATAACCTTCGCCGCGTCGCCCTCGGTGTACTTTCCGCGACTCGAGATCTGCTCGAAGAGCTCGCCACCCGAGGCGAGTTGGAAGGCGAGGTAGTACTTGTCGCGCGATTCGAAGTGGTCGTAGAGCTTGACTGCGAGCGAGGAGACCATGCGGGTCTGAGTTTTTCTCCTACTTCGATCCTCCGTTGCGCGCACAAAGGCTGTAGAAGGATGGCTGCGGCAAGCTCACCGATATTAGGATGGTTCAATCCCGACAACACCTCAATTTCGTCTAACACCGCCTGCAAATCCCCCCTCAGCGCCTTCTTCTTGACGACCTTGACGGCGACCTCGATATGCCCGCCAACTTTTTGCGCGTCGTCGTAGTGAGGATTGCCAGGTGGCGGAGACCACGACGCTTGTTTTACTCTGTGAGAGGCGAGGGAGGTGAGGTCAGCGGGGAAGCCGGGAGCGAGGCGGACGAGAGGAAGGGGAACACACTCGCCAAACGCTCCGTGGCCCTGCGAGCGTGCGCAATCAGGTCAGCACACCAACGCAAACCCTTTCGCATTCCATCTCTGCCCGCAACGCGAGTCGGCGAGTTCATCGGCATCATCTCCCGCTCCCGACCAAACTGCGCTCAGCCAGCTTCAACACTCACCAGGACGGCTTCAAACTTGTAGTTCTTCTTGCGTGCATAGCTCTCTGTACGCGCACGGAAGGAGGATAGTCAGCACGAACGCTGTTGGCGCGCGCAGCGAGTTTGCAGTGAGAAGTGGGGCGGACGACGAGGCGAGGGGGAACGACTCAGAGCGGAGCAGGCGAGGGCGCACCCGGCTGGTGGTGCAACGAGTCAAGAATGCCCATTCAGGCGAGTCTCCCGGTCAGCGAAAGCGTGTGAGCGAGAGGAAGGACGACACGAAACCGGGCAACTTCTCGCGGTGGCCAATATCATGCCTTGCAAGGTCAGCAGTGCTCTCTGGTACGAGCCAGGCAGTCGGACAAGCCTGCCAATAGTGCCGCGTCGATTGGGATCGTGCGTTTCAACAAGCGCGGTAAAAGGCGAGCAGGATATCTAGGGCGAGAGACGCAGGATGCAAAGCTGGATGATGAACACAATGGATGGACGAGAAACCGAAATGGCGAGGGAAACATGCGCAGGTGAAAGGGGGAGGGCGGTAAACAAAGGGGGGAGGATGAGGGGGGTATCGTCGAGGAGGTCATGCGATGAGGTCGTCTTGGAAGCAGGGAGAAGGCGGATAGTCAAAGTCGTCCTGGTCGAGGAGGTCGGCCTCGTCAACGACGGCAGCGAGCTCGGCGGATTCGGGTAGTGGAAGATCGTGAACTTTGAGGGCGACGAGGAGGTAGTTGAGCCGGCGGTACCGCCAAGGGTCGTGAACGGTAAGCTAGCGCTCCTTGACGGCCGACTTAGAGAGCTGGGGTAGTCAGAGCTCGAGCGGGACCGCCCGGCGCTGGAGCTCGCCGTCGTCGTCGTAGTACGACTCGGGCGCGTATTCCGCCTCGGCCCACTTGCGCATGGCGACCGACGCCTTGAAGAACTGCGCGCGTCGGCGACGTCAGCATGCGTCTGAAGGCCATGAGAACGACGAGAATGCACCTTCTTGGCGGCATACTTCTTGACGAAGTTGGGGTGCTCCTGCTCGTGCTCGATCGGGCTCGACTCGAGCGGGTTCTCGATCGCCTCCTCGCCCTCGGCGAGACTCTGCGCCCACGACGTGAGGTGCGGCGACGTGCGGACGACGTAGTCGAGCATGAGCTGCGCGGTCGGCTTGAGCTCGTCTTCCGTGTAGCCCGAGTAGTGGATCAGGTTGGCGTCCTGCGGGCCAGAGTCCGTCAGTCGAAATCTCAGCGTGGGCGAAAGGCTGCGGCACTCACCCACTCGCCCTTCTCGAGCACGCGGCGGGCGAGCCAGGTTGCGGCAGCGGCGACGAGGGACGGCGGGGCGGCCATGAAGCGGTGGTCGACAATCGAGATCTCCATGAGATACTTGGCCATGGTGCGGCACTGGATGTCGTAACCCTCGGCCTTGGAGATGCGGCGGAGAAAGTTGAGCGGGTTCGGGTACGAGAGATTGAAGTCGATAATGCCGAGGATGTACCGCTCGGCCTTGAGGAGCTCCTCGTCGGTGAAGCCGCCGTCGGTCATGAAGAGGAAGTTCTGCACTGATGGGCACACAACCTCTTCGTACTTGGCGGCGATGAAGAGGGCTGTGACGCCTACGAGCTGGAACTTGACGAGCGAGACGACGCGGACGGAGAGGAAGCGGTCGAGGATGTTGACGGCGAGGAAAATAGTTTCGGGTAGCAGGCGGAACTTGGTGTGGATCTCGACGAGCCAATCGACGAGGATCCCGCGCATCTTCCATGTTACCTCGTTCTGGTTAGAGATGTAGTCCGGATCGGGCATCGTCGTGAGCTACGCGACGTCGAGCGGGTCAGCGACGGTCTTAACGTGGCTGGCATAAGCGGACGCACCTCGAGTTCGCGGAGGTACTCGTAAATCTCGACGACATACGTCGAGACCATGAGCGGGTCTTCCTCGTCGCCGGCGTCCAAGTCGATCCACTTGGGCTTCTCCTCGACCTCGGTCTCCCACTTGCTGACCCTCGCCTGCTCGTAGTCGACCGCGCCCTCGTCCTCCTCGTCCTCCTCGACATACTCCAGCGGCTCGGGCTCGCTCGTCTTCTGCCTCTTTGCGCGCCTCCCGCCGTCCTCCAACTCGAGCTCCTCAATCTCCCTCGCGCGTTTCAACTCGGCCTCCTCGACCCTCCGCGCAGACTCGAGTTCGGCGAGCGCAGCGCGGTGCTTCGCCTCGGCCTCTTCGCGTCTCTGCCGTGCGGCGCGGACGGCGGGAGGCGTCGTCTTTACCTTGACGGCGGCAGCAGCAGCAGGGCGACGTGTGCTTGCCGCAGGGATGTTGGCGCGCTTGGCAGCGAGAGGGCGGCGAGAAGTGGCGGCGGCGGTGGTCGAAGTCGAAGCCTTGATGCCGGCGGTCGGCTTGCGCAGAGCGCGGACCTGCCTCGCGGCGGGCTTGACGTCCTCGTCGATAGCCATCGCATCAGACTCGAGGCCGGCAGCATCGTCCGCAGGCTCTTGCTTGACGCCGCCAGTCGACGACCTCGTCCGGTACGTCCGCTTGACCGTGTTAGACGACGTCGCCGCTGCCGCAGGTGCAGGTACAGCCGTCTTGGACGACGCGGCGGCGGCTTTGGACGGACCCGCGACGGCGAGCTGCGACTTGGAAGCGCCCTTGCCGTTGGTCACGTCTGTAAAGGCCGAGCGCTTCCCTCGCGCAGCGGCGGCCCCAGCGGCGGCATTCGCAGCGGCAGTCTACGCACAACGTCGAGAGCGCGTGAGCGGTGCAGTGCACGCGGGGCAAGAGGCGCGCAGACGCACCTTGTCGGCCAACACTCCCTTCGAAGTCCCGACGACTGTCCGCCTCGATCCACCCGTTGCAGACGTTCCAACCGCCGCTTTGCCAGTCACTGCCAGCGCGACGCCTTGCTTGACCGGTCCAGCAGCCCCGGCAGAGGACGCGGCGCGTGCAGGCCCTCCGCCAACCCGGTTCGCGAGGTCGTTTTCGACCTGCTGGTTTGTGAGCGAGCGGCGGGTGACGCGGCGAGTCTGCATTGGCGACGAGAGCACATTGAACCGGAGACCGAGCGCGACGCGGACCGAGAAGGTTGTTTGGGTGTGTAGTGGGACGCGGACGTGACGGTGTTGAGCGAGGCTCGTCAGTTTTTCTCTCCCCGTGCGCGGCAGTGAGGGTCCCTGGTACGCACAGCCATGGTCTGTCGATGCACTGTGTGGTCGTGCAAGCCTGCGCGAGCGGGGAGGAAGGCTGGCGAGGCGTTTGTTTGCTGGTCGAGGGAGACGAGGCGAGGGTGTCGCTGGCGGCTGGCGCGGGGCTAGGTGTGCTCGTTGGATGGCCTGTGGTGTAGAGTACGGTACACAGATGGGGCTGGCGGCAGCAGCAGGCGCACGCGCGGGTAGAGCGAGAAGAGCGAGCGACAGGAGGTGAGCGAGGCAGAGAGGGTCGAGGGTGGAGCACGTCACGTGACCTTGACGCGAGAATTGACATCGCTCACGGACACTTCCACGGGCCCGCTGCAGTGGTGCAGGCTGGCGCAACGCACACGATGACTCTCTCGGACTCTCCAAGACGGGCGAGCAACCCCCACGAAGGCGCTTTCGTTGCGGTCAAGCACACTTCCTCCTCGAATGTCAACCCCCCCAGGCTTAGCTGCCCTCGTTCTCGGTCCCCTCACTTCAAAGGACGGCGCAAAGGCTGCTTGCGAGCGCTCGCAGACCCTTGTTTCGCCGCGACTCACCCTGACACAGCACGCGACCTCCAGTACATGCATTTGCCTCGAGCCAGCGCGCTCCGCGTTCTGCGCGCCGACTGACTTGCTCACTCAGCTCACGCGCGATCCGAGTCAAACAACTGTGGACAGATCGGGATAATCGACGTTGCCGACCTGCAGCAGCGTCATGCTACTAATCGATGGGAAGATACGACACGCGAGCAAGACGAGGGGGTAAGAGGGGTTGAGGGATAATGCAGAACGATAGATAGGGACGATAATGCGCTAAGAAAGAGAGAGAGAGAGAGAGAGAGAGAGAGAGAGAGAGTGTGTGTGTGTGTGTGTGCGTCTATGTACAATGTGAGACCCGCCTTGGCCGCTCAAACAAGTCCCGCTGACAATCCTCCCCCGCTCAAGCCAAACATATGCTCCTCGTACCTCCTCCTCGCCTCCTCCTTCCTCCCATCCACCCCACCCATCTCGCTCGCATATCCATACCCATCCTGTCCCTGCTGATCCAGCTCCATCCCCAACCCGAACGTACCCTCACTGTCCTCGCCGTAGTACCCCTCCTCAAACATCAACCCTTCACCCGCCGACCTCGGCTGCTCCGTACCGCCATGCGCAAGCCCATGCATCGACGAAGGCGTCCCCGAAGACCCCGGATCGCTATGCAAGAACACGGACCAGTCTTCCGCTCCTGCTCCGCCCGTCCCAGCGAAAGGGTCGCCTCTTCCGCCAACGCCGAGCGAAGGTGAGGGGACGAACGGGTTGGGCGTCCCGCGCGCTCCGGACTCGCCAGAGCCAGTGAAGACGGGAGAGGCGTGTGATGCGGTCGTGGGAGTTGGGTAGGACGAGTTTGATCCGCTGGCGAGGCAGGGCGAACGAGAGACGTATTGGTCGTGTTGATGTTGCGGTAGAGGGTACTGAGAGTGATGTGAAAGCGAGGGACTGTGCGTGGAGGAGAAGTGTTGAGGAGGCTGGGGAAGCGTGTAGGACGAGGACGGGCCGGCGTGAACCTGGACCTGTACCTGGACCTGCGTTGGGGCGGGACGAGAGGAGACCGCGCCTTGCGCGTGGCCGTGGTGAGAAGCAGGGCGCGAGGCATGTTGAGGAGGAGCGAGGTGGTGAGGGCGATGTTGCGACGCGAGTTGTTGCTGCTGCTGCTGGTGCGGCCGAGGTGGCTTGGAGAAGTGAGCAGGTGGTTGTGGAAGAGCGAGAAGAGGCGGAGCCGACTGTTGCCGGTTGGACGCGACAGGTTGAGGCAGACCTTGCGGCAGATGCGGTGCATAGACGAGGACATGACCGGGCAGGACCTGAAGCTGCGGATGCGACGAGATGCACTGGACAGGATGCTCGGCGACGAGCTGGATCGGCTGTTGCGGCTGCGCGAGTTGCTGCGCCTGCGCGATCGTCTGAGCTTGAGCTTGCGCGACGGCGTGCGCCTGCGCCTGCGCGAGTTGTTGCTGGTGATGCTGGTGCAGCTGGAAGCCCGGCCGGAGCTGCTGCTCGTACATTGGCTCGAACTGCGGCCGCTGAACGACGTGCGCGGACTCGCTTCCGCGCGGTCGCCGCTCGACTTGTCCGCCGCTCGTCTTGGACGCCGCATCCTGCGCGGACGGCGACGAACCGATGCCCATCTGCTCGAAGTGCTGCTGCGACAGCCGGCTCCGACTCTTAATCATAGCGGGACTTGCGACCGAATCGTCGAAACCGGGCGCTGCCTTCGCCGCGGACCGCTTCGTCGCCGAACCGCATGCGCCACCCGTCCCGGCAGCGACGGCACTCGCGCTAAAGCTACGACTCATACCCGCCGGTCCGCCTACACTCGGTGCGAGAGGCGAACATCGACCGCCTCGGCTGGGCGTGACTATCCGCCTGCTGCTCGCCCGCTGCGTCGCAGACGGCGTCGCCTGCAGTCGAGCGTCGTCGCCTGCGGTCAAGCCGTCGAGCGAACCGGCCGCGAGCAAGTCCGCCTCGCCGACCGAAGCACGACCGCTCTGCCGCATCGCCATGCGCGAACGACCTGCGCTCGTGACGGGTCCAGCGAACGACTGGCTACGCGCGAGAGGCGGCGCCGAGGCCGGAGAGTCGTCCGTTGTTGGGACGGCAGAGGAGGGACGAGCGGGTGTCGCCATGACGGAGGGGTAGGGAGCGGTAGAAGTCGAGGCGAGGTCTCGGACGTCCATGGCGGATTGCGAACGCGGCAGAGTTTGCGTAGCGGACGGACTAGCCGAACCTCGAGGCGCTTGCTGTTCCTCGACCGACTCGAGGCGGTTCGAGCCAGAGTCGTTTTGGCTGGCGAGTGACCGTCGAGAGCGGTTGCGCGTGTTGTGCTGCTTCGGCTCGTCGGGCACTGGCGATTGTGCTACGGCTTCTTCTGGAGGGTTCTTGAAGAAAGGTGTGTCGGGAAGGGCGACCATAAGCGAAGTGAGCGTGCCGTCTGCGTCAAGCAGATTGTCAGCCAGAGTCGAAGAGTTGGCAAAGCGAAACGGACCTGGCGACTCTTGCTTCGCCCGCCGTTCCTCTTTAGCGATGCGGTAGATCTCATGTAGGATCTCCATGCGCTCAGGCGGGATGTGCGCGCTCACCGAAGCGCTGCCCATCTCGAGGTCTTCAATCGAGACAGGTGCGGTTCGCAAGAGGTGGACGAGAAGGGCAACTCGTTCTGCAAGGGCAGGCGCCGTGTCAGTTCTTTTAGGAATTATACGCGAGGCAGGTTCGAGCGCACCGGCTTTGCTGAGATGATCAGGCTCCTTGTGCCGCACGTCCCGCGGCCACCAATCCGGTCGACTCTCCTCGCCCTTCTGGTACTGAAACTTCGTGTGCTTCGCCGGCTGAATAACCTTGATCCACGCCTTGCAGACGAGTTTTTCCGTCTTCTGCCATAACTCGGCGAACCGCTCCGAGTACCACTGCGAGAGCTCGGCGGGCGTGAAGGTGTGCCTCACCCAGCTGTCGTCAATCATGAGGTGTGCCGGGAACGCTCGAGGGGGAGGTGCGGCATGTGGGGACGGAGCGGTCGATGGCGAGGGTGCGGTTGCGGGTCGCGGAGAAGGCTGCTGGTTAAGGACGGCGGGAGAGGCAGGTGGAATCGGCAGGGAGATGTTGCCGTCGGCGGAGAACATGGCAGAATAAGGCGTCTCGAGGACGCTGGGAGTGGCGGGAAGTGTGGCTGGACGTCGAGGGCTGGGGGGCTGAGGGAGGACAGGCGGCTGCTTTTCTTGCGGTTCGA
The DNA here is from genome assembly GCA_009806315.1 of Rhodotorula sp. ZM1. NCBI lineage: Eukaryota > Fungi > Basidiomycota > Microbotryomycetes > Sporidiobolales > Sporidiobolaceae > Rhodotorula > Rhodotorula sp. ZM1. The sequence continues at coordinate 246,278 of QYSD01000011.1, forward strand.
CAGGCACGACCTTCGGCGCCAGGTCCTCCTCGTCCGACCTCAACAATTCGTTCTTGATGTCGCCAGCCGGCACTCGCCCGTCCGCATCGAACACCGCATGCGCATCGAGGACCTCCTGACCCTTCCTGACCTTTTCCGCCCGCTCATCCCGTAAACGTCGCGTTAAGGTCTTCGCCTCTTCCCGCTCCCTGTTCCCCAGCCACTGTTGCAGCTTGGGCTGCAGCGCCTCACTCGCAAACACGTCCGTTTGCGAGGTCGACGGGTTCACCCAAAGGATGGCGAATTGTGAACCGTTGAGAAAGGCGCTCTGGCCGAGGCGCCGCAAGATATCGCTCCGTCGTAAGCGGTAATCCCTCTCTGCTTGTCGCCCAGTCTTTTTTTCGAGCCCAGCCGCCTCCATGACTGCCGTGTTGACCTCGCCTCGTTTCGAGGTCCGGTCCCAAAGCGATCGCCCAAGGCGTCTGCTGGGCTGTTACGGGTGCGCGGGATGCAGATACCTCTTTTCGCCGCCCACTATGTCGTCCTCCTGGTCCTGCGAGGCGCCGCGGGATTCGATAGGCGATGCCGGTTATTTGGCCGTGTCCGGACGCGTCGTGCAGACGAGGGAGAGGGATAGGGCGGTCAGGGCGGGCTGAGGAGCACGAGGGCACTTTTCAAAGACTAAAGCAAGGGCGCAAGGGCAGGTACAGCGGAAGCGAGCGAAAAATAGAGGGCGAAGGTGAAGTTGGCACCTTCCGATGAGCGCATCGAGGCAGGTACAAGCTCGCCGGGTTTTCTGGCGATTGTCCACCGCCTAGGAGACATCTCTCAAGTACTTGCCAGCGTTGCGGCTCGCAGATTTGGAACTACGCAAGAGCGACAACGAAAACTCACCGTGTCGTCCTTGAAACGTCCTAGGTGCGCTCCCGAGCCGTTCGATCGGGGTCATCACCGCCAGAAGCATTGTAAAAAGACGTAGCGCGCGCGATGAACGCCAGCGCACGCCCTCGACAGCCGCTGTTGAGGAGAAGCGGTCTTCTCACCTGCCTTGACAAACGCAGGGGCAGTTCGAGCTGACAGCTCCTTTACGCAATCCGTATAATCCGTCTCAGTACGGAGGTTTTGTCCTGCAGTTATGGGCTGCTTGGAACGCCGAAGTTGCAGCGGAGTACGGAGGACGAGTCGAATGCGTGCACTCCGCCGGGTCCTTCGGGGTTGCAAGCATCCCGCCCGCGTTCCGGATTCCACGGGACTATGCGTATCAAACGCAATGGCCCAGCGTCTTGCCGTATTACCGCGTCCAGCCGAGTTGAGGTTCGAAGTCGGGTCGTCGAGAGCGGCGAGCAGCGCGTGCGGTGGATCGTGCGGCGAGGGAGCATCTTAGAGCTAGTTTGCGTGGCGCTCACAGTGGTCTTAGCCCAGCCAAGCGGTGTGCAGGTGAGAAGAGGGTCGCGGTCGAGTTCGAAGAGGTGTTTCGCCCTCGACGCCTCACACGCCGCTCGCCAAAGCCGTCAGACATGTCCTGCGCCTGCCGAACACTCGCAATGACGGCGCGGCAAGCCACCGCACAGGCCGCAAGATTCCGTGTAGCCGCTCCCCTTCGCTCCTTCGCAACTTCATCGCTTCGGGCAGCAGCAGCTCAGACGGCAGCGCAGGCGACGGCGAGCACAGGTGCTTTCAATCTCTGCCCTTTCAAGGGCACATCTGACCTTTCCCGCCCTCCACAGCCGCCAAATCATCGGGCTCGTCCTGCCCAGCAGGGACTGTTCTGAAGGGACTAAACTATCTCAAGGACGCAAGCGATCCCGTCGCAATGGAGGACTTGGAGTATCCGTCGTGGGTGTGGCAGCTCGGGCAACCCGAGGCGCCAAAGAAGAGCAAGAAGGTCGACGTCGACGCTCGTCTGCAAGCAGAGAAGAAGGAGCTCAAGCGGCAACGGAAGCTGGCGATCAAGGCGCGGAATGCTCTCAACGGGTAGACTGGACTTCGCGACTGGAATGTAAGGATGCACGGGGCAGGTCTTGAGGGCGGACGAACGAAGGTTCGTTTCTTGCGCCTCGTCCTGCGTCGAGGTGCGCCTCGCTTCCTATGCTACCGGTTCGTACTGAGTTGCACATAGCATCATTGGCTGCGCTTAAGGAGTGCGGCGGGGCTGAACTTTGACTGGGACACTCGCTTCTCTTCCTCCTCATCCGGCTTTCCTACCTGCTCCTCGCCGGCGTACTTGCTCGAGCGCCTCACACCCAGGTTTAAACAGCGCTGCGTATCAACAGGCGTTTCACGTAGCCGTACAGATGCGAAGAAGGCGGTGCAGAAAACGCAGGCAGGAGGAGAGGAGCGCAGAAAAGATAGGAGACGAAGTTGTCGGTCGGTCCTCCGACGCTGGCGTTAGGCGGGGTGGGACAGGAGCCTCGTTTGGGCCCCAGCTTTGCCTTGATCGCCGCTAGGGAACGCCGACCTTGCCCCTTCCTCCTCACCTCCTTCGTCGCTTGTCTCCCTGCCTCCAAACGTCCACGCTCCTTCTTGCTTAACGCCATGTCGACCGGCGCTCTCACTGTGGTGCCGACCTTCGACAGTACCCTGGGGGCCTTCGTGCGTCTCTCATCTTCCTTGCTCGGACCTTCCGGCGGGTTCGCTCGACTCGACACGCTGACGTACTGGGTCGACAGGTCATCGGGACGATGCTGGCATTCTTTCTGGTGTGTCGTATGCCAAGGGCTGCGGAATTTGTGAAGGGAGGATGAGGAATTGACCCGAATTGACGCGTCGCAACTACAGCAAGGCTTTACGCTCTTTGAAAGTAAGCGAAGGCTTCAGCGACGATGACCGACGCCTCACTTTTCCTGTTCTTGTGCAGCAACCATCTTCTTTCTCAACTGCCGCAAGTCGCGAGAGCCCTGGTGGTGTGAGTCTGTACCCTCCGCATGCTCTTCAGACCTGACTGAACTCTTGCGCACTGCAGACATCGTGACGGTGTGTTTGCCGACGCACTGAACAGGATGACACCGCGTGGCGTGCTGACGATGACACATACGTAGGTCGTCATCGTTCTCCTTATCGACCTTTTACATTCCGCCTTCGCCTTCAATGTGCGCGGGCTTTCTCTCGTCTCTCGATCGAGCTCTAACTGACTCTGAAATGAACTCCAGACGATATGGTTGTGGACTGTCGAGAACTACGGAAACCCCTCGATTCTCGCGCTCTCGCCGTGGTCGTTTACGGCCGAACCCGTCCTTACTGGCACTCAAGCACTGATCGTACATGTCTTCTACGCCCTCCGCATCTACGGTGTCTCGGACGCAAAGCCTGGAGGCCGACTCATCGCAGTCGTGGTGACGGCGCTCAGCGTCTTCCAGTTCGGCTTCGCCTCGGCCGTCACGAGCAAGATCGTCGAATACGACCGCGAGTTCATTCGCTTCGCTGGGTGGCTGTGGGGTGCTTGCGTATGGCTCGGAAGCGCCGCTACAGTCGACATCGTCATCAGCATCGCCTGCTCGTCCCTTTCCTCCTGACTTCCTCGTCTTCTTCCTGACCCGCGCAGCGCTGCAGACTTCCACTATATCAATCAGGTGTCGAAAAGCATGGCCGGTCCATTCGAGCGTTCCTCCAAGGTGCGAAAGTCTCTCGCCTTCCCGGCGGGCAAGCTCCCGGCTTACTGACGTTTGTCTCCACAGACCGTCATCAGAGTCGCGCTCATCATTCTTATGACGAACGGTCTGTCTGCGTCGGCCGCCGTTGTACGTCTTGCGCGCCCGTTCTATTGCGTCGATACTGACCGTCAGCCTTGCAGATCGCCACGGTTCTCTTCGGCAGCTTCAGGCATGCGAACTGGCACGCCATCGCTCAGCTCTGCCTCGCGAAGCTCCTTGCCCTCTCGCTTCTCATCGCCCTCAACGCCCGAACTCTCCTCGCCGACATGCTCGGCGTTGACGCCGGAACGTTCTATTCGATTGGCGCAAGGCCGACAAAGAAGGCGCCAATCATGTACAACGGCGTCTACGTTGGCGGCGGCAGCCAACCGGACGGCATTTACGGTCGAGCCGCAGGCGCCAGTTTCGATGCTCTCGGCAAGACCGTGAACTCGCCTGGTCCCAACAGCGCGTTCAACCACGGAGGCATTGTCGAGGGTGAAGGAGGTGTAGTCTACCCGATCTCGGTCCTTCGGCAGGGCACGACTCTCGCAAACGGGAAGGACGGCGACGGAACGCTCAGTGTCGCGAGCAGCTTCGCCGAGAAGGAGCCAATCTCGTTCGACGACGAGCTCGAGCACGGCAGTCGCAGGCGCGTCGGTGCCACTCCTCGAAACAGACTTTGGCTGAACCGCATTATTGTCGTAGTCGGCAACCCTTCGCTCGCGCAACGTCGGACCAGACTTTGCCTGCCGTGCGTTCTTTTTCGTTTCCGCCATCGTCGATAGGCCTCCCCAGCTGACACAGATAGAACTCAGACCACGATCAATCACCCGTACTCGAATGTTTGAGCAGCTTCGTATTCTCCTCACACTCGCTCCTTCATCACTTTCGCTGGAATTGCAGTAATTGCTCTCGGCAGGACGTCTAGACGAGCAATGCGCTACGGGGAGAGACTGTGATAATAGAACGATGCGATTGTGCAGTCTGCGAGGTACCCGAGGGCCAAATACAGTCACGCTCAGCGCTTCTTCCCCTCAGACATTTCATGCTGCAACTCGTCCAGTCCCAGCTCCACCTCCGCCCGATGCGCTGCCCCCGCCTCGAAGTCGATCGCCGTCCGTCATTGCGTTCACTGACCCGCCTCGTCTTCCACCTCCTCGAACAATGCTCCTCGCGGGCTGGCATCAGCATTGTCCGCTTCGCCTTCCCGTATCGCATCGCGCTCGTGGTCATAATTGGCGCGCGCACGGGCAAGGCGGTCCGCCAAGGTCGCCTCCTCGGAAGCTGTTCCGGCTTCGATGCCCGCCGCCAGCTCCGCACGCCTAACGTGCTCCGGACCGTCGATCTCGACCTCGCCTGCTGCCGCCGCAACAGCACGTCCTTGGTCGACGTCGACCGCGGCCCGACCGGTGAGCGGCTGCGCATCGACAAGCCGTCCCTGCGTTTCGTGGTCCCACAGCCTCGGACACAACAGCTCGCGCGCGTCGTATCGCGGCCTCGAACCGCCGTTCGACAAGTCCGGTAGTCGATCGACGGGGCAGGAGCCGGTCATGCGAGTCGTCTGCCAGCCACGTTCGAGGAGCTCGTCCGCACTCGCGAGCGAGCCCCACAAGTCCACGACGGGCAAGGCGTCCCAGTCCGGTAATCGCTCATGGCCGGGTCCGCCAGGAAGGGTGTCGACGAGCGAGGCATCGCGGTCGAGGAGGGGGACCTCAAAGGTCGCCTTCTTTTTGTCGTCGACGCGCGCGGTGTGGACGTGCGTGCCCTTCTCGAGGTGATTTGTGGAGAGGGACTCAAAGTCGGGATAGTTAGGGTAGAGCATCGAGTAGCCACGGAGGTAGACGAGCTCGATAAAGTACTTCTTCCAGCTGCGAGGCCACTTGTTCGAGCGAATGGCGGGGACGAGTGGTTCGGATATGGGAAGGGCCAGCTCGGAAAGGCGGAGGGAGAGGTAGGTGTGGAACTCGCGCCAGTGCTCGGGGAAGTATGCGGCTCCCCAAGAGCACGGGATCTGCGAGAGGTAGGGCGTTGTCGAATGAAGGGAGAGGTCGGCGAAGAGCTTGTGCGCGTCGAAAGGCTGCCGTCCTTCGGGTCGCAGCTCGATATTCTTCTGCTGGTAGAGCGAGATGCCGAAGAGGCGGCCCGAGGAGCGTCGACCGGCGAGGGTGTAGCGGTACTGCAAGATGGCGAACTTAAGCCAGCCGTAGAACAGCGGCGACACCTCGACGTCGTCCTCGAGGAGTACGCCGTAGGTATCGTTCGACGTCGGATACCAAGACTCGACGATCGCTGGCATCAAGCCGCCGAGGAGGATTCGATGGCGGAGCGAGAAGGTCCCGAACGGCCATCGCATGTCGTCGACGAGGCGGTGCGTCAGGCGATCGGCCGTTTGCTCGAGGTTGACGGTAAGGGAGATGTCGTCGCCAAAGTAGTAGGCGTTCTGGAGGGACAAGAGGAGACGATGGAGCGAGACGGGCCGGTCATTCGTGACGACGCTCAGGTCGATCCGAGGCGTGTGGAAGTCTGCACGCGCAGTTAGTCAGCTTTGCGCAAGAAGGAGGAATTGGCAAGAACTTACGCCTCAACGCCTCGAGGTCCAGCGCTCCAATCCATTCCGCCCTCTTCGCCTCCTCCTTCGCCATCCCGACCACAGTCGGTCTCCCTCGTTCTGTCCCTGCGGCCTCCTCAGCTCCGACGACGCCCTTGAGCATCTCCCTTTCCGCCCTAGCCCGTCCCAGCCTCTCTCCGCCTTTGCGCGGTCCGAACCTCCCTCCCATCCACCGCAAGACTTCCTCGTACTCGCGCGCTCGAGGACCGTCAGACATGTAGAGAATGAAGCCTGGAGAGGGCAAAAGCGAGTCGAGGAGGTCGAGGAGGGCGAGCGAGATGGGTTCGGAGGAAGAGGAAGAGGTGGAAGAAGGTGTTGGACCGAGAGGAGTGAGGTCGAGGTGACAGGCGGGCGAGTCGGAGTCGGACAAAGAGGACGAGGAGGAGGTCGAGGTGTCGTAGTCGGCGATGACGATCTTGAAGTCTTGAACAGGCCGTCGTGGCGCCTCGTCGTTGTCGCCGTCCCCAGTGGCCGCAAGCCTCGCATCTCCCGCCCGCGCGGCAAACCGACACGCCATCTTCCTCACCGCCTCAAGCTCCTCCTCTCCACTCAGCAGCAATACCGCCGTCCCGGTCTGCAACAACCTGCTCCTCTCGTCCTCCGCCCGTTCGAGCAACGTCTTCTCCCTCCCGCTCTTCACGCCTCCCTTCTTCCGATCACCACTCGCTTGTATCCGTCTCAGACCCTCGCCCGCTCCATAATGAGGCGCGAAAAGCTGTTTCTGAGCCGGGAAGGCGTCGAGGTTCCGTCTTAGACGGTCGCAGGAAACGGTATCACCGTCTTCAAAAGAGGGGAAGGGGATGGCGTAAATTGGGATGGCGTGCTTCGTCCAAAGCGCGGCGGATAAGGCGACTTCGATTGGCAGCGAGGTTGAGAGGCCTTGCAGGACGGAGGTCGCATCGGGACGGGATGGGTCGCGAGGGAGGAGCCACGAGGTCGGAAGAAGAAAGGGGAGCGAAGGGACGGCGATGCGCTCCGTGTGCGACGTAGGGTAGACGCATCGAGTATCGAACGAGGGAGAGGAGGAGATGGCGACGCCGCCGGCTGTGAGGAGCGACGAGCCGTACTCCCTCGTCCCGCTCGCATGCAAGAGAGTCCAAACGTAGTCCTTGGAGAGGAACTCGCTCCGACCCTGGACAGGAAGATGCGCGTCGATAAATAGCAGATAATCGGATGGGATGGTTGACTGAGCCGCTTGTGCGAGTGCGAGGATGGGAGGCTGAGGCGAGGTGTAGGTCACGGTCGAGAGGATATTGCGGTAGGGTGAAGTAGCTGATGCGGAGGGCTCCATGCCTTGCGCAACGAGGATGAGGATGCGGGAGGGCGGTGAGGGAGCTTGTCGGTTCAGGGAGGCGAGGAGGGGCGAAAGGTACGTTGATGCGGTTTGCGAAGATGAGGTGAGGTGTATGACGGCAGTCCAGCTCGCCGTCGTTGCGGATGACTCTGAGGGGAGCTTGAGAAGCTGGGTGAGCGTGTGCGAGTTGGTGGGAGGCGGTTTTGGTCGAGGAGGGCGAGGTGGCAGAGTTGGTCGAGGGAGGAGTGCCGACACGTCCTCTGCATGGAGGAAGCTGTCAGTGCACTGTTTGTAGATCGTACGATCGCGACGCACCGGCAGGCAACTCGTCAACCTCCCACCAGCGATAGTCAAGTTTCCGTCGCTCCTGAATCGTGCCTTCCTGCCGCGCCAAGAAGATCCACCACACCGCGACGGCTCCCACAAGCACGATCGCAAGTTTGACGCACCGCCCTCGGCTGTTCCACCATCGTAGACCCTGCCCAGTTGCGACGCTCAGGCTCCCTCTTCGTCCCCTTGACGCATCTCCCGCGAATCCGCCGCCAATGAATCCGTGCGCGCCACTGATGCTTGAAACGAGACTCGGAAACCCTTGCCGTCGAACAAGGGAGGCCTGTGCGATGATCGGAGAACTCGACGGACCCGTCGACGAGGAGGCTGAAGCAGGACCAAGACCTGCGGTCGACCCGGGGCTGCCGGAGCCGTTCCCCATCGTCTCTTTGCGTGACTTGAGCGAGCCGCCTCGCCGTAACTCGGTCGAGGACGGGTAGACGAAGGAGTCGCCCTGAGCGTCGATGGAGACGGGAGAGTCGCACACGTCGTCGAGGAGCCCGCCCGTTCCTGCCATGCCTTCGACCTGTTCCCACAGGCCGTCCTGGCGAACGTGTGTCGTCCTAGAAGCGTGCGAAGAGGGATCTGCGTCCACGCGAGTTGTGTCGAGACGACCGGCGAAGCGGAGGTTGGCGTCCGCCGCGCTGGCGTTTCCGAGCAGCGTCTCCGGTCCTGTACAATCAACCCAGCCGTGTCTAGCCTACCCAAGCGCGAGAACGAACGTGTGGTGAGCGAGGAGAACAAGCGTGTGTCGTCGCGAGCAGAAAGAAAGGCCAACTCGTGTCTCGCGCCAATTACAGCGGGTCTGAACGGGTCTGTCTTTGTCTCGAAGGCCTTAGCCGTCTCACACACAGGCGAACGAACCGGACCCGCCTTTGCAGCGGGCCGCGACGTCGCATCATTCGCTCCCTCGCTTCTCTCACTCCGCCTTACCGCTCTCCCGCTCTGCTGGACTCGCGCACACGGTGAAAATGCCTCCAAGGATCCGGTCTCCCACCCCCTCCGAAGACGAGCAGGACCAGCTCGACTCAGGGTCCGACTCGGGCACCCCCACTACCACCACCGCTCATGCTCCCCCTGCCTCGTTGTCGACCGCGCGGGCGGGCGCAGGGACTACGAGCATCAGGATCAAGGCGCCTCAGCCGACTGGCGCGGCAGCTGGAGCTGGGAAAGGGCGCGCGAGCAGGGGAAAGAAGCGGAGCTATGCTGATGACGACGACGACGAGGAGGACGAAGATGCTATGAACGTTGACGAGGAGGGAGATGCGTATGAGGACGACGAGGAGGAAGACGAGCTCGAGGGCGACGAGGAGGATCGGTCGCCATCGGGTTCAGGGACTGCGGCTCCCGCCAAAGGCTCGCGCTCGTCCGCCCGGGCTGCTGCCGTCGCGTCGAGGAAACTGACGACACCGTCTGCACCGAAAGGCGGCGCGGCAGCATCAGCGGGACGAAGGCGTTCGTCCGCCGCGAACGACTCTCCCTCGACTTCTGCGACCGCGACGCCTGCTCCGACGCCCGGACCCGCCGCTGCAGGCGGCGCTCTATCCGGTATGAAGATTAAGTTCAAGCTGGGTGCGGGCGGAGGAGTGGATTCGGCTCAGGCGGGGAGCAGCGCGGCGACGCCGGTCGAGGCGAGTTCTCCGGCTAGTTCTGTCGCCGGCGGAAGACGAGGGAAGCCTGCCAGTGACAGTGGTGCTGCCAAGGGGAAAGTAAAAGGCAAGGGCAAAGGGAAGAAGAAGGCTGGTGAGTGACGAGACTTGTTGGGCGAATCAGGTCTTGCGAGACGTCCTTGCTGATCATGGAGTACCGTCATTGCTCGCAGAATCCGACGAATCCGACGCCTCCCTCGAACTCTCAGACGACGAGGACCGTCCCTCCTCGCGCTTCTCGACCTCCGCGCTCTCAGGCTCCGACTCGAACGCCGGTGAATTCGACGAGCTCGCTTCGGACGGTGGCGAAGATTTGGACGACGGCTTCTCGGACTCGGGCTCGGAGCGGAGTGGGAGCACGAGTACGGCGGGGGAGCCGTACGGAGGGAGGAAGACGGCGAGGCAGCGGGCGAAAGAGATGGGTGGGGATGAGGCTTTGGAGCTCATGAGCCTCCCGAATGGTTCGTGCCCGCTCTTCTGCACTCTTGCCTGCTCGCCTCAGACTTGCTGACTCGCTTGTTCCTCAGTCGTCAGCAAAGCGCCGCCGTCAACTCGCACCGAAGCCGAGATTGCCCTTGCGCGCGCCGAAAAGTCCCGCCGCCGCAAGTCGCAAGCCGATAAGAAGCTCGAGGACGAAGTGAGGCGCTCGTGTTCTCCCGGACTGAGAAAGAAGCACGACGCTGACTGCCACCGTTTTGACTCGCAGAAAACCGAGACGATCAACCGGTTGCTGAACAAGCAAGTCGGCCGCACCTCGAGCTCGTCGGGTCGCGGCAAGCGCGGCGGTGGGCGAGGCGGCGGCAGGTCCCGCTCAAAGCTCAACAAATCGGTCACGGCCGACGGCGTCGAGTCGGGTGACGAGGAGGCTGCCGCTGCGTTAGCTGTAGCAGGCGCGGCGGAGGTGGCCGAGCTCGAGAAGCAGAGGAACGTCAAGCCTACCATCGCGAGGTGGATATCGAGCATCAAGCCTGAAGCGGCGGAGCAAGGCGAAGGGGTCTTCCGCCTGTCTTACAGCGTTCCCGAAGGGCGCGACGTTGCGCTTCCGCCTGCGCCTGCACCTCGAGCGGATGTGAGACATCCGGAGGCGAAAAAGCCAAAGACGAGGCGGTTCGGAGCGGAGGAGCGGGAGGCGAACAGGCGCGCAAACGAGGATGGCTGGAGGAAGGTGCTGCTCGGGGCTGCGTAGCCAAATGCCATCCACATCTCTGCAATCCACCGATCACATGCGAACCGCGCGGGACCTCGAGAGTGTTGAGTGGAAGCAACTGACTGGGTTTTTCCTCGCGGTGGCGGCAGACAAATGAGAGCATTGCCTGCGCTTGTTCACACTCTCTGCTGACTCTAACATAACCATGCCCTTGACGCTGCCGCCGCTTCTCCTGCTCCGAGCTGCACTTCTAGTCGTCCGTTCGACGTGCCTCTTGACGAATCTCGAGTCTTATGAGTTGTCCACGTGCCACCCCGTGACAGTGAGGGTCCTCGCACGGTGCAGGCGTCGCTTTGTCTTCCTCGGACAGCGTAAACACTTGACCGCTGGTCTGCATGGGCTGGAGCTGCTGGGCAGGCTCCTCAGTCTCGGTCGTTCAGATGAGCAGCTAAGTCGACACACTTTCGCTTCATCTTCCACTCAGTAATACTCTCCCTTGCGATATACCTTGCCGTCCTTGCCGATCGACGTAATGACAGGCGCAGTGGCCGGGCGGTACTTGTATTGCGGCGAGTACCTGGAAGAGAAGAGGGTCTGATGAGCTCTGTTTCCCGGCGCGCGGAACGTCGCCTCCCTTCGCCCGCATCCAGAAAGCGCGTTCGTAGCGAGAGGCAGGCTCACCTTTCCACTGTCCGCAAGCCTGGCCGACTCCATCCAGCCCTGTCCTGAGCAACCCGCTTCGCGACCCACTTCTCCGCCCAGCTGTGTGGTGGCAGGCTCCAGCGGATAGCAGCCAGTGCGTACAACGCAGCGAAAAAGCACACGAGAAAGGTGCGGAGGACTGGTCGGCTTGTCGAGGCGGCAGGAGGAGAGGGTCGCTTTTGGCCGGGCGAGCGCGTCGCGAGGCCAGTCGAACGCAAATCCGAGGGCATCGTGGGACGACGAGAAGACTGCGCAAGGTAGGAGCTGCCTATGCAGAGTAGTGCTAGGGGCGCTGGAAAGACAGCCCACATCCCCGGGCTGTGCGACAACACGACACGCCTTCCTCGCCTGAAGTACGTCGACGGCAGCAATCATGTCCGTGATCCTTTGAATCTTTGCCTGATCTCTCTGCTAATGATGCCTCTCACCCGCAGAGGATTGCTCCTTCGACGCGAGTGAGGAGGATGACGGCGGAAGCGACGGCAGATTCTGTGACAGACGAGGCGAGGGCGCTGCCAGACGACAACCCTTTCGAGGCTCCGCGGTACAGCTTGCGGACGCGCACACATGATCAAGCAGCCCGCTGGCGCGCCAGCGCGCCAGCGCCGACCCATCCTCTCCGCATGAGTCCAAGTCGACCCCGTCCAAGCCATACGCACTTCCTACGAAGCACAGTCGACGCTCGGCCAAGGAAAGTAACTGGGCGCGCGCGTTGCTACTCTGTTCGGAAGATTGAGCGGGATGTGCGGTAGACGAGAAGAACTTCAATGCCGCCATGATCTCCGTAGGTCCCTGTGGGCTTGTTCCAGCTCAACTGATACTGAAACGATTTCCGCTCGCAGTTCATCGCGGACTGGAAGGAGAAGGACCGCGATGGCCGAGACGAGCCGACCACGTAGTTCGTCGTCGACAAGCTCTCGTCTCAATCAATACATCTATATCGAAAAGATTCCGGAGGACCAGGCAGTGGCGACCAAGGACGAAGCCTCGCGCTCTATCTCGCGCGGCGATCTGGACTACGTGATCCAGCTCGCCCATGTGATCCCGAAGGCCCATCGAACGGTCCGCTCGTTTTTGCTTTGCAGGTGCGTAACTCGCTGCGATCTCCTCCACCCACGGCTGGATTCGTTACCTTGCAGAGTCGACTCTTCCTCATCTCCGCCGCCCTCCGGCTCTCCTGGTATCTAAACCACGCAAGCAACCTCATCCCGCGTGCGTTCTTCCTCTGCCTCTCTGGATAAGGTCCTGACGACTTCGACAATCGGACAGTCCACCCCGAAACCTACATTGGTGTAGACAAGCACCTCATCTCGCTCACGCCGGAATGCTTTCGACACTCAAGCATATGGAGCGGGTTTTGATCGACTACGAGGACGGTGGCAGGGAGCCTTGGGTGCGTCGCAGTCTCCCTGCTGCACCAAGAATTCGCCCTGACCTTCGCTTGACAGCGACGATGGCTGGAAGACCACGACTTCCGCGCTCAGTGCGTGTCGCTACGCCTCGAGGTCGTCAACCTGGCCGGGAAGGTCGCGCTGTCCCCGGCCTTCATTGTCTTCGCCCCCGACGGTTCCTTAGAAACCTTCCGCGCACAGAAGGACGGCACTTACCGCCTCCGCCGGGGGCGAGAAGCTTCCTCCCCAAGTTGTCGACCGAGTCCTTCCTGATGAGTTGCGCCACTGCCTCCCCAATCCGTACCTTTGCGATCTCTTCCGCAATCAAGGTCATCCTCGCGCCGAACCACCGCCTCCCCGACGCCATCAGGAGGAGCTCATCCTCTGTGTCGCGATCTGTCTGCAATTGTTTCGGCCGCACAGCACGGTTTGGCAGAACCCGGCGATCGTTGAAGCAGCCGCTGCGGCCGCGCACCAGTGGGCGACGCCGGCCAAGAAGCGCGGCAAGAAGTCGGATTGGGGGACATCGTTAGCGTTCTTGAAGGGAACGTCGGTCAGGAAAGGCCGTACTTGAGACGATGGGGACACCGGCGCGGGCCAGAACGCGTGCTGTGGGATGAGGGACAAGAAGGGTGCATTCACTTCTCAGGACTCGTCATCCTCCGGTTGGTCGATTCTCCCCAGTGTAGATTGTAGATCTCTCTCTCTTTCTCTTGCTGTTGCTCAGTGCAGTCGTGTATGTCCTCCGTGCTCTCTCAGCCCTTTCTTGAACCGCAGCGAGACGTTCTCATTCGAGTCCTCAACTTCATCGCGATTCGAGCGCCGGGGTCGAGTTTGGAGAGCGCGAGACCCCATTCAACGCCATCTATGGTCTCTTGCAACTATTCCGTACTTGAATCGTTGCATGACCCCGCTGCAAGTCCTCCTAAACCTCGAAACGGCCGACTCTAGCTCAATCCCGCCCAAACTCGCGCTCTTTCCGGGAAGCGCACGGCGAGTCTGAAGTATTTCTTGGCCAGTTCATCAGCGGCAGAACATCGAGTGAAGCACATTCGAGTGAGTTGGTGGAGGGAAACGTCCAGGTTGATCTCGACCATCTTGTCGACACCGCTTGCTAGCTCGTACGTGCTCGTGCAGCTGTCTGACAGAGCTATACAGGTCTCTTGTTTGCCTGGACGCGCTCGTAGTGCCGCCTGCGACCGTCACTCTCTCGCTCCCCACTTCGTCGCTTCACGAGGAGGAACTCGATGCCAGCGCTCCAGTACTCGAAAGAGAAGAAGGACAGGGAGCAAGAGCAGAAAGACAAGGCTGAGGAGGACCGGTTCGTCCAGGCGTTTGCCAAACTGCCCGCTGTACGTCTCATTCTCCTCGACTTCACCTTTCCTCCCTCGTGTGGCGACGCGCGCAATTCCATACAGGCTGCTGACAGATTCACGGGACGCCTCCAGCGACCAGCAGGGACAGTCAGGCTGTTTGACAGGTCCGAGTTCTATTGCGCGTACGGCGAAGACGCTTTCTTCGTCGCCAACCACCACTTCAAGACGCAGACGGTCCTCAAGTACCTCGGCTCGAAGGAAGACGGCCTTCCGGCGGTCACTCTCTCACACGCTGTCGCGCAAGCTTTCCTGCGAGACGCCCTCACGACCAAGCAGCTTCGCGTCGAGATCTGGGAACCGGAAGGCGGAGGAGTCGGTCGCGGGTCGACAAAGTGGAAACTCGCCAAGGCCGCGTCGCCTGGCAACCTCGGACCTGTCGAGGACCTGCTATTCACTTATACCGACCTCCTCGCCTCGCCCGTCCTCGTCGCAATCCGCCTCCAGGTCAAGGACAATGTCAAGACGATCGGAGTCGCCTTTGCAGACACGAGCATGCAGGAGCTCGGCGCGAGCGAATACGTCGACAACGAACTTTTCTCCAACACCGAGGTACGCAGTTTCGCCTTCGCGTTCCGCTCCATAGTCCGGCTGATACGCCGTCGTCCCGCAGGCCCTCCTCATCCAGCTCGGCGCCAAGGAGTGTCTCGTCATTGAGCAGGACAAGGCGCACGAGTACGATCTCAACAAGCTGAAGGCGTTGATCGAGCGATGCGGCATCGTTACCACTGAGCGCAAGAAGAGCAAGTTGGCCGCTCGAAACTCGCTCCCGTCCTGGCGGACGCTTTTCAGGAGGCAGACAGGGCGTCTGCCTCGTCGAGGACCTCAAGTATGCTGACGTCCGTGTTGCCGCAGGCGAGTTCACCAGCGGGTCGGTCGAGCAAGACTTGAATCGTTTGCTTCGCGGGTCGCTCCAGGCTGCCAGCCGACGTGAGAATCTCGCTCGCCTGCTCTTCTCGTCGTCACAACATCCGCTGACGAATGCTTCGATCGCTGTGCTCGATTCTGCAGCCGAGTTCGACCACAAGATTGCAATGTCGGCCGTTGCCGCCCTTATCTCGTATCTCGCCTTGATGCAGGACTCGTCCAACTTTGGCGCCTACGCCCTCAGGACGCACGACTTGAGCATGTACATGCGCCTCGATGCGAGCGCGTTGAGGGCGTTGAACCGTGAGTCGCGGACCTTCGCAATCGATCGCCAACGTCGACGCACCGTCCGTCTTCGGCGCGACAACCACGTGTGCGATTTGGCTGAGTCGGTTGGCTGAACTCTGGCCACGCAGTCATGCCCGACCCGACCGGCCTCGGCAACTCCTCGAAGACCATGTCCGTCTTTGGCTTGCTCAACCGTTGCAAGACGGCGCAGGGCACTCGCCTCCTTGCGATGTGGCTCAAGCAGCCGCTCGTCAATCGACATGTCATTTGTGAGGCATCGCTCGCATTCTTCGAGGCGAACAGTCCAGTCCTGACGCAGGCTTTCCGTAGTGCAACGGCAAGACCTCGTCCAGTGCTTGGTCGAGTCGCAGGAGTTCAGGCAGGCGATCACAGTACGTTCAATCCCGCCACTCGATCGACGAACGACGCGCGTGCTGACTTTCTCGCCCGTCCCGTCGCCGCCCACCATGCTCTCGCCCGTTCCCGCATTTCGCAGGACGACTTCCTCAAGTCAATGCCCGACTTTCATCGCATCTCGAAACGCTTCCAGAAAGGTGCCGCATCGCTCGAGGACGTCGTGCGCGTCTACCAAGCCGTCCTGCTCCTGCCCGGCCTCATCACGGTTCTCGAGCGCGGCGTTGAGGTCGAGGGCGAGGACGGCGACACGCAGATGCAGGTTGTAGAGGAGGGCGAGAACGGTGCCGAGAAGGAGGAGTCGAGGGAGAGGCGGTGGAAGGGCCTGATCGAGGAGCTGTGGCTGCAGCACTTGCGTGTGCGAACCCGCCCATTTCCAACTCATACGGACCGACGAGCTGACTGAACGCGAATGCAGGCCCACAACGATTCGCTGTCGCCGTATCAGCAGATGGTGGAGACGACGATCGACTTGTCCGAACTCGACCGGCACAACTTCGTCATCAAGCCCGACTTTGACAACTCGCTCGCTGTGATACGCGAGAAACTTGAGACTGTCCGCGACGGGCTGAACGAGGAGCACGAGGAAGTCGCGAGGGATCTTGGGATGGACACGGACGGCAAGGTATTGCACTTCGAGCAGACAAGCTTGTACGGCTACTGCTTCCGCCTCACGAGGAAGGTGCGTTGACCCAGCTCCTATTTTCTACCGCTTCACGATGTCCGACTGACGGCTCGACGCCCGCAGGAGTCGACTGCAATCCGGAACAAGAAGAACTACATCGAGCTGAAGAACCAAACGAACGGCATGTACTTCACGACCAAGACGCTCAAGCGGCTGAACGACGAGTATCGCGACTGCACGAAGGAGTACGAGAAGAAGCAGAGCCAGCTCGTCAAGGAGGTCATTCAGATCGCCTGTGGGTACCGCGTCCGTTCCTCGAGTTTCCCCACCCTGACCAGTTGGACGAACGCAGCATCGTACTGCGAGGTGCTCGAGACGCTCAACACCGTCATCGCGCACATCGACGTGATCACTAGGTGAGTCTCCTGCGCAACTGTCTGCTCCTTCCATTACTCATCTGCGAACGCCTCGCAGCATCGCCACCTCCTCACTCCTCGCTCCGATCCCGTACATCAAGCCGACTGTCTTTGAGCGCGGTGGTGGAAGCTTCAAGCTTGAAGAAGCGCGACACCCTTGTCTCGAAGTTCAGGAGGGGATCGACTTTATTGCCAACGACTGCCATCTCGAGCGGGGTGCGCACGGTTGATTACCCGTCAGCTTCTATCGCTGACCTCGCACGCCGCGCAGACGTCAGCGAGTTTTCCATCATCACCGGTCCGAACGCCGGCGGCAAGTCAGTCTTCATCCGCCAAACCGCCGTCGTCGCTCTCCTCGCCCAAATCGGCTCGTTCGTCCCCTGCTCTTTCGCCGAAGTCCCCATCTTCGATTCGATCCTGTGCCGTGTCGGAGCCGGCGACTCGCAGCTCAAGGGCGTGTCGACGTTCATGGCTGAGATGCTCGAGACGAGTGCGATCCTGAGGCAGGCGACGAGGCATAGTCTGGTCATCATCGACGAGCTTGGGCGAGGAACGTCGACGTACGACGGGTTCGGACTTGCATGGGCCATCTCCGAGTGGGTCGCTCGGCTTCTCGTCTCGCCGTTGCGCGGCATCGCTCACATGCTGCGCCCTCGCAGACACCTCTCGACCGTCACCCGCGCCTCCGTCCTCTTCGCCACGCACTTCCACGAGCTCACCGCTCTCGCGCACCAAGTCCCGCACGTCAAGAACCTTCATGTCGTCGCGCACGTCGAGTCGAACCCGGACACGCTCACCGGCAAGGACATCACGCTGCTGTACAAGGTCATGCCCGGCATCTGCGACCAGAGTTTCGGTATCCATGTTGCACAGTTGGCGAACTTTCCGGACGAGGTCGTCAAGGTTGCGATCGGCCGTCTTCCTTCCTCGCAGTTCCAGCACTCATGCTCTTTGCTTCACAGCTCGCCAAGCGCAAGGCGGACGACCTCGAAGACTTCACCGAGAAGCGTGGGTTTTCCGTGGTCCGCAAAGATTGTCCAGTGTGCTCACCCTTCATCCCGCAGCCGAGTCCGCTGATGCCGCCGAACCCGCCATCGCCCACCTGTCGCCTGAAGCCATCGCTGAGGGGACTGCGCTCGTTGAGGCGTTCCTCGAAACGTGGGCGTCGCGAACGGCCGAGTTGCCTGCCGCGGTGGCCGACGAGGCTTCTGAAGGCGACACGCGCGAGGACGTCGAGCTAAAGGAGCTCGTCCGGTGCTTCGAGGAGTACAAGGACGAGTTCGAGTCGAGCGAGTGGACACGGGAGGTGCTCGCGAAGACGTACTGAGCGAGGGAGGGCGCCGAGTATACCTGGGAGTAGGAGGAGTCGCTTGATACCTAGTGCCTCTTCGCTTGTGAGTCTGTGATTACTGCAAAGCTGTCTTCGCTAGGCGCGGGTCATCTCGGCGTGCGGGTGCGAAAAATTCTGTCAGATAATCTTGTCGGACGATCGCGGCGGCCTCGCTCCTTCTCCCCCCCGTTCCCACCGCTTCTGTCCACACCTCCCGCGAATCTGGAAACGATGCGAATCGCATTCAGCGCATTTGCAGCAGCAGCGTCACTCGCTGTCCCCGCGCTCGCAGACGTCGTCGATGCCTGGTGCGCGCCCTCCCGCTTTCCCTCGTTTCGGGCACCTCGCACGCTCGCCTGATGCCGCCAGCTGACCCGATAGACGCGCACACGGCACAGGTACAACATCTCGTACACAACGGCAGCGCCGGACGGGGTCGAAAAGCCCTTCACGGTCGGCGTCAACGGGACTTGGCCGTGCGCACCCTTCCGCCTCCGGCAGTCGCGTCCCCGATATCTGATCTTGCGAACCGTCTCTTCGTGCAGCCCGCCCATCCTCAACGTCAAGTTCAACGACACCGTGCGAGTACACGCTTACAACGGCCTTGACGCACCAACCTCGATCCACCACCATGTCCGCCCTCGCCCTTGCTCTTCACTGAGGCAACTGTTTCGCTCACACTCTCGCTCCCAGGGTATTTTTTTCAACGGAACCAACTACTACGATGGCGCGCCGGGCGTCACGCAGTGCGGAATCCCGCCAGGTCTGTCGACGTCTTGCTCATTGGCGCTGTCGACCTTCGCTGACGCTTCGCTCCCAACTTATCCCGCTGCCACGAACCTCTTTGCACTACTTTGGTCTTGGCAGGTCAATCTTTGACATACGAGGTCCCTGTAGACCGGCAGCACGGTACCTATTGGTGAGTGAACACTTTCTCCTGGCCCAACTTGACGGCGCTCGCCGCCTTGTCCGCCTTGACTGACGAGTTACACGATGCAGGTGGCACTCGCACACTGGTGCACACTGTACATTCAAGTCTCTCGCGCTCTACAGAAGCGCTGCGGTACTCACGAGGCTCATCCGCGCAACAGACCAAGACGGCTTGCGAGCGCCCTTCATCATCCATGCTACCGACGAAGCACACAAGTACGACGGAGAGTATACGATCATCCTTTCTGACTGGTACCATGCTCGTTCCGACAA
Source organism: Rhodotorula sp. ZM1 (assembly GCA_009806315.1). NCBI lineage: Eukaryota > Fungi > Basidiomycota > Microbotryomycetes > Sporidiobolales > Sporidiobolaceae > Rhodotorula > Rhodotorula sp. ZM1. Next base: position 265,526 of record QYSD01000011.1, read on the forward strand.
GCTCAACAACAAGGTGCGGAGCGTCAAGGGCGCGCCCCGAGCGAGTGGGTCTGACCGGCTGCTGCGCTCTCCCGCAGTTCATGAACAAGTACAATCCGACCGGTGCCGAGCCTGTTCCCGGTACGCCTTGCACGCACTCACACCTGCCTCTCGGATATTGAGCCGACCTTTGACTTCTCCTACAGATTCGCTCCTTATCTACGCCGCATCGAACGGTACCTACCTGCCGTCGAACGAAAACGTCAAGTTCAATGGCAACTTGTCGATCCCCTTCGAGGCGGGCAAGACCTACCGCATTCGCGTCCTCAAGTTGGTCTACACCCCGCCTTTCGCGAATCAATCCTAACCATACTGACACCTGGCCGCCTCACACAGCACTGGCATCTTCGCTACGACGTTTTTCTGGATTGACGGCCATGACATGCGCGTCATCGAGGCCGACGGCGTGAGTCTCCCTCTTTCATTCCCTCGACAAGCCTTTCGCGTCGCTGACGTCGCTTTTCCCTCGCCCTCATCCAGGTTGACACCCAGGAGTTCCCCGTCGACTACCTCAACATCGCCGTCGCGCAGCGCTACTCTGTTCTCGTCACCGCCCGCAACGACACCTCGTCGAACTTCCTCGTCCACGCCAACTTTGACGACGACATGTTCGATTCCGTGCCTGAAGGCTTGACGCTCAGTGCGTCCGGTATGCTCCATCCTCTTTACGAGCGCTGCTGATGCGGAGACGAACAGACTACACAACGACCATTTCGTACATGGACGGCAATCCCGTTGCCGACAGCGAGGTCCGCAACGAGCTTGGCCGCATCAACGACTTTGAGATGGTACCATTTGTGCCGATGGAGCAGCTTACGCCGACGACGTCGCTGCAGCTCGACGTGTTCTTGACCGGTCCGCGAAAGTCGTTCCGTTTCCGTAGCGGACGAAGCTGACTGGAGTCTTCTGCAGCGTACAGTAACGGCGTCAACAGGCAAGTATCGATGCGCTCTGCCCCAACGCGAGGCCGTGGAGCGACAAGCGAAGGCTGACACTGTTGAGCTTCTCCTCGCAGGGCCTCGCTGCTCAACAACATCACCTACGTCCACCCGAAGACGCCCTCGCTCTTCACGATGATGTCGATGGGCAACGACTCGCTCAATCCGAACGTGTACGGCCCGCAAACCGCCCAGCATCTCCTCAGTCACGGAGACGTCCTCGACCTCATGGTCATCAACTTTGACGCGAACGCGCATCCGTTCCATCTGCACGGATACTCGTATCAGCTTACTCGGCGTACGCACGCACCGCTGGTCACAGGACCGTTCGCCTCGCTCACGCTCGCTCGCTTTTCGCTCGCAGTGGCCATGGACGTCACCTCCTCCGACCCAACGCTAAATCCTCCTCACACGATTGGCGCCAAGAACCCCATGCGCCGCGATACGATCATTATCCCCGCCGGAGGTGCAGTCAACCTCGCTGTCAGGGCGGACAACCCGGGCGCTTGGATTTTGTGAGTCGCGCTCACGTCCTGCCTTTGAACTGAGCGGCTTATTGACGTGGACCTCTCTTCCTGCGCAGCCACTGTCACAGTGCGTCGCGCCGTCTCTCGTAGCTGAAGAAGACATCGAGATTGACCTTCTCGAATTCGCTTCGCTTCCCTCGGGCTTTGTTCTCGCAGTTCAATGGTCAGCCGCCCGGACCTTCATCTAGTTGAAAGCTCAAAGCTTACTCTCACTCGTCTCGCAGGCACATGGAAGCCGGTCTCGCGGTTGTCTTCATGGTCGACCCGCTCGGCGCCCAACAATCCATGACGATCCCGCAAGTCATGAAGGACCAGTGCGCCCAGCTTGGGATCTCGCCGACCGGTAACGCGGCGGGCAAGATGTCGGTCACGGACTTGAGCGGCGCGCCGCATGGGCCTGTAGACCAGTATGCGGCGGGGCTGTTTGGCTGGTGCGTTCCTGAAATTCTCCTCGCTTCTCCCGCAGATTTCCAGGACGTCAGGGGAGGAGCTGATGTGGCGATTCGCTTGACAGGACACCTCGAGCGAAGGGCGCTCTCGCAGGCTGCGTCCTCACGGCGCTCATCGGCATGCTGACGGTCGTATGGGTACGTCGCCCGTCCTCTCGTTCCCTGCAATCGCCGCTACTTCTTCAGCTTCCGACTGACGCCCGCACCTCCCGCAGTATGCCCTTGGTGGTCAGCTCGACGAGGACGAGTTGCAGGAGGAGGTCCACCGCGACATGGAGAAGAAGAAGGCTGCGGGCGGCGGCCTCCTCAAGCGCAGTGTCAAGAATGTCATGGGTCGGGTGTCGTTGGCGCAGTAGAACGTTGTTGACGGCGTCGGATGGCTAGAAGCCCTCAAAGTAGGGCGAATGCTCTCGGCGAGGGTCGTCAGTTCCACCGCTCGCGAGGTGGATGCAAAGGCAGTAGTGTCGCAGTCTGTCGTGTGCAGTCTGTTCAAGTGGCTCGATGGATGGCTTCGATTTTGCGCTCGTCGTCGCACGTCTCGCCCGGAAGCGACGCCGGCAGCCGCTCGATCCCTTGCCTCTCGCCCACACCCTATGCTGCTCGTCTAGCGCTCGAATGGCCGTCGTACGCGACGAAATGACTGCAGACAAGCCAACGACCGACTCGCTCCTCTCGTCGCTTCCGCCGCCTCGACCCTTCGCCGTTGTCGTGCGCGACCTCGCCATCGTCGCGCCGCCCGCACAATGGTCTCTGCCACTCGCTGTGCCCATCACTGTCCCTCGCTTCGTCCAGCGACGGTTGCAGAAGACTGAGGCGCTCGAGGGGAAGGAGCTGCTGCGGAACGTGAACTTGGACATCGCGGCGGGCGAGGTGCTGGCCATGTGCGTCGAGATGCTCCATGACTGTGCCGTGGAGCTGACAACTATATACTTGCAGCATCGGCGGAAGCGGGAGCGGCAAGAGTGCGTTTCTCGACTTTTGTCCCGTTCGAGGACAAAGCATCCGGCTCTCCCCTACCACGAATACCTTTTCTGACTCCCTTGAATCTATAGCCACACTCCTGAACGCCATCGCAGGACGTGCGATCGATCTCGAGACGGCCAGCGGCGCTATCGAAGTTGTACCGCTCGCACGCTCTTCCTCGTCCGCCGCGTCCGACACGCTCGCAAATACGCAGCCACTGAGCGCCAAAGCCGCCAAGAAAGTCATCGGCTATGTGCGACAAGACGACTTCCTCCTCCCCTTCCTTACAGTTCGCGAAACGCTCGCCTTCGCCGCCGCCCTGCGGTTACCGAAAACGGTCTCGGCAGAGACTCGCTCCGCCATCGTCGAGCAGACCATCACGGAGCTGGGACTAGCAGACGCGGCGAACGTTATCGTCGGCGGACCCTTCCGGAAAGGCATCTCAGGCGGCGAACGGCGACGCCTCACAATCGGTTGTACGCTCGTCCAGCTCCCGAGCGTTCTCGTCCTGGACGAACCGACAACGGGACTCGACAGCTTCACCGCCTTTCGCCTCCTCGAGACGCTGCGGAGTCTCGCTCGTCGAGGAAGGGCCGTCATTGTCACCCTGCACGGTCCCCGATCCGACGCCTTCCCTATCTTCGACAAGCTCCTTCTTCTCTCACGTGGCAGCCCCGTATACAGCGGTCCGGGTCGCGACATTCTCCCTCACTTCGAATCGCTCGGCTATCCCGCACCCGAACATACGAACCCGCTCGACTTCGTCATCGATTTGTCCAGCGTGGACAACCGAACAGACGAGGCGGAAGCGTTCTCGACGGAGCGCGTCGGTGCTCTCGTGTCGGCATGGAGGCAGAAGGAGCCGTCGAGCGGTTTTTCACCTCGACCGCAGGCGAAACTCGCTTCGCCAGGCCGAGACGTGGAGAAGGCTCCGCGGATTCAGGATGACGGCGCGGACGACGCACAACAGGAGCTCAAGCGAGCGAACCTCGTCAAGCAGACTGCGCTCCTTACCCGCCGCGGTTTGCGGAACGTCTTCCGCAACTATGGCCAACTTGTCGGGTTTGCTGTCCAGGCGATTCTGTGCGACCCAAGCTCGCTTCGCCCTCCTTCTCGTTCGCTGACGTGCTGGCCTGCAGCATTGGCGTCGTCGTCGGGCTCGTCTTCCTCAACCCGCCCGAAACTCCGAGCGGGGTCCAGTCGCTCAAGACTGTCGTGTACTTTTCGACGCCCGCCATGTTCGACCACTCCCCTCTTTCCGTGGCGAGCCGTGCTGACTGGCTCTACACTCACAGGTACTACCTGTGTGCGTCCCACTCGCCTATGTAGCTGTCAGCCTCTCTCACGCAGCGCTCGCACACAGCCATCATCCTCGCCGTCTTCATCCTCTGCGGCGAACTCATCGTCTTCGACCGCGAACGCGAGGATAACATGTACAAGACCGTTCCCTGGGTCGCCTCCGTCTTCCTCAGCTACCTGCCCGCCAACGTTGTTTTCCCGACGATCTACGCCATCATCGTCTGTGCGTCCCTCCCTGGCGCTCGCACCGATCCGCTCTGATGCCTGCCCGCAGACTTCATGACCGGCTTCCGACGAGACAATCTTGCCAAGAATTTGCTCTCGTTTATCGCTCAATGCATCATGCAGCAGGTCGCGGCGTGGTCATACGCCCTCCTCTGCTGCGCGATCAACCGGTCGTTCGCCCAAGCGTCCCTCCTTGCCAACGGCAAGTCCCGTACCCTCCCGCTTCGCAAAGCAGGTTAGATCGCTCATTCTTCAAAACTGCAGGCTTCTCCATCCCCATGCTTCTATCATCCGGTTACCTCATTACAAACCTCGGTGCTTGGATCGCCTGGACTCGCTGGCTGAGCCCCTACTTCTACGGCTTTCACTGGATCGCCCTCCTTCAGTTCCGCGGCCGCACGTTTGCATGCGATGGCGTCACGGGACCTGGGCGCAACCAGTGCGAGGGGATCAACGTCTTGAGAGGCATGCGGTTCGACCTCGGCACGCCGCTATACGTCTACCCGCTCGGCCTGCTCGGTTTCATCGTCGTCACCTTTGTCCTAGCGACGATTATCCTCGCATCATACCACCCCGGCGGCGTCAAGCACGCTACGCAGCATACCCCGTCGAAGCAGTCCGACTCGCACGACTCGAAAGCGAAGGGCGTTTTTGCCGACCTCACCAAGACCAAGTCAACGCGGTCCGTCGATGTTGCTGTCAACGACTTGCGGCTAGTCGTCTCACGGCGTAACTTGGGCCGGAAGGGCGGGAGTGACGAGAAGGTCATCCTCGAGAGTGTCAACGCTTCATTTCCTGCTGGACAGGTCAGCGTCATCATGGGGCCTTCAGGAGTGCGTCCCGACACATTTCATCACGCTTAAATTGTGTGCTGACTGCGTACATTTAGGCCGGCAAGTCTTCGCTCCTGCAAATCCTCGCAGGTCGACTTTCGTCAGGCCCGATGTCGGCATTCCGCTCCGAAGGAGCGATCACGCTCAACAAGCAAGAGTTTGACTCGTCCCTCGCATCGCTCGTGGCCTTTGTCGAGCAGGTTCGTCAGGCGTCGCCGCCCGTCGTCGCTTCGCGGCTGACCTGCTCGCTCGTAACTCGCAGGAAGATGCGCACCACCTACCAGCGCTCACCGTCCGCGAGACACTTCGTTACGCTGCTCGTCTTCGCCTCAAAGACCGAAGCGTTGCAGCGTGCGATGCGCGAGCCGAGGAAGTCCTCCGTTTGCTCGGTCTCGCGACCTGTGCCGACACGCTCGTGGGAGGGCCACTCGTCAAGGGAATTAGCGGAGGAGAGAAACGGCGTCTTTCACTGGCGGTCCAGCTCTTGTCAGACCCGGCAGTCCTGTACGCGGACGAACCGACTTCAGGTGCGTTTGCCGCTTCTCTCGCTCTCTTCTTCCATTCTGCTGATGTCCCAGTCCCTCGATAGGCTTGGATGCCTTCACCGCCCAGAATGTCATGCAGACGCTCCGCGATCTTGCTTCAGACGGCCGCACGATTATCGTCTCGGTCCACCAACCGCGCTCTGACATTTGGGCGCTCTTCGACAACGTCGTCCTACTCGCAAAGGGAGGTCGAACGGCCTTCTCCGGTCCGGCGAGCGAGATTCTGCCGTTCTTTGAGGCGGCTGGCGAGACTTGCCCACAAAATTTCAAGTGCGTCGCGCTGGGACAGCCTTCGCCTGTCCGCCTGCTCACCGAGCTGACGTTTCACATACAGCCCCGCAGATTTCGTCATTGACGTCGTCTCGCTCGACCATCGCTCGGAGGAAGCCGAGGCGCGCACGAAGCAGCGCATCGCCCGCATCGTCGAGACGTGGGCTCAGCGGCAGAGAGCCGACCTGGAGAAACGCAACTCCGGCTCGACGCTCGCTTCGCCCTCGATTGTCGGCGACAGGCGTCCGCTCGGATCCGCCAAGTTAAAGAAGACGCCTTTCGCGCGAGCATTTCCCGTCGTCCTTGCGAGGAGCTTCAAGAACCTCCGTCGCCAGCCAGACGTCTTCGTTGCCCGCCTGTCGAACCCGCCGTTCATGGCGCTGCTTTTCTGGATCTACTTCGCGCGCCTCGGGTACGGGCCATCCAGCTCGCAAGACCGCGTCGGTCTTTTGCAGGAGACGACGGCCCTTCCGTTCGTCGGCATGCTCGCCTGCATTGCCATCTTCCCGAGCGAGATGAACCTCTACCACCACGAGTTCATGAGTAGCGCTCGATACGGCGTCACCACCTTCCTCAGCGTCTACACGATTCAGGAGACGATCACTTCGGCGATCAGCTCCTTCCTCTGTGTGTCTTCTAGCCTGCCCAATTGTTCTTTATCTTTCCGCTGACCTGTACCTGTGGCGCATGCAGTCTCCGTCATTTTCACCTTCGGCATGAACCTGCAGTACTCGCCCGCACGCAAGTTCTTCGAGTTCTGGTTCTCCTCGTGGGCGCTCATCTCGACCGGCGAGTCTGTCGGGGTGCGCACAAGTTCGCATTTCTTGCGTTCGGTGCCGATTCGCTGACACGTCCGCCTCGAAACAGATCATCTTCTCGGCCTACACCTCAAACGGCGGGCTCGCAACGTCGCTCGTGTCGGCTGCCCTAACGCTGCTGGCACAGCTGAACGGCATCATTTCGGTGACGATGCCGTACTTTCTCGTCGTGATAGGATGGGTACGTCCCGCGTGCTCGCCCTTCTCTTTCTTCTCCATGCCTTCTCCCTCTTCCACCTCCCCTCCTCGTCGTCCTCGGCATCGCCCCTCCTGACTCTTTCGCGCACGCAGATCTCCCCCATGCGCCCGCAAGCCGAGCTCCAGATCATCAACGAGATGACCGGCCTGCGGTTCAACTGCTCACCAAATGAGATCGCCTCAGGCGCTTGTATCGCAACGACGGGCGAGCAAGTGCTGGACACGTTTGGGCTGCCTCACGGCGGGACAGGTGCGCTGGCATCTCCTCGTCTCTGCAGTGGGAGAGCTCGACGCTGACGGTCTCGTCGTGACAAAGGTAAGTACGTCGGGATCCTCGCAGCCCTCGTCGTCCTCTGGCGCCTCGCCGCTTTCGCCGGTCTGCATCTGCGCGTCAGGTTCATGTAGCACTACTCGGGTCTGTTGGAGAAGGCTTCTGGCTCTGTAGAAACGCCGCAACCTCTTCCATCGTCGTCGACTCGAGATCCGCTTTGCGCGCTCCGTCGCGGCGCTCCAGGAAACTCGAAGTATACGGCCACGACGTTTGCCACCGGAAGCACTGCCCGGAAGCCTTTCCAACCCGAACGAAAAGTCGGGCGCCACCTACTCGCGCCGCCGTCGCCGCCTCCCCGTTCACGTTCAGCTCTACCGCTGCGCACTCGCCCACCCTGGCTTACAACTCCAACACCTACCCGAGCACGACCGACTTTGAAGACATGTACGCCCCGTCTCGTTGGTGCTACGCGCGAGGGAAGAGACGGAGAGGAGGGCTCGGCGTGGATGGCGAGTTGATGAGGGGGCGGGGAGGGGTCGGGCGCGCTGACGGCGGAGTGGGAGGGTGTGGGATAGAACTGGGAGATTCTACTGGCTGCTGGACTCACTCGAATCGCTCTTGGCTTGCGCTCTCGCCGCCCGCTCGCCTCGCCTCCTCGACGAAGAGCTCCCGACACTGACCTCCTCTCTCCTCTCCGTGTCGCGTGCCGATGCAACCCTCCCATTACGCAGGTCCGAGCCCTACGACCCCTACATTCCAGGCTCGAACCCCAATCAACCTGGCGGCGGACCCGGACCCTCCGCCTCTGGGACGGGTGGAAAGGCGAATGACAAGACGGCCAAGATTCAACAGCAGATTGATGACACGGTCGGGATCATGAGGGAGAACATCACCAAGGTTGCCGAGAGGGGCGAGAGGTTGGATGCGTTGCAGGATAAGACGGGTGAGTTTGAGGAAATGTTCTTGGCGGGACTCCTGCTGGCTGCGCCTCGATTGCTTCGCTCGCGTTGAACTGGAGAAAGGGCGACTCGATGTACGCAGAACGCTTTCGCCGGTCAAGTACTGACCCAACTTGACATCCGCAGACACGCTCGCCCAGAGCGCACAAGGCTTCCGCCGCGGCGCCAACCGGGTCCGCAAGCAGATGGTGCGTCCCCAACTCACTCTCTCTCACGCTCCGAGCTCGCGCTGACGACGAGTTGCTGTCTCCCTCGTAGTGGTGGTGCGTTCAGCCTCGACCACTTGGCTGGGACAGCTCCGCCGTGATGCTGACTCTGCTTGGCTTGCACAGGAAGGACATGAAGATGAGGATCCTTATTGCGGTCGCCATCGCCGTCCTCATCATCGTCATCGTCGGTGCGCAGTCTCTCCCGCGCTCCTCCGCGACTCGCCGACTGACCTCGCACGCCTTGATGTGGCGACAGTCCCCATCGTCGTCAAGAAATAGGATTCGGGGCACGGCTCGAACGACCAGCCGATCGGAGTGATCAAGCCGCCTGCGCCTTCTTCTGCCTCTACCTCCTCTTCCTGAACCCCGACGACGCCTTCTCCCCGCGACGCGCATACCCTACGGACACCCTCTTCGCCCTGCAGTTTCACTCTCTTTCGAGGCAGAAAGACTCCCGATCCGGCATCTCTCTTCCCTCCGTCCCTCGCGCCTTTCGCCTCTTTCCGTCGACCCCGCCCGCCGCTCTCCTTGCTCCTCGGTCTCGTTCCGTTGAACGGTCGTTCGAATTCGCCGTGCACCCCTTCACTTGGCTGTAACAATCGGCTCGTGCTGCTTTTCTCGGCGTCTGTATTAATACACGTGTTCCGAGAATAGCTCTGTATTGTGCGAGGACCCTCGGGCCTGGCAGGGTCCACCTCGTGTCGCTCTCCCGCGCTCTCGCCGCTCTCTCACGGCCGCTGACGAGCTGAGCAGCGCAGAGCACGGCGACGACGACGAAACCGCGATGCTGTCCGTCTCGACAGACGTCCCGCGCGACTTTGAGTCGCTCGTCACGCCCACGACCTTTGTCTCTTCGCACTCGCTCCCTCACACGGTCCCGCTCGACGACTACGCCTTCCAGGACTCGCACGCCATGCACTCCGACCTCTTTGCGCACGACTCGCCCAGTCCGGACTTGCTCGCGAGCACGCTGAGCTGGCACGCGGCGTCGGAGGGGTCGGACCTCGGATCCCACTCGTCCTCGCCCGCGACGAGTTTCAGGTCGACTACGCCTGCGCCGAGTCCGCTCGAGGACAAGGCGTGTGTGGTCCGAGGTCCAGCGGAAGTCGAGGACGACCCGTTCGAGGCGTTTGGGCTCGGAGAGGTGCGTTTGCGGGTGGGTTCTCGTCGACGCCTCGCTCGTTCGGGATGAGTTGGGGGTCGACTAGAGAGACCCGAACGAGTCGCTGACCGTGCTCGCTCGCTCCGTGCAGTCCTTGCGCCCGCCGTTCGGCACCGTCTCGAACTCGCCCAAGTTGTCTTCGCAGCACCTCGACGCTCTCGTCCCTGAGTCGCTCCAACGGCCGTCGTCACTCGCCAACGACGCGCTCAACCCAGCGACGACGACGACGACGACGACGACGGCGGCGGAGAGCATGTTCCGTGCACACGTGAGCGCAGGCTCCGCGGGACAGCAGACGATGGTCTTCGCTGCGCACGACTTGTCGTCGTCGTCGACCGCGCGGCTGTTCGTCGACTCGCTCGACTACGGCGCCCAGGCGTTCGCCGCATCGGGTGGCGTCGTCGGAGCACAGCAGCACGCGCACGGCCAGCCGTACTCGTTCGTCCAGAGCGCGCCGCCGTCCTCGCTCGACTTCCCGTCGCAGCAGCCGGCTGTCCCGCCGACGCCGCAGCACGCCTTCTACAGTGCACAGCCGGCCGCGTACCCGCAGCAACAGTCGTTCCAGTTCGTTGCCAACCCGTCCCAGCAGCAAGCGCAGCCCTACGTCCCCGTCCAGTTCACCACCCTCAACGGCGCGACCTACGCCGTCGCCGTGCCCGTCTCGTCCCACACTCCTCAGGCCATCGAGACTCCCCACGGGACGTACTACTTTGTGCCGTCGAGTTTGCCGATCCAGCAGCCAGCTCTGCAGGCGCAGGCGCCGATCCAGTCCGTCTCGCCGCCTCCCGCACCGTCGCCGCCCGCCGCTGCATCGCCGCCCCCCACGGAGCCGACGCCTCAGCAGGGTCTGACGACGCGCTCGATGTCCGGCGGGCGCCCGAAGCGCGCGCCGCTCACCTCGTCGTCGATCGTCGTTCCCTCTGGGACGCACGCCGCCGTCCAAGCCGCTACGAACGCCGCTCTCGCCGTCGCCAACGTCGCGACTCTCTCGACTCAGCAGAAGATCCGCCTCCCCGTCGGTCAGGGCAAGAAGGGCTCGACGAAACGTCACCCCCCGAAGAAGGAGCAGCCGAAGCGCTTCGTCTGCCCGCACCCGGGATGTGGGCGCCCCTTCTCCCGCAACTTCAACATGCGGACGCACTATCAGTCGCACCTCGGCATTCGCGAGTTCGAGTGCCCCGCCTGCCCGAAGAAGTTTTCGCGCCGCCACGACCGTGCGAGGCACTGCGCGGCCGTGCACGAGTTGTGTGTGGATCGCGAGGGGGATGCGTTGAGCCGTGAGCAGAGCGAGGAGGCACGCGACGCGGAGGAGGAGGACGACTACGCTGTTCGTGCGTCGGGCTGAGGTCGCGAGACCGAGGCGCCGATGCTACCTGTCCGTGCGGTGTTGAGGCGGAGTCTGTGGCGGAGCTCAGAGGCGAATGACGAGTGCGTTGTGGAGAAGTGCGTCCTCGTCGTCATCCGCGCTTGCCCGCGACGGAGGAAGCTGACCTTGCGCGCTCGCCCGCAGGTCCCTCGACTTCTTCTTTCCGCCCTCGCCCTTCCCCCCTCTTCTCTCTCCCGCCCCTCTCTCGCCCCCAATGCACGACTACGGACCAACCCCAACCATACCTATCCACCAAGCGGCCGCCGGGATGCATTCTCGGACGCCAGCTACCCACCCCCAATGATTCTCATGCCAGGCCATCACCCGTCAACTCGCCTCTCTTTTTCCCCCGCCTTGCGTCGTCGATCCGGAACCGTCGGGAGCTCGAGACTCGCGCATATTTTGTCGCCGCGATCGTTCTCGACTCCTCTCTTCGAACAAGTTTCGCCGACTCGACTGTCCCTTTCACGCAAGGATCAAGGCTCTCGTCTCGTACCGAGCGACCCGCCTAGGCGTTTGACTTTTCCGACCCCCGTTAGGGGCGCCGTCGACCGATGTTGCGCAACCTCTCTCTCTCCCTCATCCGGAGTTTTGAGTGTTCACCCCTCTTCCGTGCGAGGATGGTGGTGCTCGATTCTTTCCTCGTTGAAAGGGTCGAGACGGTGACGGTCGGTACCTGACCGCGTGCGCGTTCTCTCTTTGTGGACAGCGCCTTCGGAGCAGATGTTTCCCCCCCCCCCCCCCCCCTTCCCCCTGCCCCCTCTCCTCCTGCCCTTCCCTCGTCACCTCTCTCGCCGTTTGTAGACACCCTGCGCTGCGTCTTCCCCTTTCCTCGCTTGATTCAGTACCGCCCCTCTTTCGCGCTTGACTTGACCCTCTCCCTCACTCGCCAATCTACTCGCGTTCCGTAGCTTCTCCCACACTTCGATAGAGAACACCCTTTGTGCGCGCTTGACTTCCACACACGCATGGACTCTTGTAACCAACTCTTCTCGTGTCTCTGTAGCATTGCCTCGCTCGCTCGTTGCGAGAGACGAGGAATAACCGGCGACAGCAAGAAGGGAGACGGACTAGCTATCGTTGCACGTCCCTCACAGCGCCCTCTACCCGTTCCAGCAGGTCTCTGACTAGCTCTAGCTCGAGCTGGATCGCTGGATCGGACGAGGGTGGTGAGCAAGAGGAAGAGGAGGAGGAGGAGGACCAGGACTGGAGTAGGGAAGAGAGCGGGGCGAGGAGGGAGGATTGGAGGCGTCCGAGAGTCAAAGTCGAAGCGACGTGTGTCTATCGTTTGAGTCGTTCGACATCAGCCGCGAGCCGGGAGCCGGACAGGGCGAGAGAGAAGGGAAAGAGAGTAGTCGCACCCGATTCGCCGTGTCCCGCTTGAGGAGGACGTAGACGAGACTCAGGCGCTCCATCACGCCGCGGTGGTGGTGCTCAACGAAGTCTCCTGCGGTCATTGACGGTATTGTGGAGGGAGAGGAAGCAGAGGTGGGAGAGGGAGGGAAGGCGGTGAGGATCGAGTGACCGAGCGGGCTGGAGAAGAGCGCATCGGAGAGGAACAGTGACTCGGACTTTTTCATGCATCGAGCGAACAAATCAGCGCGTGTGGTTTAGCGGGAGCTCGACGCAGGCGCACGTCAGAATCCAGTTTCGACAAAACGACCTTCTTGACCAGCCCCACGGCTGCGTCGCGCATGTTCACGAACGGGCATTCGACGACGACTACGCGCAAGAGCGCCATTTGCCTCGCTTCGCCTTCGACGAGGTGGCCGGACGAACTGGGACCGAGGTCGTCGAAGCTTGTGACGAGGTGGTCGAGGAGGGTGTAGGCTAGGAAGCGGGTGACGGGGGAAGGTGACTGGGCGGCGAGAGGCGTGAGGATCTGCAGTGAGGGAGAATCAGGGGCGCAGACAAGCGCGACGAGGAGAAAAGCAGGACCGACCTCGAGTATCGAAAAAGCCATCTCGAGCGGCATGATGTCCCAGGGATACCTCCGCGGCCGCGACACGACGACCCACCACAGCCAAAAGAGTAGCTCGTCCTCGCCTAGGCGGAGCTCAGAATGCTGGATAGCTTCGCGCAGGAAAGGGAGGCTTTTCTCGTACGGCGAACCGAACGGCCATGGCATGTGGTCGTCCGTGATCGAGCGTGGCTTGCAAATTGCGATGAGGTGAAGGGCTGTGACGAATTTGCCGAGGCGGAGCGCGAGGGGAGCTTCCGAGTCGGCCGTCGCTTCGACCAGCAACATCGGCGCATTGTCACGCAGGCTCGCGGCGGCAACCTGTCCGCTTCGTAGTTAGTTCCAGCGTCTTGGAGGGAGGGGGAACTGCAAAGAACGCACCGTTGCGTGTAGCCATGTTTCCCGCATCTCTGGTTCCTCCGCCCGCGTAAACCTTTCGCGAGCATGCGGGTACATCTCGACGGCAACATCTGCGGCGAGGTGGAGGGAGAAGAACGAGTGCAGACGCCCGGCCGTCTCGTAGAAGAGGGTCCGTAAGGGCTCGGTAGCCTGCAGGAAGACGGTCAACTAGGCGATCTGACATCCAAGCGGTTTCCGAGCGCATAAAGAGTAAGGCACAAGTGGTTCCATTTCTCCCAGACCAATAGGACGCTCCATAGCGCTCACGAGCGAGGAGACCTGACGGAAGACGAGAGAAGCGAGATAGTCGGTTGCAGGCGACTCTGCGTCGAGAGTTCCGGAGTGGTGGAAGGCTCCTTCGGCAGCAAGGTAAGAAAGGGCAGAGAGGGTGGCTTCGCAGGCTGGTTCGGTGAATTGGCGGAACCGCTTGGTCGCGATGCGAGGGAGGGCTGCCGAAAGCGTTTCAGCTGGAGTTCGAAGAAGCCTATAGGGACGACACGCACCCCGGGCGTACAATCCGATCAAGCAAGCTAGCTGTACCGCCGAATCATACACATCTCCCGCTTCTCGCTCGTCCTCCGAGCTGTTGTCGTCCCCGAACGCCGACACTTCCACCGTGATCAGCTCCGACAGCTTCTGCCCGACGCCCACGACGACCTCCTTCGGGCTCGACAGTGTTGCAACAAGGCTCAAGCATGCTTTTGCGCGGTCACTGGTCGGACGCGCGGATGCTGAAGCCGAGATGAGGGGGAGGAGGAAGTCGAGGAGGACGAAAGGCTCGTCAAACAGCATTCCCTGCGGGAGGGACGGGCATCAACAGCAGCGAGAGAGTCTAGTGGCACGCTCATACGCACCTGCACGTCCCCGTCTTTCAGTCTCAACCCGTCCGCCTCCCTTGAGAGCGCCTCTTCCACCTCGTCCAACAACTGTGCACGATTCTCGCGAAGTCCGCAGGCAGCGACAGAAGCTTGTAGGCGGTCCAGCAAAGGCGCAGATGGCCCAGCAGCGCTAGCGGAGCTCATCGTGGCGGATAGATGATTGTCAGAGGTCAGCCCGCTTCATCAGTTGTCGCTTGCTGCTCGCGGCGTCCTTCGAGCTGTCGCTGGGCAACGAGCAGCTGAACGTGGTAGTTGCTATGGATCGATCTGGACTTCAGCAGAAACGAGCGGAGGGTTGGGCGACGTCCTGCTCCTCCTCACGCACCGGGCAGGCTATCATCTCTCGCTCGACGACGACGACGTTAAAACACAGAGCTGACGAAGCGTCGCATCACTCGACATGCACGTGGCACCAGTTGACACTTTCCAGCCGCTCCGCCATCGACGGGTCTGACCCTCTCTCAGTCCGTCGCTCCCGCTCATTCGCCAGCGATTTTGCCTGTCACTCGTCCCTGCTGCTTGACAAGCTGTCGAACGTCATAGTGCGACGACGGTCACCCGCGGAAGGCGCCCAGATGCCCTACCGAGCTGTCTTCGCCGAGCTTGTCCGGGATCTCCACCCTCGTCGGTCCCGCTCCTGGCAAAGACGGCGTATGGCATCTTTCTGCGGTAAGAGGCTGCGTCTGCTTGGCCGGCGTCGTGCGTACATCTCCTTTGGTCGCTTGATAACTCGCCAGCTGCACATTTTTGACGCAGAGCGCCGGCTTGTTCGGCGCCGTTGCAGGCCACAACCTCTACTCGACCTTCCCCACCCCTCGCGCCACCCTCACCGATCTCGAGACCTCCTCCCTCACTCCTTCGATCGCCATGGTTCGACTCACGCCTGGGATGTCTGCAATGCGAAGGCGGATCTGAGAGCGGTGATGTTGGTGACTTGATCGGTTGTCTTCCTCATGACGCGCGTCATCCTCGTCGTACGCCTCTTCCTCCCTCTCTTCAAGACTCTAGAGCTGACGGGCGGCCACGCCTGCGACTCTCGTCCCTCCAGCCCCGCCATCTGACTTCCCCTCACTCCTCCCGCAATCGACTCCAAGATAGGCTTGAACAATAACGTCTTCATTGAAGCGGTGGAGGAGCTGGACGCCGCCAAGATGGCTGAAGAGGAGGACGTCTGGAGGTTCAAGAAGGCCAATGACGATTTCTTGCTTGTACACTCCTTCCAAGCGCTATTCCGTTGTCAAGAAGAGCGCTAACGAGCGCTTGCGCATGTCTGCTTCGCTGCCCACACACTGGCCGCTTTGATGGCCGGACTCGGCGCCGTCTCCGCCCTCCTCTCCTTCTCAGGCCGGATCTTCCGGTCCAACGCCGCGCCGTTCGCGTTCTTTCCCGCCCTCCCCCCCCCCGGCTCCCCCAAACTCGATTCAGAGTGATACTGGCCTCCCCGCCTATGCGCAGCTTTCGAAATCCCCACCTCTCCTTCTCTTTACGTCTATACCCTCGTCCGACTCTTCCTCTTCACCTTCCTTCTTTACGACTCGTTCCTCACTTCCTCGCCCTCCTCGGAAGTCGAGCCCGCGCTCGTACCCAGACGACCGGCGTCGTCATGCCGAGTGATCCGACAAGTACGGCGGGTCGTGCGAAAGATCTCGAAGAAGCGGTCGAAGACGCATCAGATCGTGCAGTTATACAGCGTTTGGACGGGAGTAGTACGGCTTGGATCGACACGGAGGAGGAGATGGCCGACCGGAAGTCGAAGGGTGAGAAGAAGTTCTTGGGTCGCTTGAAACCAGGAGGTCGTCTGAGGCGGCGAGCGAGACGATGCCGAAGGCTGGGTACAGTGCCGGAACGGTCGTTATCTGAGTACATTCGTGAGCTTTTGCGCTGTATAGGCTGTTGTAGCGATATTACGCAGTTCCTTGACCACAAGACGCATCTTGGCATTCTCTGTGAGCAGAGATTGCAGGGCGGTTGCATAGTGCTACAAGGCGACAGGAAAACGGAACATACGGGTCACTAGATCAAGTCGTCGACATCACTCCGACCCAGCTCGTTCGCACTTGACCCAAGCGAGGTGTCGAGCTTCTCCAGCCCCGCAAACATGTCCTTCAGCTGGTCCCGCTGCATCTGGTCCATCGTCGCCTGTCCCATCTCCTTAGGACTGCCAACTTGCCCGACGCCAAGCAGGCTGCTTTGCCTCGGTGGCGTCCTCCTCCCACTCGCCCCTCCCTCGTCCTCCTGGTCCGAACCGCCCATCAAATTCTCCACCTTCTCCCTCCGTTTCTCCTCTTTTGCAGCCGACACGGCGGTCTCCCTCCTAACGGGTACAGGCTCCAATGCCTTGCCACCCTCATCCCACCCTGGCGCAACCTGATTCAATCTTGCTTTCCGCGCGCGCTCTTTTGATTCGGCGTAACTCGCGAGGAGGGCGAGACGTTGGGTGTGTTGAAGTTGGCGTTGGGAGAGGGCGGAAGGGAGGGTGGAGAGGACGTGTGCTTCGAGGGTATGTGGGTAGACGAACTGCGAGTCACACGGCCCTTAGTTTCGTCGCCGCTTCCGCGGACCCGGATGAGTGCTTCGAGAACCCACATAGGCGTGCACGTCGTCTGGCAGAGGGTGTATGTCGGGCGGCAGCTCCACCTGGTTCCGAACGCGGGCGAGACCGTCAGCACAACACCCCGAGGCACCCAGCGGGTACACGCACAGGCTTTGGAGTCCAAAAGGCAGGGTTCTTTATCAGTGGAACCTTGTCCACGAGCTGAGCTGGCATGGGGAATCCATCGTTGTTGGCTGGGAAGTGATGAGGACGTCAGCCGAACGACTAGGACAGCCGGAAGCGCTGAGTTGGCGCACAGGTCATCAAGTAGCTTCAGACGGATTAGCAAGCCCGACAACAAGACAGATCAAGCGGGAGGAAGCGAGGTGAGGTAGCAACTTCGTCCTCGCACTCCTCTTCGACCTCGACCAACGGTCTCTGCTTCCCTCCGCCCGCTAGTTTCCGATCCTTGCTACGATGGATGAATCAGGGCCTGCTGAACAGCCGCCACAGCCTCGTCCCGCGACGCCTGGTGTTGCCGCTCACTCTACCCCCTCTGGATCTCTCGCTTCGAGGATCGGAAGTTCGAGGGGTTATCGGTATGCTCAGACGGCGTGGAGGTGGAAGGGACTCGTCTTGGGAGGCGTGGCAGTCACGTATGCGGCTGTATCGTGCGTCCCCTTGTTCCCCTTCTCGTTGTCGACTCTCCTCGCTGACCTGTTCTTCCTCGAAATCAGCTGGAATGCGGAAAAGGCCAAGGCGCGGAAACGCGACACCGTTCACCCCAACACGTACCTCTACTGGAAGATCTACGATGGCGGAATCGTCGAAGCCAAGTCGGCAGGCTCGAACCTCAACTACCTTCTCTCCAGCTCGCAACGAGGAGCGCCCGAAGAACCGCCACGAGTGATGGAGCTCTTCGAGGTCATCCGGACGATTAAGTTCATCGAGAACGACGACCGGATCAAAGGCATCATCGCCGATTTTTCGCACACCTCCATTCCTTCCGTCCCTTCGTACAATCTTGGACTCGCTCAGCTCGAGGAGATCCAGGATGCTTTGTTGGAGTTGCGGCGGGTCAAGCAGGAGCGATTCGGTCAAAATAAGTGGCGGACAGTTGCCTGGACGGATACCTTTACCTCTCAAGGACAGTACTTGCTGGCGTCTAGTGCGTTTGCCCTCCTCCTTTGGCTCCACATTGCACTGACCCTCATCTATCGCAGCTTTCGACGAGGTGTACTGCCAGCCTACCGGCGAGGTCCCCCTCGTCGGTCTCGGTAAGTCGCAAGCAGACGATTCCATGGTTGTCAACTAACTTCACTTCCCCTGGACAGGCTCGACGACGCCCTTCTTCGGACGATTAGCCCGATGGCTCGGAATCGAGGTCCATGCTGAGGCGAGAAGGGAGTACAAGTCGTTTGTTCAACCCGTCCGTCTCGCGCTTACTGCGTCCAACGCTGCTGTTGCTAACGCGTCTTCCCGCGCAGTACATTGACGAGAAATTCACCGATCCACAACGAGAGAACACCCACCAGCTCCTCTCCGACCTGAACGACAATTTCCTCGCCTACATCGGCCGCAACCGATTCAGCGACAAGTCGGGCATCGAGTCACTCGAGCACGTCAAGGCGCTTACGCAGGTTGGGCCGTTCAGCGCGGCGCAGGCGAAGGAGAAGGGCTTGATTGATGGGCTGTATTACAGGCAGGACGTGCTGGACTCGGTATTGCTGGGGAAGAAGGAGGAGGAGGCTGAGAAGGTGAAGGAGGCTGAGCAAAAAGGAGCCGTGTTCAAGGTGGTCAAGGAGGCGGCGAAGGGGGAAAAGCCGGTGAACAAGTTGATGGGCTTCTACCACTATCACAAAGTTCTCGAGAAGGCGGTCGAGAAGCACCTGGCGAAGGAGACGATTCCGATCGGTGTTGTCTATTTGCAGGGCACTATCGGCGACGTTGGCGAGTGCGTCGCTTCCCTTCGCGCCTCTCTGTTGAGCTCGAGCTCACCTTGCATCTCGCAGGTTTGGCACCGCCTCCGTCGTTCGCGGCCTGAAGGAGGCAGGCGAGGATGACACGATTGGCGCTGTCGTCTTGCGCATCGACAGCGGAGGGGGGTCCGTCATCGATTCAGACACCATTTGGGGAGCCGTCCGCGACTTGAGGGAAAAGTACGGTAAGACGGTTGTGGCGAGCTTCGGAAACTCGAGCGCGAGCGGAGGGTACTGGGTCTCGACGCGTGCGTTACCTTGCTAAGCCCTATAGACGCCGTACTAACGTCCGTACCGCTCGCAGATACCGACGCCATCCTCGCTGCTCGTACGCTCGCCTTCCTGCCGTTGTGCGCCTAACCCGCTAATGTGCTCTCGCTCGCAGCTTCAACGGTAACCGGCAGGTGCGTCGCCAAGGGACTTTGGTTCCTTGAGACGTGGCTGATTCGCTTCCACACAGCATCGGCGTCGCCGCCCTGCGACCAACCTTCCTCCAGTCCTTCTTCGATCGCCTCCATATCTCTCTCGAATCCTTCTTCACCGGCTCACGCGCGCAAGACCCGACTCACTCCCTCACACCCGCCGAACTCGAGCGCTACCGCAAGAGCGTCGACGCCATGTACGACGACTTCAAGCGGCGAGTGTGTGAGGGTCGGGACATCAGTCCCGAGGTCATCGAGAGTATTGCGGGCGGACGAGTCATGACTGGCTTGCGGGCGTTCGAAATCAACGCGCCGAAGGAGCTTATCGAACACCTCAAGGGATTGGATATCCCTGCGGCGGAAGGAGCCGAGGTGGCAGCGTCGGAGAAGGACGAGTTGCCGAAGATCCAGGAGGTCGAGGTGTCTGCGTCCGGTCATGGCGTCGCAGAGTTGACAGAAGCGGTGGCCGTGGCTACGAACGGAGCGGTCGCAACAATGCCTGAGGAGCAGGAGACCTCGCCCTTCGCCGTCCCGGAAGTTGCCCCGACTCCCGAACTGGCTGCACCTGTCGCCTCCATGCCTTCGCTCTCGTCCGCGTCCTCTGCCGCAACCGACGCTACTACCGCCACTGTCAGCGCGGAGTTCCCTAGCGAATCTGATCCCGCCGCTGTTCACGCCCAGCAAGCGCTTCTCACCTCGACGCCCGAGGAACAAGCGGCTGTTGGTTCGCGCGTCAAGCCGAAGAAGGGAGCGTCGCCTGTTGGCGCCGTCAACGGCGCTGCGGGAGAGTACGAGTACGAGCCGGGACCTTACGGGCGAGGCTTGATCGACGGCCTGGGCGGCTTGCGCGATGCGGCTGTTTACGCGTGTCAGCTTTTCGTGCGACGGATCTCACTTCCTCGCAGTCCGCGCGCTCGCTGACAGTCGTGAGAATCGTCGTCCGCAGATCGCGAATGGCATCGCCGGCTACAAGGAGGAGAACCCGGGTGTCTCGGACGACGAGGCTATCAGGATGCTGTTGCCGGACGCCAAGTTCGCCATCATGGAGGACGGCGAGGTTGCGATGCAGGTCGATGGTGCGCACGCCATCTCGCCTTGTTCGGGAGACCCGAAGCTGACGATCCATCCATAGTCACGCTCAAGCGATTCCCAGTGCAGAAGAGTTTCTGGCAGCAGCTCGCGGTGCGCTGAGCTGCCTTGCGCCGCCGACTGCAGAGCTGATCTTCCATGGCCGCGCAGGAGGCATCACGACGGGGCGACTCGCTCGGCGACTCCGTCCAGGCCCTCTTCTCGCCAACTCTCGCCGCCTTGCGCACCGCAACGGCGAAGTGGTTCCTCGGCGCTGTCGCAGACAGCGTCGTAGATGAGCTGAACGCGGCGGCAAACGGAGCGGGCGTGAGGGGAACTGCGACGCCTGGACTCGGACGAGGAGCGAGGTGGACGGGACTCATGGCGGGCGAGAAGAGGGCGGAGTATGCGCCTGGCGCACGGTGGGTGTAGGGCAATTCGCATCGTTGCACGCAAAGACACTCTCGCATCCCACCTCCTCTCCACTTTTCTAAATGCGCGCCGGGCAGACTTTCGCGGGCTGACGCCGCTCGCCTCGCAAGACTTGAACTGAGCGTGTAGCGAAACGATTCCATCGAGTCAATACAGAGAGTAGGTTATGCACAAGCGACTCTTCCATTCAAGCTTAAGCGACGGCCTCCCCCTTAAAAAGCGACGTCCTTGGCGCCCTCGCGGTACCAGTGCCTGTGCTTCGAGAGCGCGTCGACGAACTCGGCGCCGAAGCCGGTGAGGTCCTTGGCGCCCGTAATCTTCTGCCAGAGCGTCGCCTCGTCGCCGGCGAGGTTCTCAGCGAGGACGACGCCGTTCTTTGACGAGTACGCCTTCGAGAGGTCGGCTTTGTAGTCGGTGATTCCGGGAAGAGCCTGGTGGGCGAACACGGGGACCGAAGCGCCGACGACACCGATCGTCTTGAAGTGGGCGAAGGCCTCGCGAATCCAGTGGAGACCGCGGCCCGACGAGAGCTCCTTAACGAAGTTCTCGTCACCGTCGGGGATGAAGAGGCCGTCGAAGAGCGTCGAGCGAGCCGACTCGAGGGTGAAGTTCGAGTTGAGGACGCCCGAAGCACCCGAGTCTCCCCTCTTGGTGCCGCGAGGGTAGCAAGGGCCCTTGCGCGAGCCAACGATGTTGGGGATCGAGCCCAAGGCGGTGATGGCGGCGACCATGCCGGAGACCTGCAGGCTGTCGAAGCCGTCGAGAGCGAAGACGGCGATGCGGCGACCGACAGCCGACGAGGGGTTGTTGGCCGAGAGGAGCGAGAGCGAGTTCTCGCCGTCCGTCTTCTTGCCGTGGTTCTTGATCTCGGGCTCGGGAACGTCAATATCGAAGGCCGAGGCGACGGCGAGAGCGAGGTTGTGGTCGACGTTGTTCCAGCGGAGAATGTTGCGCCTCTGGATCTCGCGGTCGTCGCAGCGGCCGAGCTCGAAGATGGCGGCGTCGATGATGTGCTCCTTCTCGATGTCGCTCATCGAGTTCCAGAAGAGCTGAGCCCTGCGCGAGCGAGGAAGGGACCGTCAGTTCGGGCCTGACCTCTGAACAGGACCGATGTCGAGCAATCACGACAAGCGACAACCGGAAGCGGAGATGAAACGCACTGGCTGTAGTGGTTGTCGAAGCGAGCCGGGCGGAGACGGCCGCGTGTGCCCTCAACCTTGTACGGCGCGGGCGTGAGGAAGCCTTCCTTCGGCTTGGTCGCCTTGGCGATGGCGGCGTCATTGTGCGCGTAGTTCTGGCCCTTGCCGTGTTCAGTGCCAGTGTTGGGCGTCGAGAAGCGGCTGCGGGTGAGCGGACGGGTCAGCGAAAGGTCCGCCGCCGTCTCATTGACGACGACGGAAGGCGACGCACTTGGGGTAGTAGTTCGGGCCTGCCATGATGCGCTCTTGGTGCTGTCCGTCCCGGATGGTCGAGATGAACGGGCAGACTGAGCGGTTGATGGGGAGCTCGTTGAAGTTGACGCCGCCGAGACGCGAGATCTGGGTGTCGAAGTACGAGAAGTTGCGGAGCTGGAGCATCGGGTCGTTGCTGTAGTCCATCCCAGGAGTTATGTTTGACGTGCAGAAGGCAACCTGCTCGGTTTCGGCAAAATAGTTGGTCTGCGGGAGGAGGAGGAGGATGTCAGCGACGAAAATGACGGTTTCGAGAGAGCACAACGCCGACGCACCGGGTTGCGGTTGAGCTCCATAGTGCCCA
The DNA here is from genome assembly GCA_009806315.1 of Rhodotorula sp. ZM1. NCBI lineage: Eukaryota > Fungi > Basidiomycota > Microbotryomycetes > Sporidiobolales > Sporidiobolaceae > Rhodotorula > Rhodotorula sp. ZM1. Next base: position 288,023 of record QYSD01000011.1, read on the forward strand.
CCCACGTGATGGGGACGAGTTCCTCGGGAACGAGCTTGGTGCAGTCGAGAATGTCGAAGTCGAAAGTGAGCTCCTGCTCCTCCGAGATGAGCTGCACGCCGAGCTCGTACTTCGGGTACGCGCCAGCCTCAATGGCGTCGGCGAGATCACGACGGAGATAGTCTGGGTCCTGCCCGCCGAGCTTGAGGCACTCGTCCCACACGAGACCGTGCTGGCCGAGGTGAGGCTTCCAGTGGTACTTGACGAAGGTGCGCTTGCCGTCCTTGTTGACGAGGACGTACGTATTCTGCGACAGCATGGTGTCAACAGAGTGTTGCAGAAGGTGAAGGAAGGAAGACTCACGACGCCGAAACCCTTCAACATGCGGTACGAGCGGGGGATCGTGTAGTCGGACAGCGAGAAGAGCGACATGAACACAGACTCGGGTGTGAGAGAGATAAAGTCCCAGAAGTTGTCCTAAGGTATCATTCCTAGCGTCAGGTAAGCGCGGGCAAAAAAAAACAGCAGACGCGAACGTACGTGGGCGGTCTGAGCCTGGGGCAGGTGGATCTGCGGCGCCGGTTTGCCTATGTGACGCGCGACGAGACGTCAGCACACGTATGGAGCTGTCGGTAGACCAGTAAAGCACAGCGGGAGAAGGACGAACCGGAGTGGATCAAGTCGACGAATTTGATGCCGTCCTGAATGAAGAAGACACTGCGAAGAAACAGCAGGAGTCAGTACGATTCGTAATAGCCACAGCACAGTGAATGTAGGACGCCGAGCGCACGGGATGTTGTTGCCGACGATGTCCTGTGAACGGCAAGCTGGATTAGCTTCCGGTGCTCAGGAAGGATGCCAGAGTGTCCAGACTTAGCCAGTTGCCTTCCTGGGTGTAGAACTTTGTTGCAAAACCTCGCACTTCGCGTGCGGTCTCTGCCGCGCCGCTCTGGCCGAGTACCGTCGAGAATCGGACAAACGTGGGCGTCTCCTGGCCGACCTGGGTGAGGATCTTGGCGGTGGTGTACTCGGCGAGCGAGGTGTGGAGCTTGAAGACGCCATGGGCGCCTGCGAAGACAAATCAGCGGGAGTTGAAAGGAGGGAAGGCAGGCGGACGAACCGACGCCGCGAGCGTGAACGACCTTCGCAAAAGGAAGAGTGGTGTCAGTCATTGGAAGGTTCTGATCAGGGATTGTACGTACACGCTCAGGAATGCTGACGATTGCGAGTGAGGCAACAGTCAGCCTCGAAGGTCAAAATCGAAGTGAGCGATCCTGACGCACCGCTCGCTGCAGGAGGACAAGCCGCGTCAATCGCGCCCAGGAAAATGAGAACTCTCCAGCGGAAACGCACTGGTCAAAGTGGCTGATGCGCTCGCGGGCGACGGGGTCGTCGATGCTAGTCGGTCCCCTCGGACCGGCCCTGACAGCGGTGTCGAGGTTGTCGACGGGCGCCTGCGAGAAGACGCTGACGTGCTTGTCGCCATCGAGCGGGACGCGGGTCGTGAAGCCCTCGAGCTGGGCGAGCTTGGCGTTGAGGTGGCTCGGGCGCGCCGTCTGGGGCACTCCGTCTCCGGTGTAGGACCTGCGCACCGACACGCTCGTCAGCCTCATCCATCCCCTCCTTTCCTTCTCGTCGGAAAGGCGGTCGACGCACATGCTGCTGCGAAGGGAGACGACGAGGTCAGCATCGAGCGATGCGAGGTGAGCGCCGACATCGCACGCACTGTGGGATGCCTGGGTGGATGGAGAGGCAGGCAACGTCGAGAGCAGGACGCTCGTTAGTTTGCAAGGGCGAGAGTGCGAGGGTGACGCAGAGGAACGGACGGTTTGCGGTTTGGGAAGGCTGATGCGAGTGCGTAAGGCGCGGCTGTGCTGTTCGCTGCGGGTGCTGGCTCGTTTCTTTGCGAGTTCTAGCAACCTTGCAGTGAGTGGCACGAGTGCTAGAGGCGCTCTTGCCCGCAGTGAGAATGGCGACCGCGGTGGGGCACTCGTTGCCGTTGCCTCGGTGCGTCATTGTCCGAGCATAGTCGGATCGTGATCCATCGGCTCCGGGTTGATTACAAACGCGAGCTATTAAAAAGTATTACAAACAGCTCTGTATTCAGTTTGACATACAAACCACTCCCCCTCGCCCTGACCAACTCTCGACAGAACATTCGGGGAATCTCTGCGGTCGCCATGGCCTCGACATCGCACCATCCATCACGACGATTCGTCATCCCGCCCACGCACGAGCTCCGCTTCGAACTTGAGACGCTCACCGACGCACTCTCCATCACGCTCGTCTCTGGTTTCGCAGAGCTCTTCGGGTTTGAGCTGGTGCAGGGCGCAAGCTATGGGTTCAGCCACGAGCAGCGAGGGGCGGTTTGGGCTCCTGGAGTGAATGGCGAGGGCGCAGAAGTCGAGATGAGTTCCCTTTCCTCCGTCCGCCTCGCGCGCTGTACGCCGGACGCGCAGGCGATACAGACGACATCACAGTGGTTGAGCGATGTTCACCTGGACCACTGACCAGCCGCAGCGCCACGCTGGGGCGATTTGCCTGGAATGCACCTTGTCCCGTTGTCGAGAGGGCCGTTACGAGCGGGCGGATTTGCGGCATTGCTTGCTAGCCTGCGTGCTCTGGAGAGCACTGTGACCTTCGATGCCGAGCGAGTTAGGCAGCTCGTTGCTCCCCCGGCGACCCAGCTGCGTGTTCCGCTCTCAGCAGATTCCTCCTCGCCCGCGACTAGGCGCTCGCTCTGGCCAACTAACGCTTTTGTTCTTCCCGCCTACCCACGTCACAGGCTCGCTCGACTCGGTCTACGTCGCCTCGGAATCTGCGTTCTCGACCTACTTCAACCTGCATCTCTCCCTCTCGCGCCTGCGCCTCCTCGCTCGCCCTTCCTCCTTCGCCACGACCCGCGACCTCTCGCAACCGGACGACGAAGTCGCGCCGCCTCGAGTCCTCGTCGTCGGCGAAAGAGGGGCGGGCAAGTCGACTCTCGTAAAGATGTTGGCGAATTGGCGCAACAGGGCTGAGCGAGCGACGTGCGGGACTGCGAAACCCGCGAGCGGGATCACACTCGTCAACCTCGATCCGAGCGACGGGCTTTGGACCGTGCCCGGCACGATCGGCGTCGTCAACACCAGCTCGATCGTCCCTACCTCGACTCCTGCCGCACCGTTCGGAACGTCGTTCTCCTCCGGCCCGCCGGTTCCTTTCCCTCCACCCGCTTCCGCCTCTGCCACCTCAGATGCCCCACCCCCGTACACTCCCCCAGTCAATCCCGACTCCTTCGCCCCTCTCCTCGACCCCCTCGTCTTCTTCGCCGGCCACCTCTCGCCGACCGTGAACGAGCCTCACTACGACCTGTTGATGCAGAGTGTTGCGGACGCGGCGAAGAAGAAGGTCGATGAAGCGGGAATGGGGAGTTGGAAGGCTGGGTGGATGGTGGATACGCCTGGAGAGTGGGCGGAGAAGAAGGGCGGAGGGTGGGAGAGGGTCAGGGCGGCTGTCAGAGCGTTCGAGAGTGAGTCGAGTGTCGCGCTGTCGATGTCGCGCCGGATGAGATGCCGCAGCCGATCCCGGCCGTCGTCTCCCTTCGCGGTTTCAGGTAGCTGTCAGCTGACTCTCCGCTTTACTCGCAGTCAACGTCCTCCTCGTGGTTGGAACGGAGCGATCGTACGTCGAGATGTCGAAGCTGATGAGCACGAACAAGACGGTGACGGTTGTGCGAGTTCCCAAGTCGGACGGCGTGCGTTGCATGCCTTCCCCTACGCTTGCTCTCCACGACCTGACCTCCGAGTCAACCGTTGCAGGCCTCCGACCTCGACCTCCCGACACTCTCGCGCTTGCAGTCCCTCCAAACTCGCTCCTACTTCTACGGCGGCCCTCCGCTCACCCAAGGCCTCCTCTCCCCCTTCTCCATCATCGTGCGCCTCTCCGACATCCGCATCGTCCGAGTCGGCGAACCAGCCGGCACGCACGCGCCCGACTCGGCGCTCCCGCTCGGCGCGACACGGCTCACGAGGGATACCGAGCTGGTTGAGGTCGACTTGGAGGGTCCGAGGGCTGCGAGCGAGGTCGTGAATCGGATCCTGGCGGTCCCGATGGCGGAAGAGGAGAGGGATGGGCAAGAAAAGGTCGTCCAGGGCCCCGTCATGGGCTTCGTGTGGGTGTGAGTTGCCGGCGTTTCTCCGTTTCTCCACGCATTCTACGCTCACGCTCTCTCGTGCTCGACAGCTCGGCTCTGGACAAGGAGAAGAAGAAGATCACGCTCTTGTCGCCTCTGCCAGGTCGTCTGCCACGCAAGACGCTGATCGTCGGCGGGATCGACTGGATTGATAACGCGTGAAGGAGGCGCTCGCTCGTACAGTACGTTGCGCCGTGCGCAATGCATCGGTCCGTCATCGCACGTCAACCAGCTGTTCTCAGAGAGGCTGTCCGCTCACGCCGAGGCTGGTGAGCCCGAGTCCCTGCGTCGGCAACGCTTCTTCCTCTCCTCGCATCCGCGCTTGCTCCCGACATGTCGTCCACACGGCTTGCTAGGCCCTCGTCTTGCACAGAGACGGTCGTGACACCATCATTGGACACTCTGATGTCGCACAACGCTTATCTGAGCGAGCTGGCGCCGTCCGACAGCTCGCCAGCCTCGGCGGCGTTCACTCTTCCGCCGCCGAACGCGCTCGTCTTCAAGCAGCACGTCCACCGGTACCCTGAGCCCATCGGACTGGTGCAAAGGACGAGGATCTGGTACATGGGCGTGTTCTGGGAGGTCCTCGAGCCGGTGCGTCGACTGTCCGCTCATCTTTGTCCGAACTACATGACCGCCGACGGAGGTGGATCGCTCGTCGCTGACTCGTTCGCTTGCCTCGGTGCGCAGTGGGAACGTGTCTGGATACGTGCGTCTTGCTCGCGATCTCGTTTCCCTGTTCCGCGGGCCCAGTTCGCACACGCTCACTGACGCTTCGAACTGCTCCTCATTCCCCTCGGCCTCCATCTCTTCACGGGCCGATTGCGTTCGTGCTTGCTCGGCCACCTCTGACACCGACCTGACTCGCATTCCTGAACTCCCCGTGCCCTCCCCACGCCCTCCGCCCAACTCTCCATCTAATCTCGCTCCGCTTCCTTCGTCGCTTGAACACGCGAATTCCCCCGAACCTCCTCAACAGACTCGCTCCTCTTCGCGCTCCTCTTCCTCTTCTACGTCGCCCTATCACACCTCTTTGCACCTTCGCACATCGCGCGCCTCGCGGATCGACTGAGATGGTACCTCTACGGTGTCGGGTCGGCGGTAGAGGCGTTCGGCGGAGCGGGAGGCATGAGGGTGCATGTTGGAGCGGGAAAGGCGTAGACGGCACGGTGCTCTCCTGTCGGTGACAGCATGGCCGGCGACGGAGCTTCACTCCCTCCGACGACGGACCGACCTCGTCCCGTCCATTCCTCGAGACTCCGCTTTTCTGCGTCCCTTCGCCATTCAAACCCCCAATCCTCGTATCCTAATCTTCTCCACCCAGTACATACACACATACACACAAACACACCTTACTTAGCCCTAGCCCTAGCTCATGATGCGGCTCGTCCAGCGCGCGCGTCATACGTAGTCCCTGCCTGATTCCCCCTTGCATAGTTCCTGCTTCTGTTGTATCCGTTCCTTCGTCCCTTCCTGTCACATGAGCCTGAACTCCTCTCAACGTACGCCGTGCATCGGGGGCGAACCAGCGGTACGTCAAAGAAAGCGCGAGCGAGTGGAGAGCGAGGTGGGCAGCGAAAGCAGCGCAGTTTCGCCTCGAGCCTTCACAGCCAAGTATTCGCCGCCAACCTCACTGCGCCCTGCCGTCGAGAGCAAGAGTTGCAGAGAACCAAACCCGATTGCACGACACCCGACCGTCTGGCAAGCGCAAAAGGGCAGGAGAGGAGAGAAGAAGGAGGAGAGACGAGAGGGTGGTGGAACGTCTACTTCTTCTTGCCTGCATCGTGGAGAAGAAGTCAGTACGTTATGGGAGCCACGTGAACGGAAGGGAGAAGGGAGAGGGAAGCGGAGGAGGATGGAGGAGGGAGACGGGATGGGTTGACCGAGTCTCGACGTACCCTCGTTCGCCTTCTTGACCTTGGCAGTTCCAAAGAACTCTGGCCGTCGCGCAAGGGAAAGAAGGGAAAGACGTCAGCTTCGTAGCGGAGTAAGGTCGCAGGAGGAGAAGGCGCACTCTTCGAGCGGTCTGCGGGGCGGGAAGCGAGCAAGTCAGCGCCAAAGCCCAGTCCAGCGCTGGACAGACAGCGAACGCACTCTTGCGCTCCTTGCGGAGCTTGCGGCCGGTGCGCTCCCTCTTCTCCGCGAGGCCAAAGCGCACAAGACGGTACCGGGGCTCAAACTTGAGCGACCTGGAGGTGCACAACGGGTCAATACGGCGCATCGTGAGAAGAGGGACGTGGTCGAGGAACTCGGAACGTGAACTCACTCCTTCGAGTCGTAGATCAGGGCAAAGCCGGTCGACTTTCCGCCACCAAACTGGGTACGGAAGCCGAAGACGATGACCTGGTCCTTGGGCGCCTTGTACATAGCCGCAAGCTTGTCGCGCAGCTCGTCCTTGGAGACGTTGGGGCGCGTCGGGTGGAGGACATCAACGACCATCTGCTTGCGCTGCAGGAGCCTGTTGGTGATGAACTTGCGGGTGCGGATGGTCACGGCGCCGTTGGGGTCCTGTGTGCGAGTCGATTAAGGCGGGGGAGGTGGGAGAGGCGGACGGGATGGCATGAAGGCAGGCGGGACAGCGCGAACGAAAGGGACGAGCGTTTCGTCAGCACTGCTGAACCTTGAAACGCGAACAAACCGTTGCTAGTCGTGCGGGCCGGCATCGACCTTCCGAGCTGGTGCACCCCGTCGACACGACTCAGCGAACCCGCCAACTCAGCCCCCAAACAGCTTGCGCACGCCTCTTTCCTCCTCTGAAACACCATACAAATCACCCTGCACGCAAGCAAGGCCCTCGCGAAGCGGTTGTCGCCGCCTTCCCTCGCTGAGCAGGGTTTGCCCGACGAGGTGACCCCAATGCTCGCTCCCTCGCCACTCTAATGGGCCCGCTCTCGGGCCCAGCAGTCCTTCCGCATGTGCACCAGGCTCTGGCGCCATCGTCGAGCGCCCGTGAGGCGCAGTGAGGCGGGTTTGCGAGGGTCGTCGGCGGGTGGTGAACTTTGAACGGGGGCGGTCTCGCCGCTTCAGGGCGGTCGGAGGGGGTCGCGGGCAGTAGCCAGAGAGTCGTGGTAGCTAGCAGACTGACCATGTTGGCGGCAAAGGGTGGCTTTCGAGCGACTGTCGAGAACGAAGAGGGAGAGCAAGTTGGCGCGTTGCAAGCGAGCAAGACTCGCCCTCACACACCCTCGACGGCGCTCAGCTGGGCTTTCCTAAGGCTCAGTGGGACCTGCAGAGCGCTTTGTTGACTGCCGTCGATCTGTCAAGTCCGCCAGTGCGACTCCGACTGCTCTCCTTCGCCTCCTGCATCGTTCCGCCAGACCAGGGAAATGGCGGACAGTAAGATTCGATTACAACGACCTGTGGGCGGGCAAGGCGATCGAGTGTTGGGCGGAAGGGGACGTTGGCACACTTTGCGGGACGAGTGAAGCGGCGCCGTCGAAAGTACAGCAGAGTTCGGGAGACACGCTCGCGCACTGTCTGCAGGCCAATGGGATCAGCCTGCAAGCCAACAACGATGCCGCAGCATAACAGGCGAAAGCTTGCGCACCTGGTCCACGCGTTTCCTGCGAGTAGAGCCTCCTCGCGTCCTCGGCAGCGGTCTCCCCCTCGTCCGCATCAAGCCTTGCCGCCAACAAGCCCCTCTTGACCGTGCTCCTCAGTGTAGCTGGCTGAGATGGAGGATAAGCGAAGCAATTTCGGCGGTGGGCGAGACCCGGAGGTCGGGTCGCGAGGGCCTCCGTCGCCGCAATCACGTAGGCGTTGTCCGCGTCAAGCCGGAACGTCTTGAGGCTCGAGAATCCGGTCGGGGACGCAGAGTGGGGAGGCCTGGAGGGGAACTTTGTTACGGGGCCCTGGGAGGCGAAGCGCAGATCAGCTTCCTGGAATGTCCTAGCAGGGACTGAGTAGGACACGCACGGCGCTTGACGCGGTCGACCAGTTCTGTGTAAGTCGACTGCGACAACTTGGTCGCCTCGAGAGCGCGCTTGAGGATGACCAGCGCTAGCACGAGCAGGGCCCAAGTCAGTCGAGAGCGAACAGACTGAAAGCGAGGCAAGCAGACAGACCGCGACCGGGGACAGCGCGATGGACAGACACACAAATCGCAGCTTGCATCTCCTTGAGCTGCTGGTCGTGCTCCTCGAACTGGGTGTCGTGCGAGTCGAGTCGCAATTGGATTCGGGCTTCGAGAGGTGCGACAGCGGCTTCGACCGCGAGGCGAACGATACGTTGCAGGACTGGCTCTGCAAGGACATGCATTGCCTCCTTCGTCTGCACTTCAACACCCTTCTTTGCAGGCGATGCAGTCAGGGTGGCCTCGGGATGGGGAAGGCAAGGGAGGGCGCGACGCGCGCTGCCGTCAGGAGGCGCTCAACCGGAGCTGTCAGGTCACGCGTCGCGAGAGCCTGTGTAAGTCGCTCGCCGTATCGAGGCAGCACAGCCAGTTGGGTTCGCTTCGTGCCGTCGACGAGGCGGTCGTGAGGCTGCAGACAAAGCAGCGAGGCGCCGAGGAGCGCAACGCTGGCGCAAGAAGCTCGTTAAGCAGCAGCATCCGCAAAGGTTCGACCCTGACTTTTGTTAGAGGACGGAGGAGGAGGAGGAGGAGGAGGAGGAACTGGACAACGACACTCTGCTGGTCACCTCACACACGCACTCGCTTGACAGGGCCGCCAGACGCTCAGTAGAGTGTTTACGAGCACCGCAGCCAGCATCCCTATCGTCGTTCCACCAAGTCGACTTCCCTTCGTCTCCCTTCACCAGAAGCCTGTCCTCCATCGCCGTCTGAACCCTCGCGATGGCGTCCAAGTCCAAGACGGTGCTGGTGCAACCCATCGTGCGTGCTGCCGTTCACCCTGCGGCGATGTGCGGAGGGGTGGATGCGCTGACATCTGGTCGTCCTCTCATCTCGCTCATTCGCCCTTTGGCACCGCTTGCTGCTGCGTTCATTGCCTCTGCACTCCAACCTACATCTTTGCCGCGCGATTCATCGATCCCCATCCCCCCCTGTCGCTGCTTCTTCGACAATTCGCCGCTCGGTGTTGA
>QYSD01000110.1:0-50105 GCA_009806315.1 Rhodotorula sp. ZM1
CATTACAAACTTGATTACAACTCGCGAGGGTAATGAATGATTACTGCTGTGAGACGGGGGGCCGGGCTGCCCCAGGTGCGCCTCGCGGGTTAACTCTTCCCTCGCGACAGCATACTAGGATGAGTGAGCTGGTGCGTCCCGTTGCTCCTCGCGTGTCGTAGCCCACGCTGACCGCAAGCCCGCAGACGCCCGTCGAGACCGCCATGCTCCAACAGTTGAACGATCGTACCGTCCTCGCCTGCTCGAGCGAGTACACCGACGTGAATCTCGCCGTCGATATGACCCAGTCGGCGCTCAGCCAGTGCGAGAACCCGCTGTCCGACCTGCACGAGCGGCCATGGCTGCAGGGCCATTACCACCTCACCCTCGCCCTTGCCCTCCATCGCCTGCTCCGCCGCACCGAGGCGCTCGAATCCATCCGCCGTGTCGACCAGATCGTGCAGGAAATTGTCGCCCGCGGGCACGAGGACACGAGCGGCCTGGGGTCTCGGCTCGAAGCGGCGAAGTTAGAGATGACAAGGCAGGGCGTCGCGGAAATGGGCGTTGAAGGTGACTGAGGGCCTCGCCATCCCCTCCCTTGCGTTTGCTCACCGAAAACGGTGCAGTTGTGACCCCGGCGCAGGTTCAGGAGTCTCCCGCGATGGCTGGTCTGCCCGGCACATCCGTCGAGGGTGTCCCGACTAGGCGCCGCAAGGCGGAGGCTACGCCCGAGACGTCACCAAGGAAGGGCCAGGAATTCCATTAGGACATTCACTGAGGCTATGGACTGCGTGCCACAGCATTGTCGGACCACCTTCCCCGTCCTCGTCACCTTCGCTTGTGGTTGTCCAACAATGCAGACTCGGATGTGTGCCGCTTTCGCTTTGCAGCGTTGAGGCCGTCGCGCAGACCTCTCTCCTCTCCGGGATGACCTCGAACAAGTCCTTCCACGCCACTCTACCCTCTTGCAACCTCACCCCGATCGTCCGCTGCCGCCACGCTCGTCATTGTTGCGGACAGCTCGCCGTTCCGTAGAGGGCGCACACGCCGTCGAGAGCTCGCACTCCGACGAGAACTCGCACGCCATCGAGGGCTCGCGTGAGGACGAGGACATCGACCGGCTTGCAAGGCGCCGCTTGTCGGATTGCTCAACCGAGAGCGAGGATGCTGGCGAGCTCTTCAGCGCAACGAGCGATTCTGAAGACCTGGATGAATCGCCAGCAACGTCGGTGCACTCAAGTCCAGGACGTTCCTCCAAAGCCTGCGGCACGTCGCCGAAGGGTGCCATCAAGTCTGTGCACATCGCCACCAATGGTGGTGTCAATATTTCACACTGCACGTCGGCCGCATCGACCATGGACGCGACGAGCACGACTGCAACGGCGACGGGAACGACGAGCGCACACTACAAGGTCGACCTGACGCGCCAACTTGGTTCTGGTGCAGGCGGGGATGTCTGGACGGATACCTCTGGCACGCTCGCCATCAAACTCGTCATGCCTCGCGCGAACAAAGACCTCGACCTATACGATGTGCGCTTCGAGGAGGGCGTGCGTGAAACTGAGGCGTTTCAGAAGCTCGTGGACTGCCCGATCGCACCTTCCTTCTAGGGCTCGTTCGCGCACGTTGACGACGAGGGCAACGTATGGCTTGCGATGGTCATGGAATGTATCGTGGCAGGTCCTGCGAGGTCCGCGAGCTTAACGACTTCGTCCTTTCCTTCACTTACCTCTCGAAATCGTGCCTGATATCGTCTTCCTTTCTGGACACACTAGACGGTCGCTTTCCATCGCCGAAGCACTCAAGGTCATTCACGCTCGCGGAGTCGTGCACGGCGACCTCCGCCTTCCGAATATTCTCGTCGCACCTGCTGGTCGCGTCGCTTTGATCGACTCCGGCCGTGCAGTCCTCACTCCTTGCTTGTCGGTATACGCAGACGAAATAGTCTACGGCCTTTTGTCTCTGATCAGCGCCTCACGGTTGGCTCCCTCGATCTGCTTCTGTATCTCCTCTGCCGCCGACCGACATCGTCCTGCTACGCAGATAAGCGCCAACACTGCCCAATCGGCGCTTTAGTCTGAATCTCAGCATATCTGTGAGCCCCGCTCCTTTCTCCTTATCGCAGCGAGCTAATCTTCGTGCAACCTTTGTCCTCGCTTCCTCCCAGCCTCTCGTGTTGAATTCGTACTCCTCCTGATTGCCTCACCCTATATTCCATCTCTCATCCTCGTCTCGCCTTCGCTCGCCCTCCCTCGATCCCCCTCGTGCCTCCCATGCCCAACCTCCCACCCGCACCTTACCTCTCCTCCCTCGGACCGCCCAACGCCACCTCGTCCGGCACGCAGCCGCCACTCTCCTCCTCAAACCCACCGAGATGGGCGAGGGGCGTTCGAGTGGATCGAGAGGGTTGTTGAGAGTTTGTAAGGAGGTAGGTCGTGCGCATCGGGGTGGGGAGGGGGAGGCCGGTCAGTGCGTTGCGGCATCTTCTCCTGCTGGGCTGTTCTGTCCGACCATCAGCGGGATGCTCGAGCTCAACGCTGTTGCGACGCGCAGAACTCTTCGGCCCCTCAAGTACCTCACGAAGCACGAAGGTGTCGACTCGTTCCGTGGCACGAAGCCGCATGGTACCGTTCGGATCCCCGTGTTGGTCATCCACTGCATTACAGCGCTCAAGATGATGGGGACGCTTGTCGCTCCTGACCTTCTCCCTTCGAGCGTCACTTCAGCGAGAGAATGAGATGGAAGTAGTGGCACGCGCGCAGATATGACAACTGAGGGCATCTTGCACAAGTCGGTTTAGTCCCGCGTCGTCGACGAGATCATCGATGCGCTCAAAGGACGTCCGCCCTTGAGGGCGGAAGTTCCGACACAACCGTGACAATCGCGCCGTTGAGTCCAACTCTGTCTCTGCAGCATAGCCTCTCTCTCCTGATTCACCCTCAAGGCCCGATGCAGAGCGGGATGAACCGAAAATTAGATGATCAGAGGACAACGAGTTGAGAGGGAACTGGGAAGGTCAGGGAGGGCAGTGTGTTGGGCCGTCATGACAACGTGGTTCGCTTGTTTGCTAAGCATCAACAGAACTGCATCCGAGTAAGCAGCAGCTTTGGCACAATGAGGAAGAGCGAGACAGTGAAGATCAGAACAAGTCCGAAGATTGCGACACTGAAGGAAACGCAGCAAAGGCGATGCCAAGCCGTGATTGCATGTATAGAGCGGTTGACAATGTCTATGGTGTCACAGCGTAAGAGGAGGGTGAGAGTGTCCTATGCCGCCTGAAGAAGTCGGCGGTGCCGTCGGGGGGTGGGAAGCGAGGCGGCGGCGGTCGTCGTCTACGGCTGTGGGGTCATCTCAGTGGATACTGTAGCATGCAAAGAGCAGTTAGGCGTTCGAAGCAAGCAAACATGAGCGATTGCGGTGAGTTGCCAAACGCCGTCTTTGTCGTGGGGCGGACGGTCAGTCCGCCGCGTCTGTCGGGCGATGCGACAACTTCGCTTCGCCTCTTCCGCTCGCCAGTGCGCTCGCAAGTCGACGAAGCTGTACTGGCAGTTCACGTCAGCTCGCTACGAGGCTGTGACCGTCCGGGCTCGTCCTCCGTGGCGATGTTTGAGGTGCCAACATATCACCCTCCTTTCTCGCGCAGGGCGAGGTCATCCTCGTCGACTTTGACCGTGCGTGTTTTGACCTGGATGTCCGCCTGGCAGAGAAGGAGACGGCACAGGTCGGGGGATCTGGGGAAGTAGATATTGTGTAGCGCTGGCGGCGCAAGAAAGGTGGAGGGGGGCGCAGTCTGCAAGGACGCATCCCGGCATTGTTTCCGACTGCGAGCTCCTGAATCCGATAGCGTCCGAAGGAAGAGAGTTTGGGCAGCAGCGGGCTGTGCATTGCTGAAGCGAGAATCAAGTACGAATGGGGACCCAAAACGAAAGGCGATATCGACACGACTCCACACCTACTGAGCCTTTTAGAGGAGAGCAACGACGCCGGCAACGGCTGCGAGAGCGCCGGCCAAAGGGACCATGACCGAAGCGGCGCCCGACTTGGCCTGGACGCTCGAGCCCTGAGCGTTTCCACCCTGTCCGACTGAGCCAGTCGCCGAAGAACCAGCTGCTGACGAGGACGACGACGCCGAGGGCTTGATGACGAGCGAGCCGGACGAGTAGTCGTAGCCGGGATCGGTGTGACCGGGATTGGGCTCGCCGCGGGCGGTCCAGTTGATGGGCTGGTCCCACGAGGTGAGCGAGGTGTTGGTGCCGTTGCCGGCAAAGACGGGTCCACCACCAGCGCCGACGGCAGACATGTTGGGCGCGAGGATGGGCGTCCACATCTGGTCGTTGGCGAAGCCGGGGAAGACGCCGGTGAGGTTGGTGAGAGGGAGGTTCGACGACGAGTTGGTCAAGCCGTTGCTACACGGGGGGAGGAAGAGTGTCAGACAGGAGAAGAGAGTGGAGAGGGAGAAGTGGAACGCACTTCTGGTAGCCAGTGGCATTCGCAACCCACGAGTAGACGTTGGCAAGCGTCTTGTTAGTGTCGCCGCGGCCGAGCGAACCGAGACCCCAGTTGGCCTCGACAGTCGAAAGCGAGGAGTAGTGGGTGTAGTACGTGTTGTCGGTCGTGCCGATGAGCTCCTTGGGGATGCCCTTGCCGAGCACGATCGTGTAAACCTGGTTGTTCTCCTCGTACGTCTCGTTCTCGTCATACGTGACAAGAATGAGCGTGCGGTTGTTATTGAAACGCTCGTCGGCGAGCAGAGGGTAGAGGAAATACTCGAGCCACTGCGACTGGAAGTCGATCGTCGTGTCGTGGCCGTCGTTCACCTGCAAATGGCAGGCGGAGAGCGAGCAAGTGGGGGAGGGGGAAAGCGAGCCAGCGGAAGAGAAGGGAGGGAGAGCGGGAGTTTGGGAAGGTCAGCGCCTTGTCCTTCAGCGTCGCTTCAATCGCTCGACTTACAAGGTTGGGCGTGATGTACACCCACTGAGGCAGCGCGTCAGCCTGCATGTCGGCGGCAAAGTCGTTGAAGTTGCGGTGACCTGCGAGGCGGTTGGCGAGGTTAGCACGAGTGCGGAGACGCACTGAAGGGCGAGTAGGTGTGCGAGATGTGATGTTGAAGGATGTCTGGGTGTCGAAAGAGGGCTGATGGGAACGTCGAAAGGAGGCTGACGGGGATGGGAAGGGAACTTGGGTAGAGAGGACTCACGCAGAGCGCGCTCAGGATTGCCGGACACCGAATCCGAGAGGATAAGTGGCGAATGCTTGCGCACATAGTAGGTGTAGTCGCCCGCCGTCTTGTTGAGATAGTTCGGCTGGGTGTAGTTGAATCCGGTGAAGCCATCGTACGGCATGTTCTCCTGCAGCGAGTTCGACTGGGTCAACGAGACTCTTTCACCTGCAGCGGAAGACAGTATCTCACCTGGTACGACGCCCACGAGATGTTCTTGGCGTCGAGGAGGTCGGCAATGGTAGAGACATTCTTGGGGAAAGCATAGAACGCGTCGCTGTGCACTGTTGGCGGGAACAGGCGTTAGCGGGTCACTCGAACGCTCAGGACATCAACAAAGGGCAGCTTTCTTCCGAAAAATGAGCCCAGGCCCATGGCGGCGTAGTTCGGCTCCGACGGGTGGGTCACGCCATAGTATCCGTTCATCAGGACACCCTGCGACGAGAGGTTCTGGAAGACGGGGGAGGAGGCAGACGTGGCGTAGTCCGTGTTCTCCAACACGATGCTGATGAATCGGTCGAAGGATTTGCCGGCGACCACGGGGGCCTTGGGCAAAGTCGAGTTCGATTTCCCGGTGTACGTCGAGGACTGCTGAGTCGGGCCCGACGAGGGCGGGACAAAGCTAGGAGCGAAGAAAGAAAGAGATAGCGAATCAACAGCGTCACGAGTCGGACGAGGGACGCAGGGCAAGAGTGGCGGTCAGCAGCGAATCTCACGAGGAGGAAGAGGAGGGACGCACGACTGGGCGACAGCCGCGTAGGCTGGGGCAGCGGCGAGAGCAGCGATGATAACAGCCGTCGGAATCATCTTGACTGTCGTTCGAACGGAGTAGCAAGATGAGAGGAAGAAGAGCGAGAAGAGGGAGGCAAAGCGCCGTGAGGCAAAGTCGTCGGCAAACGGGCCAGGCGGTTCCACGTATCGCACTAGCCAATCAGCGTGTGTTGTTCTAGCGCGCTGCAGTCACCGTGCGCCATTCCAGCGTGAGCGAGTGTTCTCGACGAGGTCAACGTGCGGACTCCGCACTCCGCTTCGACGGGGACGGATCTCTATTTCCGTCCACCGCGCTGCCAAGGCTTGGAACGTGCTGCTCCCTGCGGCTGCAAGCTTACGACGAGCGCCTTCGTCCCGGCCGAGGATGAGGAGCCGGCACGGGGACTGCTCACCCAGCTCATGTCGAGGACGAGGAGCGAGTAAGGGACACTCGACTGCTGACTGCCGGCACCGCCTGCTGGAACAGTCCCGTCTGCTCGCTTAGACCGCGATGACGGGCGCCATCGACGACAAGCACTCGCTCGAGGAGAGCGAGAGCGAGGCCGCCCGTCGTCGACCCGATTCTCATCATCATCGCCCCCGAATACTCGCCGTCGTGGCTGGTGGACTCGTCGTGCTCGCCGTAGCACTGGGTGTGGGTCTGGGGGTCGGACTGCGGCATCACTCTCGGGGCTACGCCGTAGCGACGAACGTGAATGGGACAAACTCGACTTCGGCGGACAAGGGAGCGAAGGGACAGGTGCTGCCTCAGCCGTCGAGCAATTTCGTGCTCAAGGGACAAGCAGCGATGGCGAGGGAGCCTGCGACGACGCGGTACTACGAATTCTTGCTCGATGAGCGGGTGGGATCTCCCGACGGCTTCAACAAATCGCTGCTCGTCGTCAACGGTGAGCGTTGCGCTTCCTGTCCTCCTTGACAGGCGCGCTAAACTCTCCATGCAGGCATGTACCCTGGACCCGTGATCGAGGTCAACAGCGACGACCAGGTCGTCGTGAACGTCACAAACTCCATGTCGAACGCGTCGGCCGTTTGTTCCGCTCGCCACACACACGCTGAAACTCCCGCTCACGCCCCACTCCACAGATTCACTGGCACGGCCTCTTCCAGCGCGGCACGCCCTGGTTTGACGGCACCAACTCGGTCTCCCAATGCGGAATCCCACGCAGCCACTCCTTCGTCTACAACTTCACGCTCGACACCTTCGTCGGCACCACCTGGTGGCACTCGCACTACAGCACACAATACACGGACGGCCTGTCGGGCGCGTTCATCGTCTACAACCGGAGCGAGAGGCTCCCTTCGACTCCTTCGGTCGACGGTGAACTCTCTATCCAGCTTTCCGACCTGTATCACCGGTTCTCGAGCGACCTTCTCACGCAGTACCTTTCGACGAACGGGATGACTGGCGCCGGATACTCGGGCACGACGCAGGGGAACGAGCCTGTCCCAGACGCGGGCACGATCAACGGTGTCGGGCAATGGGGCGACTCCACGCCCAGCTACACCAACTTCACTCTCGAGCCAAACTCGACGTACCGCCTTCGGATCGGCAACCACGGCTCTTTCGCCGCGAGTCGATTCTCGGTCGACAACCACACTTTGACGGTCGTCGAGGCGGACGGCGTACTTGTCGAGCCGTACGAGGTCTCGGGACTCGTCATCCAGGTTGCGCAGCGGTACAGCGTGATCCTGCAGACTAATCAGACGGCAGGAGCGTATTGGATGCGGCACGAGGTGCAGCTAGGCGCTTTCACGGTGCGCTTGCCTGTCCCCTCTCGCGCTTTCTAGCCGAAGCTTACGCGTCTTCCTCGGAAGTATACCGAGCCCGGCTTCCAGGGCAATCAGCTCGGCGTGATCCGCTATGGCGTCCACAACTCGACAATGCCCCCCTCCGCTCTCATCTCCTCCGACCCAGGCAGCGGCAACTCCCTTCCAGACCTTGATGCGACCGCCCTCGTCCCCTTTGTCCACAAGTCACCTCCCAACGCGACGTTCTCGACATACGTCACTGTCTCGATGCAGAACACCGGAAACAACCAATGGCTCAGCTTCATCAACTCCACCTCTTGGGAGCCCTTGCAGGGCAAGGCGACGCTCTTCTCCGGCTACGGCATGAACGACGTTGGCACGTCGCAGGCCGACTCGCAGCTCGTCGTCACCATCCCCGATACAACAAGCGGAACACAAGTGGTCGACCTGTACGTCCAGAACTACGACGACGGCGACCACCCCTTCCATCTGCACGGCTACAAGCCTTGGATCATGGGACAAGGTCAGGGACGGTACCAAGGCCAGGCGCTGAACATGAAGAACCCCATGCGGAGGGATACCTTCGTCCTTCCCGCCTACTCGTGGACGATCCTCCGCTTCGTCGCCGACAACCCTGGCATGTGGTTCTTTCACTGCCACTTGACTTGGTGCGCCAGCCTCTCTCGCTTCCCCGGACGAAGCTGACCTCTTCAACTCTCTCAGGCACATGGCCTCCGGTCTCGCCATGCAGTTCCTCGTTCTCCCAAACGCAACGACTTCGCTTCTCGCCTCCGCTCCGCCGGTACTGCAGGAGCAGTGCAAGATCATGCAGACTCTCGGGCAGACCGTTGTTGGATAGATTGTGTTCCGTCGCTCGGTTGTACAGTTTCGTTTGCTTGAAAAGAGTAGATTCGTCTCGCATCACAAAGGTCGTACTGAAGACGTCGCAGAACGAAGACAGAAAGAGTCCGACTCCGCCTCACAGACTCGCCGCAATCAATCCAGCGCTCTCCCCCTCCTCACCCTCCTCTCCCGCCCCTCCGCTGGCCCTGCTCTCCGCCTTTCTAAGACTCGGCATCCAAGCCGCCGTCCCGATCGACCACGTTCGCTTGAGGTCGACCTTAGGTGCCTCGGCCGGAACGCTGGAAATGCTAGCGGAGGAAGAGAGCGCGAGGGGTTTGGCGGAAAAGGAACCGGTGCTGTTTGAGGAGGTGCCGCGGCGGTGAGTCGGGAAGGGGGGACGAGACGGCGAGGAGGTCGAGGTCGACGCTGGGAGGGTCGGAGTAGGTTTGGGAGTCGAGAAGGTGCTCTCGCCCTCAACGGTTGCCGCGATGGAGGGCGAGGCGACAGCCGAGGGGGGCGCGCCAGGGAAAGGCAGAGACGTGCTCTCTGGCGTGGAACTTGACGTTGAAGAGGCCAAGTTCGACGTCTGAAGCGGAATGGGAGCTTGCGGGAGGAACAGGTCCGCCTGCGGAACGGTTATGGTCAGACAGTGTACGCTCGCTCTGAATTGTCATCGACTCGCCTCCTTGGTCATCGACGTCCGCGAATGGTGGACCTGTCGGGGGAAGGGTGAGCAGGGTCAAGCGATGTCTAAAGGGAAGAAAGCGACTCACTGACGGGCTGTGAGGAAGCAAGTTCTTCGCAATGTCCTGAACCTTGGTGTCATCTGTCGCCGCCATACTGAACCCGCTGAACGTCGCCGTACTAGCCTCGCTGACGCTAGCGGGATACTGCGGCGCCGGCGAGTACTTGCGCTGCTCGGCCGCGGGCGGGTCATAAGGCGCGAAGACGCCGCTCATCGTGTAAGCATCGGATTTCATCTCGGTCGTGCCGCCCGTGCGAGTCGGGCGGTAGCGTGTTGCGCCCTGGGCGGGGTAGCGACTCCCGGTGATGGCGTTCATGGGCGCCCAGAAGCCGGGAGGAGGCGTGTTGCGCGCTCCGACGCCTTCTTCGAGACGCTGCCACCTCGAACCGCTCGGATGCGCCGATGGGCTCTTCGAGCGGCACGCGCAAATGCAGCGCCAGATCGTCGAGACGAGAACGTAGAGGGCGAGGATACAGGTGACGAGCGTTAGGGCGAAGATGGTGACCGCTGGCTGTCTGCAAGTCACTCCTGTCCTCAGCCTCGTAGCTCCCGCAGTGTGCTACCTCGGTGCGAGACGAGGAGAAGGCCACGCACTCGACAATCCAGTTCTTGATGTTCGAGCCCGCGACCCAAGCCGCCGAGTGGTCGTCCTCGCCGCGAGGTCGCAGAATCATCCCAGCGTTGGCCAGCAAGTAGCAGAGTGATTGAGGAAGAGGAGAAGGGCGAGCGAGAAGAGAGGAGCAGGTGGGTGGCGGAGTCTCCGCGGAGGCAAACAGGCGGCATGAGCGTTGGCGAACGTGACTGTTGCTGCTTAAGCCGACGCAAGCAAGAAGGAGAGCATGGGTGAGGCCGTCCCGCGAAGGAAGCGGCAGAAACCGACAAAGAGAAGAAGCGCAACCGCCTGGGACCTTCCCAATCTGAACGCACGAACAATCCTCATTGTCCCCAAGATAAACGGTACTGCAGCTTTTCTTCGTTATAGACACAAGCCCTGTCGGTTTTTTGAGGGCTAGGCGAGCTCAAGCCGAGGCGGAGGGCGCGGGGTCGTCGGTTTTGGCGGCCGTGTCGGCGAGCGAGGGAGACATCTGGGGCGAGATGGAGAGCTGCGGCCGAAAGTGAACACAAGCATAGTCAGGAAGAGGCGAAGAGACGCACCTTATGAGCGCCAACGTCGGCGGGCGAGTGCGAGATCCAGTCGTCCGAGCGAGC
Organism: Rhodotorula sp. ZM1; assembly: GCA_009806315.1. NCBI lineage: Eukaryota > Fungi > Basidiomycota > Microbotryomycetes > Sporidiobolales > Sporidiobolaceae > Rhodotorula > Rhodotorula sp. ZM1. The sequence continues at coordinate 10,515 of QYSD01000110.1, forward strand.
GAGAGCGATTCCTGCGCGGAACACGGGTTAGCGTACCGACTCCTTCGCTTCAGGCTTCAGTGCGCACCCTCAACAATCTCCTATTGGATGGCGGAAACGTAAAATCAGCCAGGCCTTCGTGAGAAAGATGGAGGAAGGGCGAAAAGAAACGCACGTCGTGGTCGCTTCCCCAGTTCGCCCTGCCTGATCCTTCCTTCTTCAAAGGCAAGTCTGTACGTCAACAAGTCAGCTCAGCCAAAAGTAGCGCCGCAAAGCCCGGTCTGCGCGCTTGAGAGAGATCCCGAGACGCACAGTTCGAACGGAGGTTCCGCACAACCTCCTTGTGGTGGTGTTGCGAGCGGGTCCTGTGGACGGGCCTCATGGTCAGCTGGAATATCTCCACGAAGCGTTGAAGCTGCCCACGACCTACATGGCGAGTTATGAAGGTCGCGTGAGGAGGATGTGGGGAACGAACTGATGAAGGTCTGAGGTAGAGGGACGGCGTGGTGAGCGCTGTGCGTCAAGTATAGCCATGCAAACGACCTTGGTAGACCCACTGTAGAGCGGCGAGTCGATCAGAGCGATGCGAGTGAAGTATCGAGGAACAAGAGAGGCGAGGAACTTTCGGCAGAGATCCTTGCATGCGTGCGACGGCTCTGAGCCTCTCTGATCGACGAGAACGATGCGAGAGATCAGGAGTTGCACTAAGCAGTGTGTGCGCGGGGTATCTTGCCGTGACTGTCGAGGGTATCGTCGTTCTTGCCCAACTTCCATCCCTCCTTCGTTCCCGGCCTCCACGCAACACGAGTGGTCTTGCTAAGGTGTGCCTAGGTCTGACTATGCGGCATCATGTTGCAGACGGCGTGGCGAGGGTCGTGAGCGGCGTGAGGGAACCGAGGGAGGCGAATCTGGCGAAAGCGACTGAGTGTCAGCACGGGATCGGATGCTGGCGACTTCGGTTCGGTACAGGCCGAAGACTCAGTCTTACACACATTTTCGTCAGCCGGGGCGTCACCCCGCCGCTTGTGTCGGCACCTCCATCCGCTTCGTTCCATACGTCCCCTCCCCTCCGCCTCCCGTCGTCGCACCTGCCTCTCCGCCCGTTCCCGTCGGCGGCGGTTGCGGGTCCTGCTTCCAGACATCGTCGAACCGAGTGTCCTTGCTCTCGCAGCACGATGCGCAAGAGTCACACATCGGTCCGCAGGTCCAGTCGGGGCCTCTGCCTGCGCGCGACGAGTCAACTAGGCGGATGGAGTGAAGATCTAGGAGAGCGTGTACGCACAGAAGGGCAGCCAGCTCCACCACTGTGCACGTCCACGAGGACGATCGCAGAGCCAAATCATGTGTCAGCCAGCCCGACACAACCACAAGCGCTAGGACCCGCAGGAAGACCCACGATGGCAGTGCAGCACTCTTCGCACATGTTTCTACCTTTGACAAGCCAGTCGAGCGATGTGAGCGAGCGAGCGAAGTGTCGCGGTGAAGGAGCGCTGCCGACGAGTGAGCCGGAGTGAGACGAACGGCGGCGACGACGACCGCGACTTTCGAGAACTTACGAGCAATGTAAGGACACTCCATGTCCTCACAAGAAGCCAGAGAGTCGACCGGAGCAAGCGGAAAAGATGCGAGCGATTGCACGACTTTTAACGGACGAAAAGCCGCCAATACTCCTCTCCGTTCCTCCTCCTCATCCATACCGGTATGGCTTGCGCTCACCGCCTGTCCTCGAGCGGACGCGCGCGGTCCCTGCTCCGACGAGACGCGCGAAGAAGCCAGGTGAAGGCTTCTTTAACCTGGTTCGGATTCTGAGCCGTGATGGCACTGCGAGCGGGGCTTGCCAAACGTCAGCACGGAGACGAAGACGTGGATAGAGGAGCAGACGCACCCATTGAACTTGGCGAGGAAGTCTGCCTTGTCTGCCGGACCCGCTGCTCGAGGGGGCAAGAGCTCGACCGCCGCCGGTACCGTTTGCGCCAACACCGTCGGGAACTGAATCGACAGCAGTCGCAAGATCGTCAAGACGTTGTACGGCTCGTCCTCGCCTCCTCCCACGAGGACGTCCAACAAGAGCTGCATGAGTTGCGTGGCGGTCGACTCGACGAGTGCACGGATCGCGGTTGCGTAAGTCGGGAAGGCGGCTTGTTGTGCGGGAGAAGCAAACGAGCCGTTCGAGTCCGGGTGGAGGGAGTCGTGGCCGACGACGGCGCGGACGGCGTCGAGTGCGGCGAGGACGATGCGGGCGGAGGGCAGGGTGAGCGCGGTTAGGGTGCACTGGAAGGCGGCGGGGAAGGCGGGAGAGGTAAAGATTTGTTGCGGTGCAAACTCGATGAGCGCCTGGACGAGGTGGACGTAGTCGTCGAGGACTATAGGCGGAAGAAGCTGTCAGGTCCACGCACGGTCAAGAGGAGTTGGCCACGCTCACCGTCTGGGATTTGAGAGGGCGGCGTCGACTGCAGGAGCTCAAACACCTTGTTACTCTCCCGCTCGAAAGCCGACTTGACATCCGCATCGAACGCCGCGTCCTGCCTCGGCGCAAACTGCTGCACAACCTTGCCCGTTATCCACAAGTACCCTGACGCAGGTGTTTGTTCGAACGCCGACGAGAGGCGGTCGAGGATTGCAGGTGCGACAGCGAACGCCATCTCGTCGAAGAAAAGCAGTCCGCGGCGGAGCGCAATTGTTGCGCGGTCTGCGACAGCCGGGTTCGAGCCGTACTTGGCGATGAGGGCGTCCATGACAGACCAGACTTGCTGGCACGTCGCGAGGCACGACTCGGGTAGGCCGTCGGGGACTTGGCCGATGATGGCGAGGTAGACGTCGATCCGCTCGAGCGCTTCGACGGCCTTGCGGATCTGGTCCTTTGCTGCAGGTGCGTCCTGCGAGACGAGCGCGTGCACGATCTCGATGTTCGGCATGAGGAAGGTCGAGAGTGCCGAGGGGATCTGAGAGGGCGGCATGGCGATAAGGATGTGGGCGATGGCGGCTGAGAGGTCGAGCAAATCTTCGCCCTTGAGCTTGGACGAGACCGTTTGAATGAAAGTGTAGAGCTGAGGGAGGAAGACGACGAGGTGTTCGGGGCAGTCCTTGCAGAGGTACTTCATCGTCTGCGAGGCGGCGGCGAGGACTTCTGGGTCGGTGTCGTCGAAACCTGCCGAGACGTAGGGCAGCTGGAACTGAATCAGGTCCGGATGTTGCTGTGTCCAGTGCGTGTAGCGGCCGATTACAAGGATCGCGGCATAGCGGATGCGAGGGTGCTGAGGGAGTTTCGGTAGGAGCTCCATGATCTTGGGCACGTACTCGTTGTCGTGCACGTCGATCATCGCGCCCATCGACCGCATCGAGAACAGCGGCGCCTCGACGTCCTGCCACCGCACCGCATCACCGGCCGCAACAGCTCGCGCAATCACGTCGTACGCCTGCTGGAGACACGGCCCGGCGCCAAGGACTTTGCAGCAGTCCTTGAGCGTGTCGCCAATCTTGTGTCGGAAATCGCGGAAGGTATCGCGCTCCTCACCGACCAGAGGCGTCGAGTCGTCGGGAAAGTGGAGATGGCGAATGACGATGCCGACGAGGTCCGCAAAGACTTGCAGCAGGGGCGCCATCGAGGGATTCGGGCCGACGCGGTGGATACCCTGCGAGAGGCGATACCAGAAGTTGAGGGTGATGCCAACAACGTCGAGGCCGTCGTACGCCGCGCACTGCTTGATGAGCTCGACGAGGGGCAGGAATGTGTCGGGGTGTTGGACGATGAGCGGCTCGTACCACTCTCCCGCCTCAACGAATATCCGACAGTACCCCCGCATCTTGTCCTCGTCTTCCCGCGTGTCCTCACTCGCCAAGTTCGCGCCGAGAGCCGTCAACCGGGGCATGATTTCCTGGATGATGGCGAAGTTCTCTTGCAGCTCCTGCGTCTCGTGGATGATGTCGACGAGAACGTCGACGGCGTTGTCAAAGAGCTGGTCGTTAGAGAGGGAGGAGAAGGCGGAGGCGAGGATGGGAGTGCCGGCGAGCGAGCCGGCGCGGATCTGGCCTGTCCGTAGCCATGCGCCGAGAGTCGCGAAGCACTGATTATGCAGCCCGATCGTGATACCTGTGCGAGCGCGCGTGAGCTTGACTTCCAGGCTGACGATCGTCGAACAGGACTGACCTGGCGCCTGGACATACATCGACAGCAGACCAATGACTTGCTCGCCCCGCTTCACCGTCGCGTCCCCTTCCCGCCCGAACTCGTTATTGACGTTGATCTTGTAGTTGCTGTTGTACTCCTCCGCCAGCACCTGGAAGAACTCGAGCAACGCAGCCGCCATCGCTGGCTCTTTCCCGAACATCTCGATCATCGACGCGACGGGGTCGTCCCACTGTGCTCTCGTGAGCTGGAGAGCGATGTCGGCGAGTGCGATGCAGATCTGGGTGAGGACGACGCGAGGGCCGGAGGCGAAGGAACGGAGGGCAGAGAGGAGGGAGTCGCGAAGGGGGATAAGCTGCTCTTGTGGCAGGGCCGCCAGGTCGTAGGTGATCTGCATGAGGTACTCGTGAACTCGCTGCGCCTTGGGGTGCGCTGGAAGACCTACCTTAGTCCGGAAGGTCTGCGCCGCAAAGAGTTTCGGCTCGAGCGGAGCGTCTGGCGCAAACAGGATCATCTGCGCCGTCGCCCATGCTTCGTCCTGCCCGAGCACAGGTGCTGTCAGTATACCACGCTCTGCCGACTCTGAGAGGGCCTTGAGGGATCCATCTCCTAAGAGGGGGTCACTCAAGGCGGATCCACCGCCACACAGCCGGGCCAGGTGCCCTGCCCACAGCCTTTTGAGCTTAGCAGCAGCACCTGCTCGCCCTCTGGCTGGACCAGCAGCCCTCGTTGTCCACCGTCTTCCCCTCATCAGTCTCTACGGAAGGACCGCTTGTCCACCTCTCCACGACCGTCGAGGGCCCGAGTGAGAAGCTCAAGCGAGAGAAAGCAGTACGCACACTCTTTTGGAACTCGCCCAACCACGCATTCGCCTTCTCCTTCGCCTCCCGGTCCGGGTTCGTGTAGAGGATGTCGAGCGCCTCGACGACGGCTTGGAGCGACGCGTCGACCATGGTCGTTCGCTTGGCGGGTTGAAGCAATCGAGATAGACAGTCCAAGCAATGGGGGGCTGGGTCGCAGCTGGGTGAACAGACGGGCGCAAACGGACGAGGAGATGAGGCGGAGGTGGAGAAGGCGAGGATGACTCTCGCTTCGTGGGCCGTATTGACGACAAGCGACGAACAGAACCGCACAGTAAGGCCAGCGGAAGACGAATACAGGCAAAGGAGGCAAGGACGCAGGTTTCGGCTTCTCTCCTACCATCTTCCTCCGCCGCCTATTCTACCAGTCCACCCTGGCTGATCCTACGCTCTTACCTAACGATACTCGACATTGATCGTGTGCCACGTCGCCCGCTTCGTCGCCAACCGGCTCCTCGCTTGCCCTCCACCTTCTCCTCCTCCACCAACTCTCCGCAGAACTCGGTCTGCTTTGCTTGCGCCCGCTCCTGCCTGAGCTTCTGTCAGCACACAATGAGCTGAACGAGAACACGGAGGAACGGACTCGGGCGGATCAAAGTTGATGCGGAGGATGGACGAAGCAGCCGTTTTGAATCGTCACGCTGCGAGCTAGACGTGTGAAGACGAAGCGCGGTGACAAAATCGCGAAGGAGTGTAACTGATAGAGAAGAGCCTGCGAGTGTGGCGGAAGAAGCCTTGTCGAGCGGGGAACAAGGTGCGGTCGGTCGGAAGAAAAAGGAAGCAAGGACCGTATCAAGCGTCGCAAACCAGCGTTCGATTGACGAGAGCACATTTTCCGAGTTCGTGATGTGTTGCTAGTGTCGCAGAAAGCTGTCTAGATATCCTTGAGCTCCCAACCTGATGATGAAAGTAAGGTCAGTCCAGCACTGGAGATTCCGCCGTACGCGCCCGACGTGTTACGCCGGCCCAACACGAGTCCGCGAATGACGAAGCAAGACTCACTGACTCCACACCCGCAGCCAGCGTCCTTGCTCTGCGGGTTGTTGCGGATCTTGAACGCGCTGCCGATCAGCTCGGTGGAGTAGTCGATAGTCGAGCCTTTGACGAGCGGGAGGGAAGCAGAGTCGACGAGGAGGGCGGCATGTGTGTCTGTCGGCGGGCGGAAGAGGCTGCGAACCAGGAGGCAAGTCAGCACCAGTGTGCGAAAGGGAAAAACAAGGCGGGACGTACTAATCGTCATCTTCTCGCTTGCTCGTCACCTGCATCTTGTACTGGTAGCCGTGGCAGCCACCGCTCTCGACTGCCAGCCGGAGCACGAGCTTGTCGTCCTGGGCCGCCTGTTGCGCCCGTTCGATTTGCTGCGAGGTAGACGGTTCAGTCGACATAGGTGAAAAGCGGATGAGACCAGAGCATATCCCAAGGAGGCATTCGAGCAGCCCATCCCTGCGCGTTCGCTGTCCAAATAAGAAGAGAGGAACGCACCTTGATCGCCGCGTCCGTCAAGTGCATCTCGAGCGTCTCGCCCTCGGCGAGCTCCTCCTCCACGGGCTCAAAGTCTTCAGGCGGATTCGCAGGCGGTTCGGCGGAACATGCGATGCCTCGTCGTTGCAGTGGCTGAGGGAAGAGTTGGGCGAGCGACGAGCGGCGTGTCGCGGTCGGACGTGTACCGGGGTTGTAAAAGTGTTTTTGTGAGAGTGTCGCAGCTGTTCGCAGCCCTCTGGACGGGCGGGGGGTGTGCGATGACGGTGCCGAGATTGATGAGGAAGCGGTGAGCGGTGTCGAGATCGGTGGGAAAGCCGCGCGAGTCGCTGGAAGTGCCCGCGAGAGTAGCCGTGACCTGCAGAGGGCACAGACTTGCTGCATAGCTGCCGTCGTCGGAAAGCGAGGTCGCCGTTGTTCGTCAAGGAGAGCGAGCAGGAGTTGTTCGCTGTTACTCGCTCACACTCGCTTCTTTTGGACTGATACGACGTGGAACGTGGCGAAACACGCTTCTCCTACTCCTACAACCCAACTAGCCTTGTCCCGCCGCTTCGTCACCGCGTCCAAAGGCGACGCGACTCTCCCCACACCCTGTCCAGTTCTTCGCCATCATCTGGCGGAATAGAGTCGCCTAGTATCCCGCTCGACTCGCCATGTCTGTGCACCCAAGTCGGCGCCGCGGGCCCCTCCCAGCCGACATCGAGTTCGCCTGTCTCGACGGCGCGTCGAGCGGCTGGAGTGAGATTGAGCAGCGGCGGGCGGCGAAGGGCAAAGGGAGAGAAGGGGAGGTCGAGATCGTGCCGAGCGTACGGATGCCGGTCATTCAGGGACTGGACGGGGTGAGTTGGCGCTCGGTTTCCTGAACCTTTGGCTTCGTTCGGAGGGAGAAGCTGCGCGCGTTTCCGCATTCTGCTCTCCTTAGGTGAAGCTTTTCAGGCAGGTCTTGACCCGCTGAGCCGAACACTGCAGGACCACCTCACGTACGGCCCGTTCAACCCTCCCCAAAAAGCCTTGGTCCCGCTCTGGCTCGCCGTGCACCTCAAGAAGAAGCGGAAGTGCAGGATCGTTGCGCCGCAGTGGCTGAGCGTCGGTGAGTGTGACTCTGCGCTGCGAAGGACCCTTGGGACTGTCTGTTGGGAGACCGTCTGGCATATGTACGTCCTTGACAGCTTCGAGCTAACCTTGCGATGCTTTCCAGGCCACCTCGAACAGACGCTCAAGAGTGAACAGACGCTGTCGGAATTCTCCGACCTGCCACGCGACTACCTCGAAGTCTCGAAGGTCCTGCTCGAGGTGTTCGTTTTTGCTTCGTCTATGCTTCACTCATTTCGAGAACCTCGACTGAACCGAGAAACTTCTCCATCTCGCTCGCAGTGCATCAGATGATGTAGCAGCATCAGATCGTGTGCGGTTACTGCTGAAGGACATTCGAGAAGCGCGGCAGGCGAAAGTCCGGGAAGGACTGGGCGCCATCAACGCCGTTCACCTCGGCGTGCGTTCCGCTCTTCCCCACAAATGTTCCCTCAGCCTCCTGCTCTCTGCTAACTGGCTGCTCCTACGAGCGCAGATGCCCAATCTCTCCGCCCTCGAAATCGCCGAACTCCGCCCCTTCTTCGCCCTCTCTTTTCAGCGACTTGGCGACCTCGCCCCGCTCGCCGAAGAGCACCGCGAGACGGAAGAATGGTGGATGCGGGATCCGGCGGGATGTATGGAGGCTGCGCGGCAGGGGATGTTTGGGAGGCAGGGGAGGGAGGGGACGGAGGATAGTGGGTTTGGACGATATGGCGGGTTCTAGGCGGGTCAAGACCTGGCGTTGGAGTGCAGCAATGAGCAGGAGGACGTTCTACCGGTGCTCGCTGGCGAGGCGGACCTTCGCAAGTCGCGGTTTGCCCTGCGCGGGCGTTGTCAAGCGGTGTCGCTCCGGATCGCTCCGGACGAACTGGACTGCCCGCATGAGGAGGCCGTGGTGCACTCCTCGATCCGCTCAGTCAGCCGAGGGAAAGCCAGCTCGCCGCTTGACCTCTACCAAACTCGCTCGACCCGCTCTCGACACCGCGTGCGACGGCGCGACAGCGTGCACTGGGCCTGTAGAGCGTCCACAAGACTCACAGCAGTCCTTCCCACGCAGCGCGAGCCTGTGCCGTTCCACCCACTTCATCACTTCCCTCTCGACTTGACACAACCTTCTCAAGTCGGCGCGGGCGGAGCAGCGGGTCGCATAGATGGCCGACAGCAGCCAGCAGTACGAGCAGCAGCACCCGCAGGGCCAGAATGCGGCGGGAGGGCGTGTGGTGGATTTGGGTCTCTCTCATCAACACGGCGATGTTCCGGGGCAACGACAGCATGCGCAGGCCGGGACGAGTGCTGGAGGGGGCTACGCGCCGCAGGATAGCTCGGGACAGCTGTCCGCTCCGCCGCTGACGATGGCAGCGAACCGATCCCCCTCCCTCGCCAACTTCTCGCAACCGTCGCGGTATCCGCCCATCCCCTCGGTGCCGGGACACCCGCCGACGTATCAACCGTACCAGATGAGTCCGTCGATGAACCCATACGGCCTTCCCCACGCGTCTGCGCCGAGCCATCACCCTTACCAACACGCCTTCCCGACTCACCCGCACCCGGTCGCCTACACCCCCTACACGCCGTACATGCACGCACCGCAACATCACCTCCCTCATGGTCATCATTACGGCTCCCAACTGTCCTTCAACCACCTCGGCGCTCCTCTCGACCCGAATGCCATCCTTCCTCTACCTGGCGGACCTTCACCTCGTCCGCTCGCCAGTGATGCGCTGGCTCTCCCTACCCCGCCTGCAGCCTTTCAGACTCTACCGAACCCGCCTGCAAGCGCTGCACCGGCTCTTCCAGTCCCTCCGCCGATCCAGAACGAGGTCCCCTTCGGCCTGCCGACTCCGCCTGCTCACCTCGAGAAAGGCGCAGAGAACGCCAATGCTGTCGCCAGTCCCTCGAAGAGCACTGTGACGACTTCGGCAGCGGCTGCAGCACCTACTCCCGCTGTTGCCCCCGCTCCCGCCGCGCGAACGCCCAAGCCCGCTGAAAGGCCTCCGCCCCGTCGCGCCTCGATCGCAGCAGCCGCTAACCTGCCCGCTCACGAATCAACCTCCCCCCAACCTCTACGCGCAAGGCTGCGCGCTCCCGCCCAGCCTGCACCCGCGCCGGTCATCGCCCCCGACCCCGTGCCGGCTCACAAGCCGCACAGGAGGAAAGGTCAGCCTGGCAGGCGACCGAAGAACGGGAAGAGCGGTGACGCAGGTGCGGCGAAGAGGAGGGCTAGTCGGGGTGGTTGGGGGACGGGAGGCGGAAACAGGCCCGAGACGTTCTTGCGCAAGTTGTGGAAGCGAGCTGCGACCGCTTTGATGCATCCCAGGCTTTCTACTGACGGTCTTGAAGCTTGCGCAGGCTTCTCCAAAACGACCCGGAGGACGTCTCGGAGTACGTCCGCTGGGACAAGAGCGGCCGCCTCATCATCATCCCCGACGAGAAGGTGCTCGTCGAAAAGGTCTGCAAGGTCCACTTCGCCCAGAAGAACATCACCAGTTTTGTGCGTCTTCCATTGCCCTGCCGTTCGCGGCCTGTAGCGCTGATTTGGGCCGCTCTCTCTTGCAGAACAAGCAAATGAATGTGCGTGGCGACTTTCTCATCGACAAGCCTGCCTTCCCAATCTCGCGCTCTACTTCGATGCTGACATTCTCCCGCACATTCTCCGAACAGAACTGGGACTTCAAACGCCACTCACGTTCCCAGCGCGACATATCCGCCATCGCCAAAGCCGAGCCGGGCGTTACCCGCCAGACTCGCATTTGGTACCATACGACTCTCCGCTCCGACTCGTCCTGGGACGACGTCAACGCCGTCGGTCGCCATGAAGATGGGCTGGCGAAGAAGCGCAGGGTGAAGAGCAAGACGACGGGCATCATTGAGGAAGGTCCGGGGATTGGCAGGACCAAGAGGAAGAAGGGGACGCCGCCTTCGATTGGGAAGCGCTCGGACGACGAGGGCGACGACGAGAAGCCGTCGAGGTCGCAGTCGCCCGAGACGGTTGACGGGCCGTCCTCGAGCGTCGGCAAGCGCGCGGCAGCGCTCAGGAAGACGATGCCGTCCAAGAAGCGCAGAAAGATGTACGACTCGAGCGACGAGTCGGACGACTTTAGCGACTCGTCAGAGGGAAGCGAGGACGAGTCTGGCTCGGGCGAGGGGGCGTCTGACTCGCTTGACGCCCTGAGCGATTCGGAGGAAGAGAGCGAAAAGGCAATTGTCAAGGGTAAGGGCAAGGCGAAGGCTCAGGCGGACGACGGGGAGAACGAGGAAGACGAGGATGCCGAGGGCGAGCCAGACGAGGAGATCATCGAGCAGCAGAAGGCGGCGGCGGCCTCGGTGGCCAACGGTAAAGGTAAAACCAAGGCTGCGACGCGGATACGGGACACGCCCGTCAAGGGCAAGGCGCGCGCCGCGTCGAGCGCTCCGTTCGGCTCGAAGCCGCCTCCGACCAAGCGCGCTCGCACCGACAACCAGTCGACTGCTCCTGCGCCGACGACCAAGCGTGCCGCCGCCGCTGCCGCTGCGAAAGCTGCTGCTGCCAAGGCCGAGGAGGAGGAGGAGAAGGCGGAGGCCCGCAAGGAGGAGGAGGAGCGGGCGGCGAATCTGGCAGACGAGGATGCGAGGACTATCGCTGCTGCGAAGCCTGCCAAACCTGGCGAACCTGCGAAGTCTGCTGGTGGCCGTCGCACGACGAGGCGCAGCTTGACGGCAGCGGCTGGGGCGAACGAGGAGAGCGAGCAGGCGCAGGATCCGGGCGCGGACAAGGAGGTCAGCGAGGAGAGCGAGGAGGCGGCGGCTGATCTTGAGCAGAAGGGGGCGATGCGGGATAGCAAGAAGCAGGATGAGGAGGTGAACGAGGCGACGGAGAACGAGACCGACGGTGCGTCTGCCGCCAAGCCTGCCGATGCCGCCGAACCGATGCAGGTCGACGAGCAGGCTGCCAACGCTGATGACGCAGCGAACGCAGACGGCGACGCGGATGCCGACAGCGAGTCAGACGAGGACGCCGATGCGCTCAAGAGTATCGCGACTGCTGGCACTCGCAGGACCCGCAGTAGTCGCGGTCCCGGCCAGGCCTCTCCCGCCGCCACTCTGGCCGCTTCGGTTACCGTCGCCAAGAAGCCGTCTGCCGCCCAGAAGTTCTCGCGACCGGTTCGCGACCGCACCTCGACTGGCCGCACGACTCGCCAGCAGCAACAGCCAGGTGGGCCTGAGCCTGCAGCCGAGGGTGACCCTGCGCCAGCGAAGAACACTCGTGCTGGTCGTCGCAGTCTGGCGAAGGATCAGGACGTCGCGAAAGGCGACAGGACGACCGCTTCGACTGCTCAAGCGGCACCCGGCCGCGGCGAGAAGGGCAAGACGCCTGCCGTCAACGCGCGCAAGGCTCCTGCCGTTCCACTTGTCGCAGGCGCCGCTGCTGCACCGGCGGTGTCGACGTCGACTTCCGGCACGACTGGCCGCAAGCTCAAGGGTCGCGGCGGGGGATGGTACACGAGCCCGCAGGACGAAGTGCAAAGCCACGACATGCGTCGCGGCGGTGCAGGATATCGCGCAGGCTCGGCCTCGATGGATGGTGCCAGCGCAGACGGCAGCAGCGCGTCGGGCAGTTCGAACGGCGACCCGCCCATGATGCTCTCGCTGAACCCGCAGACGGGCGGTCGCCCACGTGACGGCTACTCGCTCCCGCGCCCGCCTCACCTCGCCGACGGCGCGCGCTACTCACCGATGCTTGCGACTGGCGTCTCCGCCTTCTCGCCCCCGCCGTCCACTTCGGCCGGCATGGCTCGCAGCCCGTCCGTCGCATCGATGCAAGTCTACTACCCCGACTCGTCGAACCCCTACGGCTCGTCCCCCTACCCTTCGTACCCTCATCAGCAACAGGCGCCCGTCGCGAGCCACCGCCACCCGATCCGTCGCCATGTTGCGCCCTACTTCTCCGAACCTGGCCGCGCTCGCCCAGCATACCACTACCACGGCGCCGAGCCCATCGCACGCGCGTATGTTAACCCGGTACACCAGGTGACTGATGAGATGCTCGAAGACGGCGACGAGGCGGACGTGTATGGCGCCGAGTTCGCCGCCACGGCCGTAGGTCCCTCGAACAGTTTCGCTGCGCCGGCTTCCATGGATGGCTACGGCGACGAGCAAGGCTTCGGGTACTATCAGCAGGTTGCCGTCGCTCCAGCGAAGTCGCGCAACTCTTGGGCCGACGCGAGCGACTCGGCTTCGATGTTCTCGCTTGTGCCGGGCGGGTACAAGCGTCCTGATGGCAGGTTAAGCGACTTGCGTCGGTCGCCGAAGGGCGAGGGTGAGGATGCGGAGATGCAGGAGGACGGCGGCCGCGAGGGGAGCTGGCCGAGGACCATGACGAGGGGCGCGAGCGAGTTGTTCCGTGAGTTGCGGTCTCTTACGGGTCCCTTCACAGTCCTGTGAAGGTGAGTTGACTTCGGCATGCTTGGCAGCCGAGATCCATCAGCAACAGCGCGACGACCGCTACGCCAGCGACTTCTAAACGACCAATTCTCGCCCGTTTGCGCCCTCTCGCCTTCCGTTTCCTCTCTTTCGACTTTCATCATCACACACCCCTTCTTTGCCCGTTCGGCACTCTCTCCGGCCTTCTGTCGTCTCATCCCTTTGTCAAGCGTACCGTCTCTTGCCGCCTTCATCGCCTTTTTCCGCCCCGGTCTCTCGGGGGTTCCTCTGTGGAATATACACGCTTGTATCACAGCCGAGCACAGGCGGGACTTGAGCGAGCGAGGTCGTCGTTGTAGCGGAACTTGCTCGAACTCGGACAAAGTTGGCTCCGCTCGGAGTTCTCGTCAGCTTCGCTTTTCTCTCTCGCGCACCGCTGTGATGGGTCTCGCAGACATCTTCACAAGCAGCTCAAGCAACCCGCCGCCCGTCCCGCCGAAGAATGCGGTCCGTCCACGCTCGCTGTCCTCTCTCGCTCCTCCCCACACTCACCCAAACGAACACCTCGCTTCTCCCCCTCTGACGCCGCAGGACGACTTGCAGCTGGCGATGGACAGGGACAAGGAGAAAGACGAGATCATACGGCGGCTCACCGAAGAGCTCGTGCGGACACGAGAGGTGAGTCTCGACTTCGTTTTGGCTTGATGAGCAAGAGTGGTGGCGATGAGGGTCAATGACGGCGAGAGGGCCGGAGGAGCTGCTTGGGAGTGAGGCTGCAGGCTCGTTGGACCTGCTCTCGCAGGCGGACCAGACCACGCTGGCTCAACTTGCGCTCCCGTACCCTCGCCGGACTCGCTTTCTTCCAACGCTTCGTGGACGCGTGTTCCCTCATGCTCGTACAGACTCGTTGACATGCTCTTCGCCTTTCAACGCCGCCAGCGCAACCAGCAGCTCGAGAAAGACCGTCCCGCAATCGAAGCCGCCAAAGCCGCCGTCGAGCGAGCGCGCGAAATCGAAGACGTCCTCCGCCTCAAAGACGGCATGATGGAAGCTCTCGAGCGCCAGGTTGCCCTCCTCGAAAAATACAACGCCTCGCTCCAGCAGAAAGAGGCGGAACTCGTCGCGCTTCGAGCGGAACAAGCCGAACATCCCATCTCGCATCCCGACTTGCTGCACCGCTACGAGCAGCTGTGCGACATCTTCGGCCAGTTGAGGGATACGTTGTCTTGCCCGGTCTGCTACGAGCCGTTCGACAAGGACCAGGCGGTATCGCTTCTTTGCGGACACTCGTTCTGCGCGACGTGCTACGCCGAGTGGGAGCGGAAGCACATCGAGGCCTTCAAATTGTCGCCGCGGCAGGGCCAGTACACGGGTCCCGAATGCCCCGAGTGTCGGACTGCAGATGTGCGGAGGGGACGTGTCCGTATCTGGTCTCTAGAGGAGGTCGGTGAGTCGCGCTCTTCCTCCTTCCCTCGCTCATACGTTTCTTGACTGACGTGTTTCTTGTGCAGTCCGCCTCGTCGACCGCGCCAACCGCGAAATTGCCAACAAGCCTCACACGCCCGCCGTCCGCCCAGTCGAGCCCCTCACAGCCACCGAGCTCCTCCTCGCCGACGAGTCGACCGTGAAAAACGGAGGCGTGCCGTTGACGCCTGTCAGCGACTGTGTCAAGACGGTGGATGACTTGATCTCGTTTGAGGCGGAGACGGAAGCGGCGGGCGAGAAGGAGAAAGTTGTGCAGCCTGCGCCTTGCACGGCTGAAGCGGATGAGCCGGCCATGGACGTCGACTCTCAAGCTTCGACTGATACCCCGGACTCACTGGCGGACGCTCCAGCGCCCTCGTCACCCTTACGACTTGCCACCGACGAAACCGCTCGGACCCCCTCTCCCCCTCTCCCTCCCGCTCCGTCCACTCCCGCCTCTCCCACCCGCGCCTCTCTCGAGCAACAATATCTCGTCGAGCGCGCGCTCGCCCGCGCGCGAGCACGCGAAGAAGAAGCCCGACTCGAAGCCGAAGCTGCGGCGCGGCGGGCGGAGGAGGACGAACGGGAGGCGAGGGAGGCGAGGGAGCAGGTTTTGAGTGAGAGGAGGAGGATGCCTTATGAGGCCGTGTTTCGCTGAGGAGGACCATGCGGGAGGGAGGGAGGAGGGAAAGGGGGTTCTTGTATAGCGCTCTCGTTTGCTCGTTGTTGTTTCCACTACTCAATGTACCGTACTTTGCATTGCACCATGCCTCGGTTACTCGAGAGCGAGGAGACGAAGAATATTTTTTTTTTTTGTATCAATGCGTTGCAGGAAGAGTTTTGAAAGGTCGCCCGGCAGCAGGAGAATGGAACAGATGAATATGCGTCTTGAGATGACGACGCCTGCCGCTCATTCTTCTCTCGGCCAGCGTGCAAGCGACGGAGAAAGCGAAGCCGACCTCCTCCAGTGGAGGAATGATCGTGACGACGAGGAGAACTTCCTCTTGTTCAGCGCGTGCGGGCGTACCTCGCAGATAGAGTTCGTGTCCGGGAGTTGAAGGGGAGACGGGCCGGGGGTACGAGGGGTGCTGGCGGAACCCGAGGCAGGAATTTGTCACGGTTCGGCGGCGACGGAGTGACGGAGCGAGGTCAAGCGAAGGTGACGAGAGGCAGCTCTTGCTCATTCGGAATAATCAGCGCGACTGATCGACATCTCCGGGTGCGACAAATGGCGGCAGGCTCGGCCGAAGAAGCTGCAGCGGCGTTCGAGCGCAAAGAAGTCGTGGGGCCGGCGTGAGGGTCGAGGAAGGCCGACCTCTTTTGAGAGCTCGCCAGCTCGTCGTTTCGCCACTGGCCCTGGCATGTCACCGAGGAGTGGGAGAGGTCGCATGCATCCGCGAGCATGAATGAAAAAGCCAGAAGCGCAGGTCATGAGCGAAGACTACGATGGAGGCTGGCAGCGCACAGAGTCCAGGCAGGCGATGGAGCGAGGAGACGGGCAATCGCTAGCGCGGGCACTCGTTGATGAGGGAGTGGGTTGAGGCTCCGCCATTTTCGCGGGGGTATGAAAAACGCAGGCACAGCGGGCCCTCGCCGAATGAAGGAGTACTTCGAGAGGCGGGCACTCATCCCAGTGCGTCCGTCCGCTCCGCCGCCGGTGCAAGCTGTTGCACATCGGGCTCTTCTGCCCTTGGGTCTCGGCTGCTAAAGCTGCTCCGGCTCGCCAGCGCGGAACTTGCGACGAGGGGAGGCGGGGCGCCCTTGAGCGAGGAACTCGGGTGCGGGTCATCGCTGTCTCTGTTCGATTGCTTGCCCGTGTCGTCCATTCTGTGGAGTGTGCCTGTCCCAGGAACTTGCAGAGCGTGTGCACGCGACATGGCAGACGTGGCTGTCGCTCGGACTTGATGCCGTCACGTCCACCCTCGCACGACGTCGAGCAGCGCAAGCGCTCCTTCTCGTTCCCTTGCACCCACGCCCAGTCGCCATCCAGCTGTGAAGCAACAGGCGTGAGAAGAAAACCCGGCCCCGGAGTACGAGCGGCCCGTTTGTCCTCGCACAACGCGCAACCTCGGAGTCGGCCTCGACGCCAGCCCGCTTTTTCTCGTGTCAGCGCCCGCGACCCCGCCCAACCCCAGTTCTCCAGGCGAGTGGGCGCCCGCGCTCTCGCATCAAGGGGCCACACACCGTCCAGCGACTACGCCTTCGCAGGGAGCGAGTGCAGCGCAGTCACCGCTCTGCGAGAGAAGGTCAGCCTGTTGCCGAACACTCGCAGGTGATTCTTTCGCGAGTCGCTTGCCCACTCACACGCTCAATTGAACGTTTGCAGATCCTCGTCCACGCCAGACCCCCACGAGCAGAGAGAGGCGCACAGGTCAACAGTCCCCTTCTTTCTCTCGCACGCTTCGCTCGACTCGGACACGGGCAACATGTTTGCGTCGCACGCCCACTTCGACCCGCACGCGTTCGCCTACATCGCGACGGGCTCGCCAGCGGCGTCGACCGCGTCGTCGTCGAGCAGCTCCGCGTCTCCTTCACTCTTTGACCTCCCGTCGCCCTCGAGCTTGCCCATCTCGACACCATCGCCGAGCTCGTCGTCCTCGCTCGCCCTCCCTTTCTACCCCGACACTCATCCCGGTCGCTCGTCCAGCTACGACTCGGCGATGGGCGACTTTGGCCCGTCGCAGACCCTGTCGACCGGCGACATGACCGTCAACCCGTCGACCGGCGGAATGACCATCAACCCGTCGCTCCTCTTCGGTGCCGACATCTGCGCCGCACCGAACGACACTTTCCTCTCGTCCTCCGCACCCGCCTCAGCCGGACCCCGCTCTCCCACCTCGCGCACCTTCTTCCCCTCCTCGTCGCCTTCTCAGGCTCTCCCGCCTCCTCTCTTCGGCGAATCTACGACGCCTCAACAACGACAAGCCCAAGTCGCAGCCCTCTCCTCCCTCGTCGTCGTCAAACCCGCTCCCTCGTCCGTCGGTCCAGTCAAGCGCGGAAAAGCCGCCGCTCGTACGCGAAGTCTGAGTCAAGGACGCTCGACGGCTGCGACGATCGAGCGCGCACGGCGAGGGCGACGAGCGAGTGCGGACGACGAGGATGCGGGAGTCAAGTCGGCAAAGAGCTGGCTCGACGCGCTCAAAGAGGCCGAGATCAAGGCCAAGCTCCGCCGTCTTCAGACGCACACGCACTTTGATGGTCCGCCTACGCCCGGCTCGGGAGGGAGGATGGCGCAGCTGCAGAGTCAGTTGCTGGCGCAGAGTATGACCCATCAGCCGGGACTCGCGGCGCAGTGCGAAGCGCCGACCGCGACGATGGGAGGGGCGGCGTTCCCTTGGGTCCGGTGACGGTGACGGTCCTCGCCAGCATGTTCATATTCCCTCTCTTCCACTCGGTTCATATTTCGGGCTTTCATGTTTTCCGAGCAGTACCCATCCCGGGGGTCCCTCGTACCTCAACCCTCGGTTCGCATCCACAGTCTCTTGTTCTCTCTCGGTTCTGTACAGCTGTAACCGCCCCCGTCGTCTATACACTTCCGCGCACGCCTCTTTACCCCCTCCTCGCTCTCACTCCCTCGTCACGCTCAGTAGATATGCGCATCGAGCTCCCGAATTATTTTATTTACCCAAGCTGAAGTAGCCCGCGGGTTCGCCTCGCAAAGTAGCTCTCAATCGTAGGCCCGATCTCTACCGTCCCTCCTGCCGGAGCGTGGAACGAGAGCGACGAGAAGAGAACAGCGTTGCTCCCCTTCGAAGAGGATGCGGAGGAGGGGGAAAGAGCAGGGTGGGCTACTTGACGACCCAAGGCTTGACCTGCGCATCGAGGTACTCCTCGACTTTCTTCTGCGTGTCGGGGTTGAGAGCGCGTTTGTCGGGTCGGCCAAGGCGCGCCCAGGGCCAGAGGTACTGAGCGAGCGTGGTCAGTTCCTGCGTCCGAGGTGGGAGAGGGATGATAGAGAGCGCCAAAAGAAAAGAAAAAAAGAAAAGGGGGCGAGGGCAAAGCGAGCGCACCTTGCCGCTGAGTCCTTCTCCCTCCTCACTCGTCGCCCCCCAAAGCTGCGTCCAAGCCCCCATTTCGACCGGCCAGACCAACCAACTCGTCACCTTCGCTTCGAGTCCTTTCAGGTGGCGCTGGAGGTCAGTGGCGATCCCGCCTGGGTGCAGGGAGGTGCTGACGAGGAAGGGGTAGCGCGAAGAGAGGATGTTGGAGGCGAATATGTTGCCGAGTTTAGATTGGCCATCTGCGCGCACGGCATCGAGCGGGTCAGCCGAGGCGCCGTGCACGGAGAAGGTTGAGAACGCCGACGCACAAAGCTTCCAAGAGGCCGTCAACTTCCCCCACTCCCTCAACGTCCTATCCCTCGCCTCGCTGCCTTCGAGCGTTGACCACTCGATCCCCGTCGCGCCAGGCGCCATCTTGTGGGCCGAGGAGGAAGTGTGCATGATGCGCGGTTTAGTGCCAGTTGTGGTGAAGGAGGTCTCGAGGGCCGGGAGCTACAGGGAGGGAAGTCAGTAAGGAGGCAAGGAGGGAGGGTGGGGCGAGACGGACGAGGAGGATCTGCGCGGCGGCAGACTCGTCAGTACGTCAATGAATGCGAGCGAGACTGAGGAACGCACGCAGAGAAGGTAATGACCGACGACGTTCGTTCCTGCCGAGGTGAGAGATGGTCAGCACAGCACAAGCTACGAACGACGAAACGCGACGCACCCCACTGCAAGTCATACTTCTGCCTCGTCAGCAATTCGGGCGGACACTTCATGACGCCTGCATTGCAGAACAGCAAGTCGAGCTGCTTCTCATTGGCGAGGAAATCGTCCGCCGCTTTCTTGACCGCATCGAGGTCGCTCAGATCGAGCTTGAGGAACTCGAGCTTGCCGTTCGTGTTGCGCTCCTTGACAAACGCCTCGAGTTTGCGGATCGCTTCGAGGGCTTTGGTCTCGTCTCGGCAGGCGATGTAGACTTTCGCGTTCTTCAGGACGAGTTGCTTGGCTGTCTCGTAGCCGATACCAACGTTTGCTCCCGTGACGATGACGACCTGCGCGCACTCGACGCAATGAGCGGGCCGTTGCGAGGCGTCCATAGGGGAGGAAGGGAGAACACACCTTTCCGGTCAGATCAGGCACGTCCCGCTCCGGGTCGTACGTCGAGGCGGGTGGGAAGATGGTGTGCGAGAGGTCGGTGTCGGGGCAGATGCGGACGAGGAGGTCGGCGAGGAAGCCCATGGGCGGCGGGGAAGCGAGCGGGGAAGTAGTGTGAGAGCGCGGAAAGCCCGGTTGTCCAGGCAGGAGAGCAAGGGAAGGCGAGAGAGCAGTGCGAGCTTGGTATTCCCCCGTGCAGATGGAGGTCCAGCGAGGTGACGGGAGTCGAGGGACGCGCACGACTTCGGCCCGGCAGCAGGGCAACAGTGGATCGCCCCGCGCCTCGCATCGCAAAGCCGTGCGGACTCGTCCTCTTGTGTACTTTCCAGCCTCTAGCAGGCCCGCCAGAGTCTTCCCGTCGGCTCAGCAGCCGTGCGAGGGGAGGACAACGGCGGTGCGATGAGGTTGGTCGAAGGGGGGACGCGGGGCGGGTCGGCGAGTTTATGGTGCAGCCTGTGGCGTGTGTGTCAGTTCCACATGTACATTCAGCATTCCACAGCATGCCAGTGAGCCCAAGCAGGCGAGCTGTCACCGCGAGACCGGGAGTCTCCCTCCCGCCCATCGCGACGGACAATGGCTTCAACGGCTGGGCCGTCCCGTGCTGCTCAGACGCCCTCGCTAGACAACTCAGAGTACCTAGAGACGCGCTCTGTACGCTCCCGCTCGTGCCTCGTCGCGCTGTCGCTCCGCCCCACATCGTCGCCAAAAGACGAGCCGCGCTGACCTCGCACATGCCCGCAGGTCCAACTCGAATGGCGTGTGGGCAACTTGAAGCAACTGTTCGACCAGACCAAGGGCGAGAGCAAGTCCCGCTGCGTCAAGGTGCGTTCACAGTCTCGCATCTGTGCGTGCCAGGCGTCTCCTCGTGCTGACATGGTCGAGACGGTCGTCTTTACAGTCCGCCCTCTTCGATAATTCGCGATGGCAACTCTTTCTCTACCCCGTGCGTCCGCCATCCTCTCCCCACTCGCCTCTCTCGCTCACCTCCCTCTCCTCGCAGAATTCAGGCCACGACAATTACGTCTCGCTCTATCTCTCCTGCGAACCCACACAGGTAGAGAAGGAGCGGGCGTTGGCGGAACCACCCGCCGTTGGAGCGGCCGAGGGAGGAGTCGGCGCGAAGGAAGGGAAGGAGAAGGACCGCGTGCCGTGGCGGCGGGACGGCAAGTTCAAGTTCACGTTTGAGGTAAGCACGCCGAAATTCTCGCTGGCTCGTTCTTGCTGAGAAGGACGCATCCGACAGGCCCGCTCGATCGACCGCCGAATCGTCTTCAAGCAGCTCGAAGCCGACAACCACGACTTCAGTTTCCGCACGAAGAACTGGGGCTTCCTCAACTTCTGGCGACGCAGCGAAGCATACTACAACAATCCGAACACACGAGCGAGCGACGCCTTCCTCATCGTCTGCACGATCGTGTGCGAACCGACTCTGCCGACCAGTCCGCCGTTGCCGCACTTGCTCGTGCCCAAGACGCTCATTAATGCGTATGCTTCGATGTTTGACGACCCGGACTATGCGGATGTGGTCTTTCGCATCAGGCCGGAGGGCGTCGAGGGCAAGAAGGGCAGGGAGAAGAGGCTTTACGCTGCGAAGAAAGTGCTGGCCGGGCGGAGCGAGTACTTCGACATGAGTGAGTCGCTCGATGACCTTCTTTTCCGGGTCGTTCATGCTCGCGCGCTTGCAGTGCTCTCTTCCGGCTTTCACGAGTCAACCCGAACTGCCGCCGCCGCACCTTCCGCCAGCACATTCGAAGAGCTCGAAGACGAAGGTGAACTCGACTACGACTCAACGACCGACGATGAGGTGGATCTTGACGAAGACGACAACTCGGGTAGCGAAAGCACCGAGTCTGAGCAGGAAGACGACTCGGTGATGGCCAGTCCGCGTCGACACGACTCTTCTCCCGCTCAGCCCATTCCTTCGACCAGTTCCTACTCCGCTCCGCGCAATCCCGATGCGACAGACCAAGCGCCATCGTCGCCTGAACTCGCTCGTGCGCCTATGCCTTCTGCTCCCCGCCGCCCTATCTCCCCGACCTCCCCTGTCTCGATTTCGGACGACGAGCGCCGGAACCGCGCAGACGGCGACCGAAGCGCCGACTCATCGTCCGAGACGGACGGCGCTTCATCGGATGGCCATCTCGTCGGGCGGCCTGCAACGCCTGCCGGTGAGGCGGGAAGCAGGTTCGTCGACGCGCCGAGTGCGCCGCAGTCGCCTGTTAGGCCGGCAACGGCGCGCGCACCGGCTTCGGCGGTGTCGTTGGTGCAGAAGATGGGGGCGATGGCGGTTGTTGGGGCGAAGAAGAGGCAGAAGAGGAAGAAGGCGCCGGCGGATGATCGGCCCAGGTTCGAGGTTGTCGTTACGGATGCAGCGTGAGTTCCCCTGACCTCGAGGTACTCCAAGCCGTTGACGCAGACCTCGTCACTTTGCACGCACAGCTACTCGACCTACCGCGCTCTCCTGCACTACCTCTACACCGACTCGATCTCGTTCTCCCCGCTCGCCTCGACCTACTACGTTGCCAAAGACTACGCAGCAACCAATTCGCTCCCCTTCCCCTACGCCTCCCGCCGCGCCTACTTGCTCGCCCTCTCGCCTCCCTCGATGTCCGGCATCGCCTCTTCGAACGAGTTGAATGCGGTGGCACCGTGTTCCGCAAAGGCGATCTATCGGCTGAGCGACAAGATGGGATTGGTTGAGCTGAAGGAGCGGGCGTTCGAGCACATCGTCTCGAGCCTGAACGCACAGAACGTGAGTGCAGCATCCACTTTCCGCTCCGTTTTCGCGCGAAGAGCCGTACTCATCCCTACGCTTACTCGCGCAGATCGTCTACGAGGTTTTTGGTTCTTTCTCCAGTCGCTTCGACGAGGTCCGCCGCGTCGAGGTCGCCTTCCTCCTCGAGAAATGGGTGCGTACTTGCGACTCTCCCTCACTCTGTCGCGCTCGAGTTTCGCTGACTGACTATGCTTGACCATGCAGAACGAAGTACGCTCGTCGCCTCAGATGCGCAAAGTCTTTGACTACGTCCGCACCGCCCGCTTCCCCGGCTTCGAAGACGTCTGGCTCGAGATTGTCCAAAACCTCGAAGTTCGCATCCCGCCTCCCGTCGCGCAAGTGCCGACGGCGAGCTCTGTTGCGGGCGGAGGAGCGGGAAGTGGAGCGGGCGAGGAGGTTACATGAATTCAACGTTCGTTGACTTGCGAGAGCGGCAATTGTCGACCTCGACCCTCCTTGTGGCAGCGCTTCCCTCGCTCCTCTCGCATTCCACACCGCTCCATGACTAGCTACAGCTCTTCAGACACCGACGATTCTGCTTTCTTACGCTTTGACACCTCCGCCAAAGCCGCCAATGCGCCTTCCCGCCGCTCCCCCTCCCCCTCCTCCGACGGCTCGATAGCGCCCGCTCGCGCCTCCATCGACTCCGGCGGCGATGATGACGAGCACGAAGAGCGCCAAGTCAGCAGAGGGACAGTCGCTGCAGCCTCGCTCGCCAACCTCGCGCGTGGGGGCCGGTCCGGCGCCATCCTCGCCGCCGCCGCCTCCTCCGCCTCGCCAACCACGTCTCCCACGGGCTCTTATGCAGGCGACATTACGATGGAAGACATGGATCACTCTGCGGGCGCTGCGCATGGCGAGGATCTGGGAGGCATGGACCCGCAGGACTTCGACTGGAACGAGAATGACGATGCTCGCACGGGTCTGGACAGTGCAGGGACGACGAGCGAGGGAGAGAAGGAAGAAGAGGAAGACGACGACGAGGAGCAGCGGCAGCAGTGGGAGGCAGCGGACAAGGGGAAGGGCCGTGCAGTCGATCCGGCTCGCTCGAAAGCAAGTTCGCGGCGCGACAGTGCGTTCCCATCCTTCTGTTCCTTCCGTGGCCGCAGTGCTGACGTTCCGCTCGCTCCGCAGAGACTCGCTCGTTCATCCAGTCTATTCAGCCAGAGACGGACCCTGCGAGGGCGTTGAAGAACTTCAAGGAAGGCTTACTGCCCATTGAGAAGAAGGTGCGCCTCTCCCGCGCGCGGTGTAGCGGTCCAGGCAGCTGACCTGCTTGACCTTGCAGTTCCGAACCCTCACGTCCAAGAACGGCGGGATTGGCATCCTCCTTCTCGCCCAGTGAGTGCATGTCAGCTGGTCTGGCTGGACAGCGCTGACCTGCTGCGTAGTCCTCGCTACACAGAACCTCGACCCAAGTCAGAGGACGGCGTCATCAAGCGCAAGAACGGCGTCGGCTACGTCAAAGCGCTCGCCTCTAGCGAGTTTGATAAGGCTAAACGGAGGAAGATCCCGGCAAAGAGCCTCACGTTCGGTTCACGCGGCATCCCCCTCGTCCTCTCCTCGACCGCGCCCGCGAACACCGACACGACACAGCTCTTTCGTACAATCAAGAGCCTCTTCGCCACGTACGTCGAGCAGGAGCACGAGAAGGAGAAGGCGCAGAATGCGGCGGGCATGAAGACGCTCAGAGCCCAGCTGGCCAAGGCGGAGCAGGAGAACGAGGCGAATAAAGCGCTCATCCGGCAGCTTCAGGCTCAGCAGGGTGGAGGTGAGATGGCTCATAAGGTGCAGGGGGATGGGGAGCAGGGACCGGAGGCGGAAGAAGACGGCTCGAGCGAGTCAAGAGTCGAACGAGGATCGCGACGACGACGACGAGGAGAACCCGTACGAGTAGGGGAGCGTACGCCTCTCTAGACACTTGTGCAATACGTTGTTTAACGATACATTCAACCGAGGCTGGCTACAACGAGAGGGCACCGCTTGACTTGCTTCAGCTGGAGAAAGCGACGCCGGTTGTGTATCTGGATAACCGCGGGGAGGAAGAGCGCCGCTCGTCTCTCCGACATGTTGGAGATCGAGGTGCGGATGTAGCGAAGGGCGGCATGTGACGATTCGGCCACGCTCGTGTTGATTGAGCGGAGAGAGGGATCGGCCTTCATGTAAGCGCTTGCTGAGCAGGCGGCGGAGCAGTCGCTGTGCCCCGATGCGTGGAACTCGTCAATTAGGAAGCTGTGTGAGCCATCAATCAGCCGCAGGGGCGAAGGGGGGGAAAGGGAATGCGAACAAGGTGTTCTTGAAGAAGGTTGGTTCGCGCAGCATTGCATACTTGGCCAACTGACACGCGTAGTCGTAGATCACAATCTGTTCAATCCAATCAGTGTTAGGAGGAAAGCGGAAGCAGAAGGGAAGATGGACGAACCTCCGGCGCTACCTCCCAATGGCAGAGAAGGGCGGAAAAGACGTCGTCCCTTCCTTCTGAGCTCGGCATGACATGTGCGCCAAGGGAGAGACCGTGAGAGCACCAGCCTCCCATCATTCCACCTATAAGCCCTCGCTTTCCGCCGTATCTGCAAGTTGGGAAGGTCAGCTGCTTACGCTCGTCGACATCTGAAAGGACTCACAAGCTGTAGTATTTCCCGCAGGCATCTCTATCAGTCTGTGAATCGTCGACCGGCCGGTTGTTGAGCCGCTTCTTGCCTGCGCCAGGCGGATCCAGAGCTGCACTCGTCTCGGGGAAGGCGGTTTGAGGGAGCGCCGAGCCTGCGCGGGTGGATGGGCCGGGAGCGGCGGCGGAGGAGGAGGGTGTGCCGGCGCGGCGGCTTTCAGAGGGTTCGGCGGTCTGCGCTCTGCGCTCTGAACGTCGCAGAAAGAGTCAGCAATGCGTCCATGTCCGCTGCGACGCGAGCGGGAGCGTACTGCGCGTCGTCAAACTGGCGTCGATCAAGACGTGAGCTGGGTGAGGTGCACGGCTTCTCGACCTGCTATTGCGCCCGTTTAAATCGACTACGTCCACCACTTTGAATCAACATTATCGGACGGGTCAAATCGACGCTTGTAATGGACGCTAACTGGCCTGGTCAGCCCGCTCATCCGCCTTCGCCGCCGCCTTCCCCACCGCCTTCCGCCCTCTCGTCCGGCCTGCCCTCAGCCATGCCCTCCGCCATGACGAGGACGGGAGCTTCGTTTTTCATGCGCTCGTGGTGAGTCCATTCACCAGCAGAATCGAGCGGCGCGCGATCTGCCGCCTCGCCCGCACGTTCGCTTCCTCCCCCACCCAAGTCCGGTCCACCCGTTCGCTCGTACTGCAGCAGCCGCACCGCCACCTCCTCATCCGCCCTTCCAGCCGCCCGTCCGCCCTCGCTTCCGCCCTCGCGCCAGCCCGCTCGTCCGCCCACGACGCACTCAACTTTTGACGTCGTTTCCTCGTCTTCCAACGCATCGCACGGGCTTGCGAGTGTCGCGGGCACGTTCTGGAGAAGGAGGCGAGTCCGGCACCGCTCCGGCTTGCATCCATGCGGCGATGCTTTCGCCCGCTCGTAGACGTTCGCAACCTCTCCGCCGGCGGAACACGAGTCTTCTGGGGGAATCACGCACGAACATGCAATTCCATGGACTACTCAGGGTGATAGAACGAAGAGGACGAGGTTGTCTTGGCCCTTGGCTGCGGAAGACCTCTAAGCAAACGTCGCAAACCCACCGTTTGGAAGACTGTAGCTTCGAGCACTCGTGGTGTGCAAGGCGGTAGCAGCCGATACACTGACTGTTGAAACCTGACGGAAGGCCGGATTTCGTTCGGCGGTTCTTGCGGCAAAAAGCGCACGCAACCTGCAGATAACGGAGGTCAGGCTCGAGAAAGGCGCGAAAATCGGCTTGTAGACACACTTCGGCAGGAGGTTGCGACGCTTTGTTGCCAATGGAGTCGTTGGCTGGAGGAGCGCAAGTCGAGTGTTCAGTCAACGTCAGCGAAGAGACGGCTTGACCTCGGATTGACTGGTTCCATGGCCTGGAGTAATCAAGAGTCGACCTTGGGCAAGGTAGCGAGCCTCGTTGCGCGGAACGCCAAGAAGCTGAATCTCGAGCTCCTTGATGAGGATGACAAAAGATGGCTTCAAGCGGGTCGTGCTGAGCGTCGAAGTTGGAAGTCGAAAGGACCGGTGCGGAAGATGGCGAGCTGTGCGTGACACAAAAAGTCAGCACGGCGAGAGGTGGGCCCCGACGAGCGAACGACCGGCCGATAGGCGAAGCGCACCAGTCGGTCAGGTGCGCGAGAAGCTTTGTGAGGCTCGATATCTGCTCGAATTGCGACTGTCAGCGCAACAGAGCGAGAAGGAGACTCCGTGGAAGGCGCTTGCTCACCTTGCGTGTGGGTGAGTTGCGACACGTCCATCTCGAGCGAGTGGGCGACCTTGCTGGCGGGTTGCAGACGACTAATGTGACGCGGAGGAACGTCTGCCGTGCGGAGGGCGAGAGAAGAAGCGGAAGGGGGGGGGGGGGAGAGAGAGATAGAGAGCGCGCATTCCCACCGTCACGGACAAGCCGGCTTCGGAAGGAGTCGAGGTCACGTACGTCTCGCGAGCGTGCCGTAGCTCAATCAAGCAGCGACGCGAACGCGGCTGGGATGGGCGAAAGGCCTGCGAGGCGGTGACAAAGGGGGCAGGTGAAGCGGAGCAGGGACGGAGCAAGCGGAGTGAAAGGACCTGCGGGAGGCGACAACTGTCACCACAGGCGCTGTTGGAGAGTTAACTGCCTGCCGAGCTCTCAGCAGCAGCACGACGGGGAAAGGTTGCGACGGAGAGGGCGAGCTGAGCCTAGCCGTGTTGAGACCAGGTGAAGGCGGAGACGCTGCCAGTGGACTGTAGTGCAGGTAGCCGTGCGGGTTTGCTTGACTATGTTGGTGGCTCAGCCAGGTGTAATGCTGTCAAGGTAGATGTGCCACCACCCGGACCAGGCAACCCTTTGCAACTGATGCGGTCATGGTTGGACTTGAACTTGGGTCAGGTCGCCGACGGCCAACACCGACTCTCTCTCGCTTGTCCAGCTTGAACGACTCGCTGTGATTCAACAGACTGCCTCCTTGTATCCCACGGGTGCGTGCACGCTTCGCCACACGAACGCGGCTCCTCTCAGACAACGGACGGGGGGGTACCTCGCGGCGGACCTCTCACCGCGCAGGGCTCACCGTGGAGCAGGGACGAGCACTCACAGTCACTGTTGCACACCTGCAGACTGCTACGCGTCGAGCACCTGCCACCCTCTCCCCGTGTGCAATAACCTTCCTCTCTCGACCCGCCTCGCACCGAACAAACCACAAGCTCGTGCCGTCTCTCCGGCCGTACAGAAGACTCGCACACTTGCCGATACTCGCCTGCCCCGTTGCACGCTCGCTCGAACGCCCGCCCAGCATCGCCTCGCCTCGCCTCCTTCTCCCCTTCCTCCCCACGCGACTTCTTCTCGACCCGTTCTCTCGCTCTCCGCACGAGTCTTGAGCAAAGATGGTCCTCTTTGGATATGGAGACTACAGCTACGTGGGTCGAAGGCTTCCCCTCGAGGTTTGGGCGCAGGCGAATCGACCGTCTTCCGCTGACCTGCTTAATCGTCGCTTCCTGCAGCCTTGCCGGAATATGTGAGTGGACGGTCTGTGGCTAGACGCTAGACGCTGTCCTGCGGTCTGTGACCAGAAGCTGACAGCTCCGACCATGCGCCCGACCGTGCAGCCCCTCAATGCCCATCTGCAACCTCTTTTTCCGCCAGCTGCTCGTCCACCCTCGCGGCATGCAAGCGCCCGCCTCTCAACTCCTCGGCCTCCCACCCGCCTCCGACCCGTCGTTCCAGACGGCACTCAAGAGCTACGGCGTCGGAGTTGACGCGAGCTGCTTCATCCCCCGGGCTGGGTTCGTGGGCGGTGAGCCCGGGTATTTGGGGAACATCGCGAATCTAATCTTGGTAAGTATGAACGTTCTTTTTCGGAGGCGCAGTCGGGGTGTACTGTGAGCTTTGCGCGTGTGCGGCAAGTGAGCGAAGAAGCTTCGTCCGCTCGCCGCGCCATGATTGCGTCCCAAACACTCTGCATCGCCGGCCGCGCTCCGAACCCTCACTAATACACGCCTGTCTCGCAGTGCGGCATCGCCGTCCTCGTCGGCCTCGCCCTTGCAGCCGCCGCGATTCGCCGCACGGCTGCCGTCGGACGCGTCGAGATGACCATCCTCTTCGTCATGTATGCGGCTGTCCAGGGGCTGCAGTTGGCGGACAACTCGGCGTTGTTGAAGCAGGGTAGTTTGGCGTTGACTTGGTGCGTTTCCAAGCACTTCTTCTCGCGACGGCACTGCCTTCGACGAACGCCACGCAGTTGCAGTCATGTTCGCGAAGAGGGAAGCTTTGGACCAAGTCGCTGACGTGCGCCTTCCGGCAGGGTCACGGCGGTCCACGTCGGCATGCTCGTCGCGCTGTTCTGGGTCCTCGTCTGGGTGGCGTTCCTCTCTCTCCAAGTCGTCGAAGACGGCACGCTCCTCTCGATCATCCCCCTCTTCGGAATCGGCATCGTCCTCGCCGTCGGATCAGGCTACATCGCGCTCGACACGGGTCTGACGATCACCAACTACTTCCAGAGCAAGAACCCAGCCCAGATCCACTCGGCTTGGTTGTTCTCCCTCACGATCGTTTGGCCTGCTGCTGCGGCGGCGATCTACTTTATCATCCAGGCGGGTGTCGTCGCGAGGGTGTTGAGGGAGAAGAAGCCGCTTTGTAAGTCCCGCGCATATGGCCTCGTCCGCATTGTCCTGCTTGCAGGCGCGCTGCTGACTGCAGACATCGCGTGACGTGCAGTCACCCTCCTCGCGGCAGCATTTGTCTTCGCCCTCGGCCAAGCCGCCTACTACGCCCTCTCGCACCGCATCTGCACCGGTACGCACGCCAAGATCGACGGAAGTTGGATCGCGACCTTGCTCGAGACTGTCACGATCGGGTTGATCTATGCTTCGTGGACTTATATCACCGAGGACGAGTGGGATGTGAGCGTTGCGACAGGTTCTCTCCGAGCGGAGGAGAGAGAGGTTGAGCTGACGGGTTTGACGGCCTTCGCAGGACTACACGATCGGCGGCGGCGCCAACTCGGCGACATACTGAGCGCACCGTCACCCATCCTTCCCTGCCCAGGTCTCTCCCTCTTCGTCTTTCGCACGCCCCGACCGAACCTTTCTTTGCATGGACGCTACAGCCCACCCTTACACTCTCTCGCCTCGCCACCATGTCCTACGCAAAATCCTTACAGTACAGTTTCATCTCTCCTCGTCGTCCGCCTGATTTCCGTTTCCGCTCGTCGTGCGATACCCTTACTCTCCCTCCTTCGCTTCCTCGCGCAACCTCTTGTTCTCTCGTTCGTCCACCTACATCGTACAGATTCTAATGCAGTACCATAAGCTTCCTCAGCCGGCGAACCTGGCGCCCACCGAAACCCAATGAGCCGGTCAAGCGGCATCGTGTCTCCTCTCGCTCGCACCGACGCGCCCATGCCACATTCTGAATGTAATCTCGTTCACAGAGAAAGAACCGCCTAGAATCCCTTGGCCCACAGGAACTCTTTGACTTCCCTCGCCCAGTTTCCTCGCAAGACGATCGCCCCCGCCGCAGGCCGGATGAACGGATGAGACTCGGGGATGAAACGCGCGATGTGACGTTGGAGGTGCTGTACGCACAGGTCTTTGGAATCAGCGTGCGCCTGCGAGGTGAGGCAAGGGATGGGGGAACGCAACGGCGAGTTCTCCTCGAGTCTTGCGGACTACAGTCAACACTCGTCGACCTTGTTGCTTGTAGTCGGTGTACACGGGCTGTTTTTTTTTTTTTTTTGCACACGATCCCCCCATGTCGGTCTCACCTCACACTTTAAGCCCCCAGCGAGCAAACGGGAAAGGATGCGGAACGCACCAACTCTCCGTTTGCGGTCCGGGGTACAAAGTACGTCAAGTTGGGCTCGCTGCCCTCCTTCTTGGGCTTACTGAACCCGCCACTAGGTGCTTTGGAGGAGCCTGATGCGAAGTCGGATTCTGCGGGTGCCGTGGTGGCGGGAGAAAGGTCGGGAGACGGTGAGGGCGATGAGGAGGTGAAGCGGAGGAAGGGCAGGGCGGAGGGAGGCTGGGCGCGCGTGCGCAGGATAGGCAGGGCAGTGAAGAGCGGTCGGAAGCGCTGCATCGTCATCGAGGCTGGCGAGGGCGTGGTCGTGCGAAGGGGGAGGTCCAGGTCGAGCTGACCTTGCGAGGAGGTCGAGTTGATCAAGTCTCGCTGGGAGGGCTGCAGACAATCCAGATGGTGTTGCTAAGCGATACGATGATGCATACAACATGCGCGAGGGCCGACTTGCTACAACGGACGCAAGTCTTCCTCCTCGTCGTCGGGCCCTGCCCCGGCTGCCGCCGCGTCCAGCGCAGGCTGCGACCCCTCCTGCATCTGCTCGTCCTCGTCAGCGGGCCCGTTCACTCGCGCCCGCTTGAGAGGCGACTCGGTCTTGATGTACACCTCGGTGCTGCGCTTCGTAGGCGCGGTCGGCATCGGCGAGTTGTCGTTGTCGTCGAGTGTGATCTCCGCAACTGGTCTGCTAGTCGACGAAGTCGGGTTTCTCTGCGGGCGGGAGGCAGAGCATCAGCAGCGGAACGGAGACGGGCAGACGTTGAGGCGGAACACACCGCCTTTTCGAGTTCGTTCTTGAGCTTCTTGATGTTCCGCATCGCCCTCTTGTACAGCCTTGTGTACTCGGTACACGCGAGTTGGTGAGCAGGCATCATACGCTTGGTCGACATGGTCGGACATCCAGGCGTCTCGCACCTGGACAAGGAAGCGTCAGTCAGCCGCGTACTGCACCGAATGAGCTGGACGCACTCGAACGCGTCACACTCGTCCTCATGCGCCTTGAGGTCCTGCCTCGACCCACTAAACCGCTCGCAGTTCTTCCTCGGACAGGGTACAGTCGCGAAAGGGCAGTCGCGTTCCTCGTGCTTCTTGTGCGTGTCTCGTGGACCGCTGAAGCCGCAGCCTTGATCGGCGTGTATGCAAGGGATGGGCCGGTACTCGCACTGCGAGCGAATGGGTGAGCTTGAGCTATTCGCTCGAGAGGCGAGGGAAGGGAGGAGAACGCACGGTCTCGTCGTGCTCGGGCTGGTCGCGAAGGATGCCGGTCCAGAGGCAGCCAAAGGAGAGGTGAGCGCAATTGACACTTTCGTGAGCTCGTTAGTCAATGCGAAAGGATGCTAGCGGCGAAGAAGGAGACGCACGTGAGTTCGTTGATGATACGGTCAACCGCCTTGGCTCCTCGCACTTCCGCCATGTCCAGCAGTGGCTCCTCACAGACGGGACACGCGCCTGGCCCTTTACCGTCGCCTTCTCGAACTCCTAGACGTTTTTGGGCGCCGTCGGCCTGCAAGTCATCGTCTTCGTCTTCGCCATCACTCTCTGTCCCTCCGCCGCTATCCTCTTCCTCGTCTTCGTCCTGACCGGTTACATTCTCGGGCGCCGGCGTGTCAGACTCCTCCCTCTCTGCCGAGTGTGCTTGGGAAGCGAACTCCTGCTCCAAGCCCGGCGCAGTCTCAGCAAGCGTCTTCGGCGGTTCAGGCTCCCATTCCTCGGCCTCTGCGTCCTCGTCCTCATCTTGGCTGGTTCCGAACAAGTCTGGCCCACATGATGCGCAGATTAGGTGAGCCTGCTGGCAGATCTCGTAAGGCCTGTCGAGGACATCCTTGCAGCCTACGAAGTCGAGGAGAGTCGGGTCAGCTAGCAAACCATCGTCTTCGGGAGAACCGACGCACATGGACAGATGAGGTACTCTGGCACTTTGCCCTTGGCGAACAGGGCGCGGTCGATGCCCATCGCGCTGTGCGAGAGCTGAGGCGCGAGCGAGGAGCGAGGAGCGAGGAGAGCGGGAAATCAAGACACGGCCGGCGTGTATGGGAACGACAGGGCGCGTAGACGAGTCACTGGTAGCGTACGCGGGGGTCTAGCAATTCAGCGAGCGACTTGGAGTGACTGGAAGAGAGTCAAACCTGTGTGAGGAGGAGGTGGGGAGGAGAGAGCAGTGACGACGGCTTCCTAAGAGCTTTGCAAGCTCTTGAGTGACATCTCGAGCTTCAATCCAGGCCTAGAGTCTGCCTACCAGCCCAGAGCTCGCATTCAACAGCAGTGCCGTCGCCTTTTGCGGGTCTCCCTCCGACCCATCACTCGCTCTCCGCTTGCACTCGCGCTGTGACTGCGTAGAGTGCTGGGACGCTGGGGCATACTGCTCCATTCAGCTTGAGACAATCACGAAGCCCCGCGAGCCGTTGAGGCCACGTTCATCCTCCGCAACCTTTTCCTGCTCGACCACCTCGCATGCTAAATGGACGGCGCGTGCGAGTAGGAGGATGACTGAGTGTCAGAGCAGAAGAGGCTACGAAAGTGGCAGGCGCACTGCTTGTGTTGAGCACTGGCGGACAGGGAGGATTGCTGGACTCGAGGTGCGTCTCTGCTCTCTCGCTGGCTCGACCGAGAGCTGTCTAGGGCTGATCTTCCAACCAAACAGTATGCTGCGTGTCCGACAGCTTAGCGGCTCTCGAAGCGCCGACTTCGACAATCCTCCGCTACACTTCAACCCGCGACTCGCCTGCGCCTGCTTAGCTACTTGCGCTCGATCGAGTGTTTCGCTATTTCACCCAGCGCGAAGGCCAAACGCGCACTCTTCCCGGTCTCGGACACCCTCCCCTCCCTACTCGACGGCTTGTCTTAAGGCTCTCAGCAGAGATCACCTCCGTCGACTCGCCTCGCCAAGCTACTACTCGCTCCGGCGGGGAACGCTGGCGAAGTGTAGGTCCGACGCGCAGGCCTCAGTTCCCTTTCGGAACGGATTGCTGAGGATTGAGTCATAACTCGCCCAGAACGAATCCCCTTTCAGCGTCTTTACGGGTTCGAGCGACTCTTGCCGTCTTCTTCGAGAAGACACGGAGCTCCTTCCGCGCCGCTGCGTCAACTAGACTGCTCACATGCAGTTCTAGGGCGCCGCGGGTCGACAAAGGGGCGACATGGCAGAGTTCGCTCGACCGGGCGACCGACATTCTTTCGCCGCCTCGCGCATTGCTACATTTTCTGCTTTTCGTGCAACGGTGCTGCAAGCCTGCTGTTATCGCTCTCGTTCTTCCGTCGCCCACCGCGGTCAACCACGTTCCGACCTTTGAGCCGCAGGCGGTCGAAGCGCTCGTCCGCCTTCGACTCCTGTACCCCGGTCTCCGGAAGGGCTTTTCGGCGACACCGCGTGCTCG
Organism: Rhodotorula sp. ZM1; assembly: GCA_009806315.1. NCBI lineage: Eukaryota > Fungi > Basidiomycota > Microbotryomycetes > Sporidiobolales > Sporidiobolaceae > Rhodotorula > Rhodotorula sp. ZM1. The sequence continues at coordinate 44,084 of QYSD01000110.1, forward strand.
CTGCGGAAGTTCGAACGCCAAAGCACAGATCCTCCGTGGACCTCCGGGATGTCGCTAGCGCGTCTTTCGCTCGACTTTGCCCTCTTTGTCTCCCTCTCGTCACCTTCGCTTCTGCTCTTCCAAACCCACCGGCTGGTCTGCCATCCGCTCTTCGCCATGAGCACCCCGCAAACGGCCGCTCCGACTGACGCCCACGGCAACCGCACCTCCTCACCGACCGCTTCGACCTTCTCCACCGAAACGGCCGAAGCTATCGCCACCCTCCCCGAAGACAGCTCCGCCTATGACGACGCGAAGAGCAAGGCGACATCGATCAAGAGTGCTGCGAGATCGAACAGTTCGAAGCTCGTCGACTTGGAGGAAGAGGAGACGGCGTCTGTCCGATCGGAGGCGTGGGCGAAGTCGCCAACGACTTCGACGGCACCCATATTGGCGGTTACCTCGGCCGACGATGAGCTGCACAAGACGCCGACGAGGGGCGTAACGCCTGAACCTGTGCTCCAGAGGTCGCAGGTCGACGAGGTGGAGGAATTGGAAAAGCCGCTTCCTGTTCTTCCAGGTGCGTTCGAGCCGACGGCCCTCACAGACTCTTCACATGGAACTAGCTGACACGAGACGACCGTGAACAGCTACGAAAGTTTCGAGCAGTTACGATGAGGAGAGCCTCATCTCGAGCAAGGACAAGTCGGAGGTCGCGATCGATATGAGCAAGACCAGCTCGACCTACCCGCCGATCAAGGCGGAGCTCCCAACATCGACGCCCATCCCTCACGACGAGATCGTCGCCATTGCGCCCCCGGACGGGGGTTTGCGCGCGTGGTTGAACGTTCTGGGTGGATTCCTCATCCTCTTCGCCTCGTTCGGTCTCGTCACAGCGTACGGTGTCTTCCAGGCCTACTACAAGCAGGTGCGTCGGCGTTGACGCTCTTGCCGAGCCCAAGCTCAACGTTGTTCGAACCAGGCATTCCTTCGCGACCACTCCGAAAGTGCCATCTCCTGGATCGGCTCCGTCCAGCTCTGTCTGTTTTTCGTCATGGCGCTCGTCGCTGGACCGCTCTTCGACAAAGGCCGCTTCCGCTTCCTCATCGGTTTCGGATCCGGGCTTTGGATCCTCTCGTATGTTCCGCTTGTCAACACTCTTCAAGTCCTGTTGTACCAACTCCTCATCTCCGCAGCATCTTCCTCATCCCTCAGGCGACGAAGTACTGGCACGCCATGCTCATCCAAGGCGTCCTCGGCGGACTCGCCGTCGGCATTCTTTTCCTTCCGGCGCTCAGCATTCAGAGTCATTGGTTCGAGCGCCGCCGCGCTCTCGCCATCGGACTTGTCGCGAGTGGAACTTCGATTGGCGGTATCGTCTTCCCCATCATGCTCAACAAGCTCATCGTCCACCCAAACGTTGGCTTTGCGAACGCTGTTCGAGCGGGTGCGTCCATGTCGCTGCCGTGTACCCAATTACGCTCACACAGGCTTCTCTCACAGCCGGGTATCTCGTCGCCGCCCTCCTCGTAATCGCGAACCTCATCATGGCGCCACACCCCGCCCGCGCCTTGGCGAAGAAGCCGCCTCATCCGCCTCTCAAGCATATCTTCAACCCGACCTACACTTTCTTCGTTATCGGTGCCGCTATCCTCGGTTTTGGCTGTTGGATGCCCAACTTCTACGTGCGTTGCAGACGCTTCTGTGACGTTGTGACGCCCCTCTTAGGCGCTTCTGCGATGTCGAGACGCCCCTCTTCCCAAGTCTCGCTAACTCGCCCGACCTCGCAGATCCAAGTCTACTTCAAGGTCCACGGCGCTTCGGCAAACGCAACATACTACTCGCTGGCCATGTTCAATGCCGGCTCGTTTCTCGGCCGCACGCTGCCCAACCTCCTCGCCGACTCTGTCGGTGCTTACAATATCACCGTCTGCTGCTGCACATGCGCAGGCATTATCCTCTTCTGCATGGCACGTTCACTCTCTCATCTGAGCGTCCGGCTCGACTGATCTCACATGGTGGACAGCAAATCATGACGAGCCAACCTGCTCTGATTTCGTTCGCGATCCTCTACGGGTTCTTCTCCGGCGGCTTCATCTCGCTCGTTTCTCCTCTTATTGTCAGCATTTCGGACCACCTCGGCGAGATTGGGTGCGTCGGCTCGGCTCCTCGTTGCTGACCTTCCCAATTGACGCTTCCTCTTTCCTCAGCCTGCGTCAAGGCATCGCCTTCCTGTGCATGGCCGCATCTGCGCTCGGGGGAAATCCGATCGCGGGCCGCCTTTTGACGAACCACCATGGCGATTTCCTCTATCCAATTGTCTTCGCCGGTGCGTCTCCGCACTTCCGCTCCTTTCCCACCTGCTGAACCTCACCGACACGCAGCCACGATGCTCCTCGCCGGTACGGCCATTACCGCCATCGGTCTCGCTCTCCAAATGAAGAAGAAGGGCAGCTGGAGGGTCTGAGCCCATTTCCTCTCGTCCACACTGGCAGGCCCGGTTCACTGCTGTACACGCTTAGGTCTTCGTTGGCACCGTATTGAAGAAGGGGATTCTATCCGGATCTAGTACTTCTTCACAGGTTGCCTCGTCTCGTGCTTCGTGAACATGCGAGTGAACGCGCGTTGGTACTCGACCGGGACATTGACGACGACGCCGAGCTCTTGCGCCCAATTGAGAACGAGCGAGGGGTCGCGGAGGAACTCGCGGGCGCAGCAGATCTGCGCGAGATGAAGGGTGAGCGAGGACAGTGAGGCAGAGGAAGGGAAACGCGACGAACGATGTCGGCCTGCTTCTTGTTGAGGATCTCCTCCGCCTGCACGCCGTCTGTAATCAAGCCCACAGAGGAGATCGGAATGCGCTCCTCGTCCGAGAGCGACTCGCGAATCTGCGCCGCAAAGTCGACCTGGTATCCAGGTTTGATCTTGATGTCCTGTCGAGGCGTGTTTCCGCCCGATGAGACGTCTACGACATCGACTCCGTGCTTGATCGCCTCCTTGACAAACTTCTTCGACTGTTCGATGCCCCAGGAAATGTACTCTCCGTCCTTCTCCTCGCCTTCAGGCCACCAGTCCGTGGCCGAAATGCGCAGCCAAATCGAAATCTCCTTCGGCGCCGTCTTGCGCATGATGTCGAGAATCTCGAGGGGGAGACGCATGCGGTTCTTGAGCGAGCCGCCGTACTGGTCCGTCCGGGTGTTGCTGACGGGTGAGAGAAAGTTGTGGATAGAGCTGCGTAAACGGATCGTCAGTCTCGGCGCTCTCTGCAAGAGTGACATTAGGGCGCACTAGCCGTGAGCGCCGTGCAGCTCAATTACCTGCGCGCCGGCCTTGACAGCGCGACTCGTCGCCGACCTAAACGCCTCCTTGAGCTCGTCGACGTCCTTCTCGCTCATCTCCTTCGGCATCGGGAACGTCTTCTCATCGTACGAGACCGCGGAGGGTCCCCAGATATTGTCGGTCCAGCCGGACGCGCCGTTGGTCGCGACGTGCGACTTGAGGTGCGGCTTGATCGTGCTCGCGTCTAGCCAGGGTGCGAGCGTCGAGGTCTTGCGTCCGCCATGTCCGAGCTGGATGGCGGGAATCGAGCCTTGCATGCGGATAAAGTCGAAAATGGGCTTGAGGGCGGAAGCCTGCCTGTCGTTCCAGAGACCCGAATCCTGCGGCGAAAGACGGCCATTCGGTAGAACACTGGTTGCCTCCACCATAACTAGAGCCGCACCGCGAGTCGCAAAAGACCCGAGGTGAACGAGATGCCACGGCGTCAAGACGCCTGCCTCGACGCCGTCCGCTTCACACGAGTACTGGCACATGGGCGCGACGATGATGCGGTTCTTGAGCATGTGCTTGACGTCCCTGCCGAACTCGAGAGGCTTGAAGAGCGTTGGCAGGTCCTTGTTCTGCGGCCATTCGCCGGCGGAGAGAGCGGTACCGGGCGAAGGGTCGGTGATGGGCTGGTAGAAGGGTGCGTTCGGAACGCCGTCATTGATCACGTCGGGAGGGGGTTCGCTGTACGTTCCAGCGTCGGCATCGTCGTGCATCGTGCGTGAGAGTCGGTTTGGGGTGTGAGGAGGGTGAAGTAAGCGGAGGAGCGTCGGACGGACGCGTGAGAACAAGCGGTTGAAGTTAGACGGTCGCGTGAGGGCCAGTGTGGCTGTCTGAAGCAGTCTCAAGGAGTAAAAGCCAGAAGGAGTGTTGTGGACGAGCGAGAGGCGGTCTCTTGGAGAGCTGCTTCGTCATCTTCGGACACTTCGAGCTCTCGCAATCGCCTCTCCCTGGGTCAAACGCTTTGACACCGACTCGTGGACACTCAGGCAACTGATCAATCTTTCCGGCTCAGCCCTGCACGCTATTGTCGTCGCGCTTGGCCGAGTCTCCAACTTCATCACCAACCGACCGGACTAACAGGACCAGTCGCTCCACTGGGACATGGGCGTGGCGGGCGAGGTTGGAATAGCTACAGGATGGCGCTGGCACGCGGTGCAGACTACTAGCGAGCTCAGCGGCGGCGGGATGATTTCAGCCGAGGGATGCTGGAAGGACGAGACGAGGTTGGGATGCGACAGATAGGCTGCTGGGCATCTCGAGACATGACTGGGACTTGGGCGGGCAGCAGATGAAAGCCGGTGTGCTCAGCGACGATGGCTGACCTGCTGCAGCGGCCTCCCCAGCTCCTCCTGCTTCGTTCATCTAGGCTTCGTCATCCTTCGCCTCCTCTTTCGAGCAGCAGAGGCATGCCACACTGCATCAAATGCACGACGCTTTCAGCGCTCTTCCTCTTCCAGCGCTTCCGACGGTACAATGAACAGCGCAGACTATTTGTGCGCCTAGCCTAGGCCGCGCCATCCCTCACGAGGTCAGTGACTCGTCGTATGGTTCAGGAACTTGCCTGAGCGGGTGTGCAGCGGTCTTTGGACAAGTCGTTCAGTGTCTGTCGGCGTGCGGTCGAAACCGAGCGCCGCGCTGAGAGCAGGAAGAACGTCAGCAGACGGCGATCACGGGTGGACTGAACGTGCAGTCGCTTGGTCAACAATTGACAAGCCTGGGGAGTCCCTCTGCTCCACTCTCCTTACTCTCGTCGGAGCGCGGGGAAAGCCAGCAAACCATGCGAGTGAGAGTACGACAAACTACAGGAAACGTTGGGAGGCATGCGAGCGGAACGCGGCGACGCGAGAGGAAGGAGAGGATGCGAGGACGATCAGGCCATTGACATGCGAAGGCGAAGAAGCCTCAGCTCGCCACAGACAGCTTCGCCTGGACAGTGATGCTCTGCTTGGGCAAAGTCGATGATGCGGGTACGGTAATTGCCCGTGGATGCGGTCTTGCCGCTCTCGACAAGGATATTGCGCGGGTTGAGGTTCTCGGTCGTCAAGTCGCCGTGCAGCGTGCCGTACTGAGTGTGCAGGGCAAGGACGTTGCGGTAGAGCTTATTGCTGTGTCATAACGCGGTGTGTCAGCGGTGAGCTAGAGAGAGAGAGAGAGAGCGAGAGAGAGAGAGATGTACCGTTCAGAGCTGGACAGTTCGTTTCACTTGCCCACGGCAGCACCTCCGTCCTCTATGACCATGATTATCGCAGGAGCAATCTCCGACGCTGTGCCAGCGCGGAAAACGCCGTGGACGGTCGGGATGAAGTCAACGCCGCGCAAGGTAAGTGAGGTGAGCCACTCAGCATCCTGCAGGACCTGTTGCCGGGCGACAGTACTCGCCATGTTGTGCGGAATCTTCACGATGAATGAAGACTGCGCAGTCGAGGAGGATGTGGGGAAGTAGCCGCAGTAGACGACGCTTGACGAGCCTTCGCCGACGAGCTCGGGGACGCGGAGAAAGCGCGGGGAGGTGGGCGAGGAGACGTGAGCGGAAGAAGATGAAGGAGAGGGAGGAGAGGAAGGAGCCGTGCGCTTCGGTTTGCACGGCGGTGAAGGACCGGTAAGGACATTGTCGATGCAGTGGAAAGATGGGTAGGGGGCGAGCGTAGCATCGGGCCAGACGCGGCGGAAAGCGTTGCCCTGTTTATAGGATGTAAGCCATTTTTCCCGAAGAATT
>QYSD01000111.1:0-48730 GCA_009806315.1 Rhodotorula sp. ZM1
GCCGACTTTGTATTGACGGGTCTACAACTCTATTGTTGTATGGCAGGGGACCTTAGTGAAGAAGGTAACTAGCCCCGAGAGTGTTGCTTGCCGAAGGACCACGACACGCAAGCCCGCAGTACTCGACCGGGCGACGGGCGCTCTGCTGGAATTTGTCCATTTTTGAATGCTGCTGAACTGCCTGCGCTTGTCCCGCGCCGCGCCGTTCGATGTTGCCGACGCTCTCCTCTCGAACTCGAGGATGGCTCGGGGTACATCCCTCGTACTGTGCGGCTCAGTCGCCTCGTAGCCACGGTCAGGACGGCTACGAGATGGAATCAAGGGGACTCGCCGGTCGGCGGAGTCAAGCTGGCTTGGCGGATGGCACTTTCTCCTTGCTCGAGGACGGTCTCCTACCAAGTTGCGGCCAGCCATTCACCCGCTGCCGATGCTCGAGGGGTGCATAGGTAGTCTGTCCATCCCGGTCAAGGTCCGCCGTGCCGGCTTGGGCTCGAGACAACGCTCTTTCGCGCTTTCTGCATCTTCCAGCAGCGTCAGCTCGCCTCATCCGCATTCTTGCTATCGGCTCGGGGCCGCTGAGTTTCCCTTAGGGTTACGCTCACCAGCCACGTGCAGGGAGTGGCCAAGGACTGGCGACGAGGGCTCGACGAAGACAAGCTGCCGACGACCGCCAAGGGAGGCGAACGTTCCTTTGCTTACGACCACAACCTCGTCTTGCTCGGCTGGTCACCGTGCAACACTCAGAATACGCTTACGCCTGCGAGAACCCGCTCTCATTGCTCAGCACTCGCTCTCGCCACCGAACAACACCCCCTCCCTCCCCACCTCGTCCCGATCCGGCCATTCCCTATCTCTCGCGCTCGACAGCCTCTCTGACCGCCTACCATTTCTTCTCCGACCTCTGGCTCACTTGTACGGGGCTCGGACAGCGCGCGGAAAGACCCCCTGACCCCGGATGGAAGCGCATGACGCGACACTGATGAAGGGCGAGAGGGGATCAGGTGTGCGAGAGGAGTCAAGCAGGATTGAGACGGGACACACAGTCCATCCCGGACTCGCCAGGTGCGCGTCTGGCCTCTCTCAGCGACCGGACGGACGCGAGCGGTACTGACTTGGGACGGGGGACAGCGATCCATCGCCATTGTCGACCCTGGCAAGCACCCTTCGCGGCTGGGCTCCGTTCGACGTACGTTCTCCTACGATGATCGCGACGAACCCCTCGACAAACGCGACGAAGAGCGCAGGGGGACCAGGTAGACCCGCGAGTCAGGTTGAGGAGGACTTGCTGTACTCTGGGGTGGACGACGCGCTCATGAGGGACGACGGGAGTAAATGCGGGAAGGACCAATCGCCCGCGAGTGATGGGGAGGCACGCACCGAGCGTAGAGATAGGATCACGTGGGCTAGATGGGACGAGATGACGGTCGGAAGCGAGTCTCGGTGCGTTTATTCCGTCCTTCTGGCTCTGCTGAAGGAGGAGTTGACGGTTTGTGTCGAGATGCGCAGCCGCGTCCTCATCCTCGGCTACCGTGGCGGCGGTCTCGCCGTCTGGGACTGCTCAAACCTCGACAGCTGGTCCGAGATCCTCAACCTCGCTTCCATCGACCTTCCACGATCCGACAGAGCCCTCAAGAAGTCTCCCTCTCGCCCGCTTGAAGTCGTCGCCGCCGCAGTCCTGCCCTATCCCGCTACTCGACATATCGACCCCAACTCGCAACATCCTTTCCTCGCTCTAGTCACCCGCTCTATCTCGGACCCGCATTCGCACTCTCCGGCATCTCAACTGTCTTTGTATTCACTTCGCACTCACCGCATCGTCTCGACCGTATCCCTTCCCGGAATCGCCCATCGCATCTCAACTTCTCGCCGTTTCCTCATTGTATCGACTACAACGCCACTCGCACTGCACGTCTATCGCCTGTCATATACCTCCAACCTGCCTTCACCCACGCTCGAAATGGCACCCTTCTCACCCATCCTCGATATTGCCGCGCCTTCTCCTTCAAGCACTTCCGCCGACCCTGTCTTCTCCCTCGGCTCAGGCGGCCGCCTGCTCGCCTACTCGACGTCCACTCCCATCCCCTCCTCCAAACTCGACCGGTCCCCCGCCCGACCCGGAACCAACATTCTCGCGCACAAAGGCCTCTTCGAGCCGAACCTTCCCAACCTCCTTTCGAGTCCGTCGGCGTCATCAGCGATGGACGTCGCGGGGTTTGCGGTGCAGGAAGCGCCCGATGTTGCCCGTAGGGTTGGGAAGGGTGTCAGGAGTGGCGTGAATGCGCTTAGGGAGGCGGGCCTGAGTTACTGGAATCAGAGGACGGCGAGCGAGGGAGGTGAGGCGGGACCGTCCCCGGGAGGAGCAGTGTCGAGGTCGGCGCCGCAGCAATTTGGTGCGATGGGAGGGAAGTTGTCGTCGCCGACGGCTACGCGGCTGTCGTCTGGCTATGGCGAGTTCGAGGATCCCGCGAACAGCTCTGCGGGCACGATTGTTGTTCTAGACCTCACCGCGCCAGCTCCTTCCACCTCCCGTCCCCCGTCGCTCCCGACATCGTCGACTGCGCCGCAGTCGCGGCTCACGGTCGTGCACCACTTCCGTCCCTATGCCCAGCCAGTCGCGCACCTCTCCTTCTCACCCTCGTCAACTTCGCTACTCACCTCGTCATCGACCGGTCATCATTTCGACATTTTTGAGCTCAAGCCAGCCGTGCCGATCGGTATCAGCGCGACCTCGTCTCCTTCCATTTCCACATCAACCTCGCTCATCGCGTCGAGCGGACTCGGCAAAGTCTGGCACCACCATCGCCTCCAACGCGGCTTCACCTCGGCTACAACAGCTGAATCGTCGTGGTCTGTCGACGGACGCTTCGTCGCCGTCTCTACAGGCAAGGGCACTGCGCACGTCTATGCAGTGGAGCCGAACGGAGGCGTCCCGAATCTCGAGGACCACTTCCTGCCGCCAGTCGCCAACTCGCAGGAACTTCCGGGCCTCAGTGTACCGCTCAGCAGCGTAGCGCGGATCAGGCATCCGTTGTTGCCGGTTCAGGCGAGCGACGAAGATGCGAGGCAGACCCTTCGTCCCGCTCCCATCCTCCCCGTCAGCCTCGCTTTCCCCCCGAAGCACGCGTCGCTGGCTTCCTCTCTTGCTCCTCCGTCATCGAAGAAGCGAAACCTCGCGCCGCCTCCCCTCCAAGACCTCCTTGTCTTCCGTCCCTCGGTCGGCTCGGCCACCCTCTACCGCCTCACACCCATTGAAGCCGCCCCTCTCGCGTCCGCAACAGAGAGTGCAGTACACGGCGACGTAGGCAAGTTCGCTACGACAGCCGTGAGCGGCTTAACGCAGATGATGAAGACGCGCGGCGCGGGGTTGCTCAAGGATGGTTTGGGTGGGTTGACGAGGACGCCGGAAGGCAAGGACGCGAAGAAGAGCTGGTTGGTGCATATGGAGGCTGTGGCGGAGTGGAAGTTGGCGAGGGAGGATGGGTGGCCGGAGGTGCGGGAGGTAGTGGTCGTTGCGGACGTTGGGCAGGGCGGACGGCGCACAGGCCACGGAGTCGCTCGGTGAGTCTGTTCTGCCTTCATTTTCGTACTGTCTCAACTGAGATGCTTGAGCTACAGCTACTCGGCACAGGCCGAGATCGAGACCTTCTCCCGCTCGCCGCTCGTCCTCCCCCGCTCGATCTACCAAAGCCAGCAGTTCGACTTCTTCTCCCTACCCACCGACTACGATTCATACGCCAAAGCCGGCTCCTCCTCCCTCCCGCTTCGTCGCCTCGAGGTGCGGTCGGAGGTCCAGATTCGCCCAGTCGAGGCTGCCGTTTCGTCCGACGTCTCGCCTTCGCCCTCGCCCGCCTTCTCGGCTCGCCGCTACTCAACCTACTCCGCCTCGTCGTCATTCGAGCCCTCCTCCTTCGATCAGCCGATCAAGAACGCCATGCAGACCTTCCTCGAGGCGGAAGCGATGCTCGCCCCTGGTTCGCCCAACCTGCCGGCGCCGACGTTCCCGAACGGCGTACCCGGCAAGCACGGCTCGTGGCGCGACTCGATCCCCATCCCTCGCAAAGTTGGACCGGCAGCCATCGAGGGAATCGGCAAGGTGAGGCAGGGACTTGGCCAGATCCGCGTTCCGAAGGGTCTCATGGCGCTTCCCGGCCGTCGAACAAGCTCTTCGACGTCGATTGGACAGGGTTCTGCCGCGGCGTACTCGAGCTCGATCTCGTTTGAGGACGACGACGCCGTCTTTGCCAATTGTGCCGTGACTGCCAGCGCGAGTACCGCCTACACGAGCGACATCGACAGCTGCGGCGGCGTCGCCAAGGGCGAAGGAGAGGACGTGCCGCCTCCGAGGGCAGAGGAAGACTGGGGATGGGATGACCGGCTTGACGAATCGAGCCAGACCAGCGGCACAACCACGACGAAGCCGGCGTCGAGCGCACTTGACCTGGCTACGGACGATTTTGACCACTTCCAACTCGAACTGCCGGCTGCCTCGCCGCTTGCGCTCAAGCCTTCAGTCGCCGTTCCTTCGCCTCTCACGCTCGAGCCGGTCGATGCGCCCGTCAAGGCTCACCTCGCACCTCCAGTTCAAGTGTACTCGACCTCTATGGACGCCACATTGTCGAGCGCGTCTTCGTCTCCAGCTGGGCACGTTCGCCTCGAGAAATCGCTTTCTGCTTCGCCTCCTCGACACCTTCTCGACCAGCCTAGTTCGGCCCTTTCGTCTGTTGCGATCCTCCCGTTCAACGCAGCAAGCCTGGTCGCTCCGGCCAGCAACGCCGGCAGCGCTTTCCCGGCGCTCAGCTCAGGATCGTCGAGCGGGAGCGGCAAGAAGAAGAAGAGGCGGTAGTGGAAGAGAAGCCTTCACCGTCTGCTAGCTTATTCCATCGTCTTACTGACTTCTGGACCTCCCGGATCGTTTTGTACCACCACTCCCGTCTTGCTGTGCTCGCTAATCCCATCAGTCCCACCTTGTTGATATCGCTCTCGCCCTTCTCGATCGCAATTCAGTCTGTCGCAGTCGACTCAGCGGTGGTTGTCGGAGTAATTCCCGATGGAAGCTAGGCGAGAAAGCCACCGGAGTCGTATGGGACAGCTGACGTTTGGGTGAATGACGAAGATCCGTTGCGAGGAAGCGCCACGACACGTCTATCGCCTATTGCGAGATTCTGCGCCCAGTCCAGCTCGCGCACCCGCCTTTGCTGCCGCCGCATCGATACCTGCCTGCTCCTGCATGCGCGCGAGTTCCTCCAGCAAAGGCTTGTACTCCTCTATTTGCGCAGAGGTCCCGTCAGTGCGATTCAAAAATAAGGCAACACGCAACGTACCGTAACGCTGTTCCGCCAGCGCGAACCCGTCCCGCCGCAACTCCTTCCCTCGCGCACCCGCATTCAGCTCATATGCCTTTTGCGTCCAGTACTCGCGGCCGCGGTCGAAGAACTGCGCTCGAGTCTCGCCAGGCTGAGGTGTCGAGATGATCTCCTCGGCCGTGCGTGCGGCGTCGGTCGCGACACCGGCGAAAGCCTGCGCCTTCTTCTGCAGGACTTCGCGCTGTTTCGGATCTTACCATCAGTCTCTCAGCGTGTAAGGACATTGAGAAGCAAGCACGCACCTCGATCCGCTCCTTCTCAGCTTTCTTTGCCGCCAGCTCTGCCTCCGTCAACGCCAGCTCGTCTATCTCGATCTCCATAGACTCCGTCTCGACTGGCGCTTGCCCCTCGTCTTCATCGTCCTCACCGTCACCGTCGCTGCGGTCGGACATTGAGCCGTCCTCGTCCTCGGAATCCGAATCGTCGTCGTTCTCCGAGTCCGAGCCGTGCCATTCGGCGGCATCGCTACAGACGAACAGAGTCAGCTGCTAGGCTCCTAAAAGCGAGTGAAACGTTGACGTACATGCGGTCTTCGCGCAAGCAGGTGAACCGGTCGAGCTTGTCGAGGCTGAGAGCGTGGAAGTCGGCGAGGGTGTACTCGCGGTTGCCGGCTTCGAGGATTCCGCCGTAGCTGTCGCAAACTGCTTAGTAAGCAGAGTATCGAGATTACGAGGGAGACGCACGCACAGGTAGAGAGTGTTGCGCAAGACTGCGCTCATCACGTTGTAACGGGGACCAGGAATCGTCTTGTCTGGGTCGTCTGCGTTGTCCTCCGCCGGCGTAGCGTTCGCAACCACCGGTGCGCCCGACTCGACTGCTGATGCTACCGCGTGCTGGTCAACCGACATGCCCGCCTGCGCCGCCGCACGCTCCATCTCGCGCTCCATTTCCCGCCGCGCTCGCGCGATCTCCCAGGGCTTCGGCTCGTCGTCGTCGCTGCTCATGTACTCGTCCTCGTCATCTGACACGTCGCCATCCTTCCGTCGCCTCTCGCCTTCTTCCCCGTCTCCGCCTTCCGCACCGTTCGAAGAGCCGTTCGCAATCGCGAGAGCAGCAGCAGCAGCAGCCTTCCGCTTTTCCTTCTTCTTGTTGCCGCCGCCACCGATCTTCTTCTTCCGTCGAAGCATGAGCTGGATCCAGCGACCGTTGCCGGTCGTGTTGTAGCCGAAGCTGCGGCAATAGGAACCTCAGCGAGGGTTGAACGACAGCGAGAGGGACGGCTCGCACAGCTCATTGTAGAAAGTCGAGTCGAGCGTCTCTTCATCCTTGTCGTCGTCGCTGACGCCGCCGAAGAGTATGCCCATCCTGGAAGTTGGGAGGAAGCGAGGTCAATTCCCGCTTGAAGAGCGGTTGAAGCGATCGCTCCTACCCTTTGTTCGCCCAGTAGGCCATTGTGCAGCCTGTGTGGAGTACCATCAGCTTCGACTCCTCAGAACAAGAGTCATACCGACGCACCTGACCGAGTCGGATTCGGCGGATTGCCAGGGTTCTTCCGCTTCTCCCACTTGAACCTCTTCCAGTCAAGCGAGTCGTCTTCAGCGAGAGATGGAATCTTGAGGTGCCATGTGTCGTTGAGGGCGACGCCTGTGACGCGCTTGCCTTCGTAGTTCTTGGTGTAGCCGCCTGCAACACGGGCATAAGCACGGCCCACCAGGGCGAGAAAGACGACTCGCACCATGCAGAACAAGGCCTTCCGTGGTCGCTAGGAAGGAGAAGCCGGAGCGAGCGCTGCGGAGAAGCCGAATCAGCAGGCTTGTCGTTGAGAGGAGAAAGAGGAGCGTACGGAGGCTTGCGTTCGAGCTCGCTGAATTCAACCTTGTGCCATCGGAAGCTGACGTAGAAAACGTTCAGCCTACGCGCGAACGGAAGCGGCACAGCGTGACCCACTCGGTTAGACTCCAAGCCCACAGGTCGTTCAGGTAGGTGGTGCGGATACCGGTGTCTTGGAAGCCACCAAAAAGGAAAATGTAGTTCTTCCAGGCGACCATCCGATGGCCAGACCTCGCTGACGGGCGCTGCTTGGTTTCCCATCGCTCCCATTGCTGCGTGTCGAGCGAGAAGGACCAAAGGTCGTGGTAGTGATAGAAGGAGGTCTGGTTGGGTGCAGCTGCGAGAGATCACACGTCAATGCGGCGCCGGTTGGGCCAGCTCGAGGTAACTCACAGTACTCGCCGCCGTGAATCCACAATTTGCCGCCTCCAGCCGCAGTCCCGACAACCTGGTGCGCCGCCCGCGGGCCCGGCTGGGTCGGCGAGGTGAACCGTCGCCACTCGTTCTTCGACGGGTCGTAGCGGTACAGGTCGGCATACATTTCGACTTTCTGGCCGTCGTAGTACTCGCCGCCGAAGAGGTAGAGGTGGTCGGAGACGGGCGAGGCTGTCAGGGTGCAGTTTGCCCGGCGCGATGGCGGGCCTTCGACGATGTCCTCTGCACAATGGCTGGCAAGTTCAGCTTGGCCCCTAGGCCGAAACGGCAGCAAGGAAGCCTGGACGCACCCGAGACCTTGTGGTCCTCCGCCCACTTCTGCTTGAACTGCTCCAGCGATGTCAGGAAGTCGTCCTCCTCCCATGCCTCCTCCTTGTCCTTCCCTGCAAGCAATCCGCAAGACGGTCAGCAGGTCGTCATGAAAGTTCTACTAACAACCCGCACCCTTCTTCTTCTTGATCGCCTTGGTGTCCGACTTGGCCGCCTTCTTCTCCTGCTTCAATTTCTTCGCCGCCTTGGCCTGCAAGAGCGTTCCCAAGAGCGGTGTTGCGTGAGTTCAGTTTTCCTGAGCGATGAGAATTGGCGAAAAAGGAGTGCACCGCTGCCTTCGAGTCCACAGCCTTTTTGGCCGCCTTGGCCTTTGTTTTGCCCATCTGTAAGCCGGTACGGACCTCGGGAAGACAGCCTGTGTCGTCGTGAAGGAGCGAGGCGAGCGGTTTCCTTCACCTCCTGCTCTTGCCTCCCGACCACGACTCTCGACTTCGCTGCGAGATCGTGGCGGACACGTTGGTAGCTCAAGAGACATTGCTGCTATGCGCTGCTCAACTTTCCGCTGGTGCATGCGGCGCCGCCGTTCTCTGCACCCTCCCCGACCAACTCTCTCCTGCGATGTTCCGGGCGCGCCACTTTGACAGCTGATGCACGGCACAGTACACGAAGCGGGGCGCCTCTTTGCGACGCTCTGCCGCGAGACGCCGCCTTGTACCCTCGCCAAGCCTTTGCGTCTGATTCCACGAGGCCGGCTCCCGGCTCACGACTTCCGCTGCTTCCCTGGGCGCTCGCATGCTGGCAGCGGCACATTCTCTTGCGACGAAGCCCCACCCTGCTCACCCCACAACTGTAGCCTGCCGCCGCTTCTTCGGCCTCCTGAAGCGGGCTCGCAGTCCCTTTCTTCCGCTACTTACGCTCGAACTGCCGCTTCAGCGCCCGCTCTACCGCCACTAGCGCTCTCTGATCGACTACATTGCGCAGTCATGGGCTGCTGGATCGGCGAAAGCAGTTCCACTCGCGCGGCTCATGTCCCGGGCACTTCGCTTCTCGACGACCTGAAGGCTTCTCTCGCCACGCAGGAACAGTCGACGCACCTCAAGCGCGACAAGAACGGCATTGTACTCGTGCCGCAACCGTGCGTACTTTGCTTCCGCTTCGTGCCGCATCTCCCGCTCACCTCTCGACTTTACCGTCTCTAGCTCCGACGACCCACGCGACCCGCTCAACTGGCCGACCTGGAAGCGCGAGCTCGCCTACTGGAATATTGTCTTCGCAACGAGCCTTGTCGGAGCGGTGCGTCGCCTTTGGACGTCGCGACTGACCCGGCCTGCTTCTCCCCGTCACAAATTGCGCTGCTCATCTCACCTTTCTCTCCGTCGCAGATTGGACCGCTCATCTCCCCAGGCTTCGTCCAAATCGCCAAAGAGTTCCGAGTCTCTGTCAACAAGGTCGCTGGAACGAATGCTGCGCTCGTCCTCGCCATCGGTGCTGCGATGGTGTGTCTACCTGTTTCTAGCTCAGAGGTCCCGAGACTTACTTGTCGATCTGCAGATTCCTGTCAGCACCGTCGCCATCAAGTGGGGACGTCGACCGGTGTACATCTGGGGCGCGACGTTCCTCCTCGCCGGCTCGATCTGGTCCGCCGCAAAGCCAGACCTTGACAACCTGCTCGCGTCTCGCGTCATCCAGGGGTGCGCCCGCTTTTCCTGTAAGTCTAACCTACCATCGTTCAAGCTTGCGGCTCCTGCAGACTCGGCATGGCGCCCGTTGAGAGTACGGCCACTGCGACGATTGGCGACCTCTTCCCCGTCCACCAGCGCGTACGTCCCGTCTCACGAACCTCACGAGCCTCCTCTTCTCGACGGCTCGGCTGACATTGTCGTACTTACAGGGCATGCGCGTCGCTGTTTGGGGTCTATCTTTGCTTGGCGGCATCAACGTCGGTAAGTCGACTTCGCTTCCGAGGCCCGATCCTTCCTCCTGACCCGCTCCTCGTCAGCCCCGATCGTCGCCGGCACCATCATCTCAACTATTGGCTGGCGGTACTGCTTCTGGACGATCGTGCCGTTCTTCGCACTCAGTCTAGTCTTCATGATCCTCTTCCTCCCGGAGACGGCCTATGACCGCGCGCCCGTCGCCAACGGCCTCGCCACCTCGCCTGGCGATATCGTCGTGGCGGAAGACGATAAGGACGAGAAGGCCTTCGCGGAGCAAGTTGAGGACGTCGACGCCGTCGAGAAGCAGGACGGGTACCTCCCGCCCAAGAGTGTCTGGCTGGAGATGCTCCCGTGGTCCGGATACATCAACAAGGACCCGATCTGGAAGATCTTTCTCCGCCCATTCCTCATGCTCTTCAGCCCCGCAACGTTCTGGGGCTTCCTCACCTGTGCCTCCAGTCCCCTTCTTTTCCTCCTGCATCCCGACTGACGATATGCCGCTCGAATAGACGGCATTGCGAGCTTGTTGCTCGTCCTCGTCTCGGCAACGAACTCGCTCATCTTCAGCAAATCGTACGGTTTCACCAGTCGTCAGACCGGCCTCGTCTCAATTTCGCCGCTCATCGCTTCCATCCTCATGTGCGTGGTGCGATCAACTCGCTCACAGCTACCTCTACTCATGCCAACTGGTCTCGCAGGTCTCTCGTCGCCGGCTACATCGCCGACTTCCTGGCGACGTTTATGGCCCGCCGCAACAAAGGAGTCTTCGAACCCGAAATGCGCCTCCTCCTCATGATCCCTTATGCCGTGCTCGTCATTGCCGGATGTGAGTCGTGCTGCCCTTCGAGTCTCCCGCCCGGGGGACGAGGCTGACTCGTGAACCGTTCGCAGATGTTGGTTGGGCCCTCTCGTATCGCAACCACGATCATTGGATGGTGCCAGTAATCATGTACGGCTTCGTCAACGCGGGCCAGAGTGAGTCTTCGATTCGCTCTCAGCGGGAGGAGTCGTCGCTGACATGGTTCGCTCGCAGAGTTCCTCTCGACCGCCAGCGTAACCTACATGTGGGCACTCTGTCGCCACGCCCTCTTCTTGCAGCGGCTTACTTCCCTGGCTCACAGCATCGACGTGCACCGCGAGCAGACGAGCGAGTGTCAGGCCGTAATAAACTTTCTGAAGAACGTCATCTCGTACCGCATCGGCACCGAGATCAATGGTTGGGTTGTTTCGCTCGGGATTGAGCGTGGGTGCCCAACTTGCTCTATTCTCAGCGTCTGCTGACGATTTTTTGCCCCGGCAGAGACGTTCTACGTTTTGGCCGGCGTCTCCGCAGGCATTGCACTCACGACCATCCCGATGTATCACTACGGGAAGCGGTGCCGCGCCTGGGTTAGCCGGAACCAGCAGCTCTTTGTTCTCTAAGGCGGGACTTGCGAGACGAGCGCAAAGGGATTTGGGAAGGGGGGGCTCAAATGGCTACTGCGAGACACGTCCGATAATGTTGTAGCGCTTCTGAAAGTACTTCTCCTGCATTCATTGAGCAAGGGCGAGTCAGCGCTCTGTCTGCATCCGCTCAACCTCATACGAGAACCCCACCCAATCGTCCAGAACCTTCTTCTCGTCGTCGTTCAGCACCGACCAGTCCGCCACTGCGTCTTCCGGATTGAGTGACGACTTTCCAAGCGCTCTGTACGGCGGAGAGGGGTCAATGGAGATCGCTTAAGGAGGAAAACATGCAAGAACGCTCACCGAGACGCGTCCTTCCCGACGAAGACGTGGTAACCGCAGCCAGGGCCGTACATGTCCCGCTTAGCCGAGACTGCCAAAATCGGGAACGGTCAGCTCGGCGTCGTCACGGCAAGACAAGGTCGAACAAACCGTCGTAAATTCTCCCCTTGATCGCAACGTAGATAGGCGTGTCCTCGTCCTTCCCGTCATACTTGGCCAGCTCCTCTACCGTGAAAGGCGTGTCCTTAGGTGGGTCAAGCTCTTTCTGGTCGCCAGCAGGCGCAGAGACGGTGGCATCGGCGGCTTTGACGGCGACGTCGGCGGCTTTGGCTTGGACGTCCATGTTGGCAGGGCGCGCTGGGGCTTCGATAGGGTAGGCCTGTTGGAGGCACCAGAAGAAGAAGGACGAGAGAACCTGCGAGAGTTGTTGAAGGTGACGGAGGTCAGCTCTGGGTCTAGCTGAGGGCTTCGAGAGCGGAGCACGCACGACTAGCTGGACAGCAACAAAAATGTAGTGTTCCCTGACGAACGAATCGAGCTTGTCGCGGGCGAGGATCGCGTAGTATTCCGCTCGAGAGATGAGGAGGTCGAGGGGAGAGTTGGAGAGGCTGCGGGCGGCGCAGTCGGCTCAGTACGGCTTCGACGGGTCCTAAAAAGCGCTGCAGGAGCTCTACTGACCTTGGCATGCAGTCCGAGGACGATGACAGGAAACCAGCCCTTCCTTTCCGCACTCCGTACCGTCACTTCGTCCCCGTTCCTCCTCGCCCGGCAACTTCGGTGCTCTCACTGGGCTCGCGAGGCCCAAGTTGGCTGACAAGTGGCACGAGGCTGGCTTTTCAATGGACTCCCAGCCTGACCAAGCTCGCGGGTCCGTGGCGACTCCCACACCTACCTCGACGGTCTCTCGCTGACGATCTTCCTCATCCGCTGGTCTCGCTAGAATGCTTTTCGACAGAGAGCTGGCGTGCTGAAGAAGTGGTCTCCTGCCTTGTCTGCTGCAAACTCATCTCCACCCCCTCAGGCCTACTCGACGCTCTCAGTCCTTGCCCCTCAGATTCCTGCCCGACCCCATCAAGTCGATGCGGTCCTTGCCCGAGACACCCTCCTCCGCCGCAAACGCCGTCTCGTCGTCCTCAATCCGCTCCTCGGCGCATGAACTCGTCGGAGCCGAAGAATGTCGTTGAGGTTGACAAATCGGTCATAAGTTGCTCGGGCACGCTTGGACGGGTGGAACAGGTAATCGACATCGACTCGTTGCGAGGTAATGGCGTTCGAGGTGAAGAAGGCGATGAGAACGTTGTAGACGCGCCGCTCAGCCTCCTCAAGCGGAATGTAGACGATCCGCTTGGACAGCTTCGACAGCTCGAACGAATCCTTGATTCACTTCAGGTGATGACGGATGACAGATCGGTCGACGATTGCTGCAGGTCGAGCAGCTCATTGGCCGCCGCCGCCGTAGACGTGCGTCTGACAGAGCTTGCGGAGCGAGTCGTGCTTCGGAAGGGCGTCATGCTGGATGAAGTGGGAGAAGAGTTGGCCGACACGGTCAATGTCGATGCGGATCCCGCCTGCAGCGGTAGGCGAGGTGAACAAGGCGACCTCCTCCTCCTGCACGACTCGCAGGTTTGCCCGAGACAGTCCCGCGGGACTCGCATCGTAGCTTCAGGACGGTCGTAGTCAGGGCAAACAGGGCACTAAACCGGAGGCTGCGTTCCGCGCCTCCTCGGCAAGCTTGCGCATCATCGTCCCGTTCGCCAGGACGTGACCCTCGTCGATGACGAGTCTTTTCCAGGGGACATGCCGCAGAGCCGAGTCCGAGGTACATCGAATCTGGTCCGCTCACGCCCCCTCCCGCGCTGGACAGTAAGATAGCCACCGTCGATGCATGGCCTGACCCTCCCGAAGCCTCGTTTCAAGGGAGGAACCCGCCGACTCTGCCGCCGTATTCATCCTTGACGGGGATCAAGAGCTGGTGGACCGCAGGCGGGTTCTCGTGCTGTTTTCGCAATGCTTCCGCGAGGAGCGGAGGCTTGGCGGCGGCGTTGTCGTGGGAGAGCGGAGTCGAGACGCGCGAAGGGATGGCAAAAGAGAGCTCCTCGAGGGCGAGGTGGCCATGGCAGAGCTGAGGTGAGCGATGTAAGCGTGCTATGGAGGCAATTTCTATCAATGTCACGTTGCTCAACGTCTCTAGCGACCGCCCGTGAGAATTCCCCATATTGAGAGGACGCAGGAGGCTCCAGGTGAACGCACGATTGTTGCAAGTGCTATTGCCGTTCATTGAGGAGTCCCGAGAGAAGTTCGAGCACGCACGACCGCAAGATGGCGCAGCACGGGAGCGGTTGCGGCGAAAAAGCGAGAGGGGAGCGAGTTCAACCGTCTCGCGAGATGGGAAGGAGGCTCTTCAGCGCTGGCGGAGGGTTGCAAAGCTTTCGTGACACCTGCCGGGGAATTCAATGTGAGGGCTTGCGAGGGCAGTGGAGACGAGAAATGAGGGGAGCTTGAGAAGGCCATTGTCTCAGGTCAGTCACCTCATCGACACCGCGCCCTTCCGTCTCTCGAGTGGGCTCCGCTCACATACGTCCTTACGAGCTGTTGCTGTGGGCCGTGGCATCGAGCGATGAGCCACGCGCCTTGTCAAGCGATTGCATCACCTGTCGTTCGCCCCTTCCGCCTCCGCCGTCGAGCACCCGAGCAACACCCGGCGCGGAGCTAGCAATGCTCCGGCAGTGACAGTTTTGGGAGGGTGTGCTTGTTGGTCAGATCCAGGAGGCGATCGAGCGTGGGGCCGCAGGAGAAGAAGCTGGGCGACCTTGAGATGGTACCGAGAGGAAGGGAGGGGAGCGCGCTGCGTCTGCGTGACCGGGAGCCGTCGCACCATAACTTCTCGTTGCTTCAGAGCAGACGAGTGAGCACGCAAGTTCGGAGCGAGAAAGCGGAACGAAGGCGAATGCGAAGACGACCGGTAGAGTCGCGACACCTCGACAGAGCAGGGTGGTCAGTCGTCAGGGGCTCCCGAGCTGCTATTGACTCCTCCTCTACCGTCGTCAACCCTTCGCCCACGCGTTGCGTCGCCCGCTCGCATGCGGCCGCATGATGAGGAGTTGAGCGAGAGCGAAGCCGTGGGACGAAGTCCGGGCTCGTCACGCCAACGAGGGGCGTCTCTGAGAGAAATCTGCAGTTCCCAGCGAGGTCAGCGAGCCGAGCGTGCCGGTGGGTGGGCGTCGAAGAGGACGGGGAACGTCCGTCTCGCTCAACCTCGAACCGGCCCACCGCTACGACGAGCTCGAGCGGGCTAGCTGGGTAGTTGAAGCATCTTTTCTGAAGCTAGATAGGTCGCCGAGCCACCTTGTGGCCCGCCTGCGCTTGCCCTCCCGCCGTCCGCGTCCTCATCGTCCTCATCGCCTCACCGAAACCGACACGAACCCTCGCAACGCTAGACAACGCCGATCTGTCAGGGCATCCACAGAGGCGTCATAAAGACTGAGTCGGCGCCATGCTCGACTGCCAGCTCGACAAGGATGGGAACCCGCGACCCAAGCGGCCCCGACCCAAGATCATCGGGATTCGGCAGCATATGGAGATCCAGCGGGTGAAGCAAATGGAGAAGCAGGGTCCTGACAACTGGGTAGTGCGCAAGGTTTGTCCAAGAAGCTGCTACTTCGAGGTGGAGGAGCTGATCTTCCCTTTGTCGTCGACAGTTCGCGGTCGGAGTTGTCGCTGGAGTCTTTGGCTACAGTTACTATGTCTACGTCGTACGACTATGCATACCGATGATCCGCATGGAGAGCGACCGACTGGGTGGAAGAGCCCAGGGCCGTGCGTAGCTGTCCCTTCTCGTCCGTCCCCTTCTCCTCGAGTTGACCTCCCGATCCGGCAGTCGCCTACCTCGTCGTCTTCCACTTCCTATTCGTGATGTTCGTCTGGACATACTACGTGGCAGTCGGGACTCCACCAGGCTTTGCGCGGGACGTGCGTCGACCTTTCTCGCCAGCCACCGAGACTTCCGGCTGATTTCGCCTCGAATCGCAGTACGTCCCCAAAACAGACCCTCCTGAAGCGCAAGAACAGTACATCACGGTCGCTGGCCAGCGCTTCGAGGATCAGCCGAACGCTCACGAACCAAAGCTGGTTCCGGCCGACGACTTGCACCATCCGCAGAAAAGTCAGCAAGGACGACGAACAGAAGACGAGGACTTGGACGAGCCGGTCAACGACCTCGACGGCGAGTTAGCAGCAGAAGGAGCGGAATCAATTGAGATTATTGAGAGGCGGAGACAGTCGCTTGTCTCGCAGGTTCACGAGGACGACCAGGTCGCCGAGTCAAATCCGGCCGCTGGCGCACTCTGTCCGACCATAGGTGCAGCGTTAGCGAACGCTACGAGCCCGCCGACCGACGCACTGCCCAGTCCAGACGCTTCTCCCCGTCCAGCGTACGGCAACGGCCTTGCGCAAGCGGACGAGCAGGGCCGAGGTCGACATGACTCCGGCGGCTCCGTCACCCTCGTTCATTCATCCTCTTCGCCATCGGCTCCCATTTTCCCGCCGAAAGTGCATCTCTCGGACGGCACGAATGGCACAGAACCGCAGCCTCGCACCTCCCAGTCTTCCGCCGCGCCCTCGTACTTACACTTCGCCGAGCCGCCCGAAGACTGGGAACCCCCGAAGCGTCTCGCCGTCGAGCGCGTACCGAACAGTGCGCCAGTCTTGACGGAGCAGTACCGCTACGATCCGAGGGAGAGGATCGTCAGGCCGTATCGGAGTCACCGGTGCAGGCACTGTGCAGCGGTCGTCCTGAGTGCGTAGAGCAGCGCATTCTAAGCCGCCTGTCGACGCTGAAGCGCTTGTGGTTCGCAGAGATGGACCATCATTGCCCTTGGGTCGGCAGCTGCGTCGGCGCGCGTAATTACAAGTACTGTGGGCCAAGTCCACCGCCCTGCTTCTAACCTGCCTGCTGACGAATTTCTCCGCTGGCAGTCTACAACTTCCTCCAGTACTCGACGCTGTACACCTTCTTCGTCTTCCTCACCCTCCTGATCGCGCAAACCCTTCCGCTCGGCACCTTCACCTCGAATCGCCCGTACCCCGGCGTCGACAGTCAACAAGTCGCCATCATTGCGCTCTCGCTTCTCTTCTTCCTCTTCACCTGCTCGCTCTTCACCGCCCACACAATGCTCATCCTCCGCAACCAGACGACGATCGAGGAGATCAGCGCCAAGCGTATGCGGCAGAGGGAGCGGGCTGCGCTCAGCAGCACGTACGGTTTCCTGCAGTGGAGGTGTGTCCCGCTTTTGCCTTTCGCCCCCCTTGCCTCGTCTGGGACTTGACGGTTCGCACTATATCAGGACCAAGCGCGCCACCAGGCGCGAGTGGAACAAGCAGTGGGGCCGGATCGGCAAGGAGGGCAATCTGTGGTGGCTCGGGTCGAACCGAGCGAACTGGGAGATGGTAATGGGCAAGGCGAAGATGGGCTGGTTCCGTGCGTCTCGCGGCCCTGCTTCCGCCTTTTCTGGCTCTCTGACCCGTCGACGGTGTTGCAGTGCCCATCCCCGCTCGGCCGACGCACGACGATGGCCTACACTACGCACCCAACCCGCGCTTCAGTCCTGAAGGTTATTGGCGGCGGCGCTCCGAGTGGCCAGCCGAGCTCCGTTGAACTTGTCGGACACGCATACCATGTTGTCATACTACCGCAACTGCAGACTCGTTCACTCGGCTTGATTGGCTTTGCGGAGCGCGTCGCCGTCTCCGGGAGCGCTCGTCCTCGCGTCGCCACTCTCGCTCTCTCTCGCTTGTGAGACTCCCTGCTGCTGATCTCCTGTCGCCTAGATCGCGTCACTTTCACCCGCCCGCACCGCTCGCTCCCTTGTCGACCGACTCTTCGTCCGCCTCCTCCTGTTTCGCATTGTCGCCGGAGCGCAGACGGACGGGCGGGAGTTGCGCTGATGTCGACGCCCGTCGCACGGTCCGTCCTGACCGAGGCCGACCCTCTCCAGCCGCCCACACCGCGCGCGAGCGGTTCTTCCACCCCCGATCCCTCATCCCTCTCCTCGTCTCCACTTCCCGACACGCCCATCTCGTTTAAACGCAGGCAAGCTTCCTCGTCGCGAAACGTACGCGACAAGGCGGCGAGTCTGCTAGGTGGCTTCCTCTCCCGAAGCAACAGCGACATGGCGCCCACTCCTCCCTCCCTTCAACGATCAGACGCTCCCAACCACATCACCCTGCCGCGAAACCTGGATCACCAAAGGCCCTCAGACTCGGGATTCTCGCAGGCTGTCGCGGATGACGAGGAGGACGAGGCGCAGTTGACGGCGACAGAGGACGATGGCGTAGCAGGGAGAAGTGGCTTTTCGACCGCGGCTGCGGGCGGGAGGAGCTGGCGGAGACGGCAGGGCGCTCATCCGCATGGGAGAATACCTTCATTCGCAGCGGGACGGTCGCGGAGATCAACCGGGACAGGCATGCTCTCGCCGAACTACGCGAAAGAGCCTGGCCTACTCTCGCCGGTTGCGGCTTTCGGTGGAGCTGGGGGTGAGGGTGCTGGCGAAGATGATGTGAACGCAGGGCCGATCATCGTTACGCCGCTTCCAAAAATCCCGATCCTGGTCCTGTCGATTTGCATGCTCGGGGAATTCTTATCCGCCAGTGTCTGCGCGCCATTCCTCTTCTTGTGCGCTACTGTCGATTCGCTCCTCGAGAGCGCCTAACTGATTCCGCCTTCCTTCGTAGCATGGTGGAGAGTTTCGGCGTGGGCGAGAACGGCGGAGGCGAATCGGCGGTGAGCCTCTGGACAGGCGTCGTGTCGGCGGTCTTGTGCGTTGTCCTTCCTCACTACTCACAGATTCCTGCGCTGACGTCGCCGTCGACAGCTTCCTTTCGCAATTCTTGACCGCCATGATCTGGGTGTCTGTCGCCGAGAAGCACGGTCGACGAGCCGTCCTTTTCGCCTCGCTTGTCGGCACTGGCTGCACCGTCATGATCTTCGGCACCTCTAAGAACCTCGGCACGGCTATCTGCACAAGGCTTGCGATGGGCCTCTTTAACGGCGCCGTCGGGGTCGCGAGAAGCGCGGTGCAGGACGTGACGGACGAGACGAACAGGTCTACCGCGTACACAATCTTGGGCTTGCTGTGGGGAATGGGCGGCATCGTGGGATCGGTTCTTGGCGGAACTCTCGAGCACCCGGTACGCTTCGCACCGTTCCGTCCATCCATTCAGAACCAACGTGTTTCCACCGCAGGTCGAGAAGTACCCTCGCTACTTTGGCGACTCGCAGCGCTTCGTCGAGTACCCCTATCTCCTCCCCTGCCTCGTCGCCGGATCCGTCACCCTCTTCGGCGGCTTCCTTTCGCTTTTCCTCGATCGCAACGGTGGCCAGCGAACAGGCGGCATCCATCTTCCGACGGAGAAGGACGTCGAGGTGGCAGCGAGTCGGCTCAGCAGAGCGAAAGACTGGCTCGCCGCCCGCCTCTCCCCCCTCTTCGCCAGGGTGCCCCGCTTCCCTCGCCGACCGCCCATCCAACTGTCGCAGGGCAGTGGCGCGGTTTTGCCCCACTCTGCCGCCACCGGCGCACCTCTAGCTCTCCCTTCGCCAGCCGAGATTGCCGCAGAGCGCAATTCTCTTGCAGACAGGCGCGCCTCTGTCCGACAGTATGGCTCGGCGTACGGGTACAGCAGCAGTCGTCGACCGAGTCAGTCGGGCTTTGAGCGCGACTCTGGCCTTCGCATCCCTTCCATGCGACGACGGCAGTTCCGCTCCGTCTCGATGGCGACTTCGACTCGCTACGATCCCGACAACGATGTCGACCACTCTTTCGCCGAGCGCCTCCTCCTCGCAAACAACCAGGCTGTCTTCAGCTTGAGTGACGTCTTCCTTGCCAAGGCGGCCGCGGACGACCAGTTCACGGCGATTGAGTACGAAGGATCAGTCTTCGAGCGGGACGACGAGGAGTCGCGTATTGAGGGGATCGAGGAGGACGCGAACTCGGAGTACGGGGACGTTGGTTTCGGCACGGCTCCGCCGTCGATGGAGGATTTGCGCGGCGAAGCAGCTAGGCAGGCCGTGCAGCACGACAAGGACGCGAGCGGAGCGCCCGCAGGCATCCCTCGCCCGACCTCTCCCGTCTCTTCCGCCGCACCTCGCCGCGCCGCCGCGCTTGTCTCGCCCAACCGCGAGCGGGTCGTCTCATATGCGCCTAGTGCACCGCGCCTGCGCCGCTTCTCGAACGCATCCTCCGTCCGCCCCCTGTCCATCTACTCCAATACCGGTCTCGCACCCGAAACGATCGCCTCTTCCGCCGCTCAACTCGTCGCCGCATCCGCTCAGCAGCCGAACGAGTCTGCCTTTGCGCCGATGGCAGGCATCCCCGAGTCTCGCCCCGCTAGCATCGTCGAATACCCCGACGAAGCATCGGACGCAGGGACGGCCGTTCCCGAGCCAGGCCCATCGGCGCTGTTGTGGTCGCTCCCGCTCGCCATGATCTGCCAGTACCTCTGCGTCGGCCTGCACGGGACCGCCTGCGACCAGCTCTTCACTTCCTTTCTCGTGACGCCTCTCGCGAGCGGCGGTCTCGGCTTGACCGCGGACCACTACGCCCTGCTCGTCGCGATTATGTTTTTCTTCTCGATGGTCTGGTGCGTCCACGTTGCCTCTCCTCTTGCCGGCCGTCCTAGCTGACATTCGTTTCTATACAGGCAGTTCAAGTTCTACCCGACTGTCGGTCCTCCGACTGGCCCGCTCAGCCACCTCTCGATGTGCGTTCTGCTTTTTGCGCCTACGTGAGACCGGTGCTGACGACCATATCCGCAGGTTCCGCCTTGGCCTCATCCTCTACGTCCCCGTCTACTTGCTCTTCCCCGAGCTGCGCGGCCTCATCGCGGTGGAGGGCGAGAACGGCCTCGTCTTCCTCGGCATGGTCGTCTTGAGTGCCTTGCGTTACCTCGCCAACGCTTGCGCCTACACGGCCGTCATGGTCTTGATCAACGTCATGACGCCCGCCGAACTCGTCCCCCTCGCGAACGGACTGGCGCAGTCTTGCATCTCGCTTGCTCGCTTCATCGGTGCGGACTCTCCTCGTCAAAGCTGATGGTCCGGCTGACTTTGCATTTTCGCAGGCCCGCTTCTCGGCGGATCCGTGTTCGCCGCGTCGATCGCCGACCCGCAGAACGCGCATCCGGCCGCAGGATTCCGCCTCATCGCCGCCTTCTGCTTCGCCGGCTTCGTCCTGTCGTGGCGGATCAAGTAGTCGAGAGGCGTTCGACCCTTTCCACCGCCTAATTCAGTCGTAGTTTCTCCGTCTTCCATTGCTCGCATATCCTTGCATCAGCTTCACACGCCCCTGCAGCCGTCTCACACATTGTTATGTTGATCCTTTACTCGTACGCGCATCGTTCTCGCCAGCTAATCCATCGATTTCTCACACCTTGGCGACCGAGGAGCTGCATCGAGAGTGTCTGTTTGCACGAAGATCCAGGTACACGGAGAACAGTCGGGCGACATCTATCGGAGGCTGTCTAGCACCAATGCCAGCGTTCTAAACAGCGATGGCGGCCGATGTGCACTCGCTCCACTCGTCGCGCCACTCTTGCTCCCTCCGCTCTGACTCGCCGGTCCCCGCGTCCCGTTCCCGCTCGATGGCGCGCTCCCATTCGATGCGCTGATCCAAGGCGCCGAAAGAGCCGTAGGCGAAGCGCCAACCGCAGGAGTGCCGATGTGTGCGGGTCCGGCGGTGCAGTTGAGCATGCCGAGCTTGAGGAAGTTGTTTGCTGCGCGGAGGATATAGGCGTCGCCTGCGCATGGAGGAGTCAACTGGGGAAGTGGGAGACAAGGCAAGAGAGAACGAACCGTAGACGGCGCCGGTGTTGTTCAGAGGTCTGCGAGGATGCCAGAAGTTAGCGAGAGACCGTTCGGTTGAGGCGGGTATAACACACGGGTCAGCGCGGTTATTGATCGTCGCGTTGCCGAGGATGGACGCGCCGGTCCACCTCGTTGGGTATCGGCTCGTGTTGGTCCCTGAGCTCAGGCCGGTGTTTGCGAAGAGGTCTGTAGCTGGGTGGAACCAGGTGGTCTCGCCGTTTGTGGTCCCTCGTGAAGCCGCAAAGGACAAGAGGAGAATGAGGGCCGTGTCAAAGATGGCGCTGGCGGAAGTGTCGAGGGTCGTTGGTTGTGGGGCGGAGAAGTCCCAGGGAAACGGCGTTACTGGGTTGCCATATTGCCAGGCTGGTCCCCCGGCCGTTGCGTTTAGAGCGAACTCCTGGATGAGGTGCAAACACTCGGTCAGGAAGTGCGCAGCCAGACAATGTACGATGATAGACAAGGGCGTACCGCCATTCTGACCGCCGTGTCGTAGTAAGCGCTGATACCCGTCGCATTGTACATAAGCGCAAAGCCGAGAGTTCCCCATGCATGCCCCCTCGTCCAGGTCGACTCGTTCGAGTAGCCTTGGGCGGTTCCCTTCCACAGAACCTGCCCGTTCGTCGGGTCGTAGTTGACGACCTGGTACGAGGAGCCGTCTGGTCGGATCTGGTTCTGCATCGTCTTGTTGGCATGCGAGGTGGCTATGTCGCGGTAGGTCGAGTTGCCCGAGAGGTCGGCCGCGGTGAGCAGGAGCTGGAGGTTCATCATGCTGCGAGAAAGCGAGAGTCAGCAATACCCCCGAGCAGCCAGCCCATGTTTGACACGTACTTGTCGATGATCTGCATGGGTGCTGGTCAGCGAACTTGTCAGCCGGCGCGAAAGCGGAGAAACCGACGCACAACCTCAAAGTCTCCCTCGCCACGATCCCAGCTCTTCGTACAGCCGACCGCGCTCGAGTATCGGCTCGCCAGATACTGTGCGTTGCTGAGCAGGGCGATTTTGGCTGTCTCGTTCGCAGGGTCGATTCGCAACTCATGCATCATGGGTGCCGAATTGAAGCCCACGTCGTGCGCCCAGGACGCCAGGACATCCTGCGACGGGTTGTACAGCCCGTTTGACCACGTTCGCGCGAGCGAAAGCCAGTCTGTCGTGTCGCCATCATTCGGACACAGCGTAGAGAATCGCTCGTGCAAGAGGTAGAGTTGGTCGGCTAGGAACGCGGACGTCCAGTCGCTCACCGGCTTGTACACCCACTGACTCGGGTTCGCTGAGTTGGTGTACTCTGGCCATTGCGCAGGGTTCGACGAGGACTGCGCCGTCCCGAGGACCTTGTTGTTCGCTTCGGACGAGTACAGCGGCGCGACAAGCTCTGTCCAGTATGCGGTCCTGCTTCGCTGCGTCAGACCTCGGCCTTTAGGTAGCACTGAGCACGCCAGCAGCCCAACCAGAGCGAAACCGGGCATGCCGAGTGAGCAGTCGTTGGTCAAGGGAGGGGTCTCGTGGGTCTACCCTTGTCTACTCGCTCTATCTCGCTCGATTCGCCGTTGTGCAAGCTTGTGACTGGTCTTCGATTGCTTAAGACTCGCTCTGCACCCAGTCGCGCCACCAACAACTCGCATTGCGACCTGCACTCTCTCATCTCCTCGCTCTCAGCCTCGCCGCGATGAGCGATCTCCAGGCCTACCTGGCGGCCAAGTACATGTCTGGCCCAAAAGCCGACGCCATACTCGACCGCTCAGAGGACGGCAAGCGCCGCAAGAGGAAGCGCAGGATCGAGGCGGCGCCATCGGTTGGGAGTGGCAGCGGGGTAGGGTTGGTCATTGCAGATGAAGACAGCGTTTGGAGTGCGCAAGAGAACGAGGATGAGGAGTACAAGCCAGGTAAGTGGCGTCGCTCTCGCTTCTTCGAGTCCACGCTGACTTCGACTCTCGCTCACAGTTGTCGAGGAAAGACGAGGCCAGTTCAAGGCAAAGGCAAAGAGCGAGTCGTGGGCTACGATCCGAGAAGCCGACCCTTCCCTACGACCGCCCTCTCCCACCCCCGAACCCGAAGACGAGGCGCCCGCAATCGCAGGAGTCACGGTCGAGACAGCACCTAGAGGCGGGTTACAGACGGCTGCCGACTTGCGCGCCGAACAAGATCGCAAAGCTACCGAGCGGGAACGAAAGCGGCGGAAGGCGGAGAAGGAGGAGGCGCGGCGGATGGCTGAAGCGCGAGCGAGAGGCGAGAACGTTGACGAGGCGGACCCCAATGCGACGGTCTACCGCGATGCGACAGGACGGCGCATTGACATGAACTTGCTCAAGGCGGAGGAGGCGCAGAAGAAGCGCGAGGAGCTCGAGAAGCAGATGGCAAAGATGGAATGGGGCAAGGGGTTGGTCCAGAAGAGCGAGAAGGAGCGGCGGGCGGAGGAGGCGGAGAAGCTCAGGAACATGTCATTCGCGAGGTGCGTTGCACGTCCCGGCCAGCGCCATCGAACTCACAATTGACGCACTCTATGCAGGCACGCCGACGACGCCGAGATGAACGAGGAGATGCGTGAGACGGAGCGGTGGAACGACCCGGCTGCGGCCTTTCTCACGGTGCGTGACGTCTCGCGCGCTGCGACTGCATGCTGTACTGACAAGACTGGGCCTCTCGCAGAAGAAGAAAGAAAGGAAGACCAAGGGCCCGAAGTTCCCGACGTACCAAGGCCCGCCTCCTCCGCCGAACCGCTTCAACATCCCGCCTGGGTACCGATGGGACGGTGTCGATCGCAGCAACGGGTTTGAGAAGCGGCTGATGGAGAGGCAGAACGCGAGTGGCGTCTTCAAGGCCGCGAGTCAGGCTTGGTCGATGGAGGACATGTAGCTGGTCGCTGAATGGGCGCTTCCGTTTCGCACGGTGATAGCACAATGGAAATGGACCAGTCGAGCGCTCCTGCAAGCAGAACTCTCGCAAGCTCTATCTTCGAGGGCGGCGATAAAGTAGATTCAGGTTTGCCAACTCCATCCTCTGCGCTGCTACGCCCACATCCCCTGCCACTCTAGCGTAATGACCTCCTTCTTCCCGCCGCCACGACTCGCAATGACATCCTCTGTGAAGCTCGACTTCCTGACGAACCCGCACCGCTCCTGCGTCTTGAGACTGGCGGGGTTCGTCGCGAACGCTGCACCGTATATCCGCTTTGCTCGAAGATAGGGCACATAGTAGCCCTCGACGAGCGAGCGGAGGAGGTGCGCCATGAGACCTTTACCGTGGTAAGTCGGGTCGAGGAAGAACCCGTACGACCAAGCGAGAGTCGGATCGCCCGCCTCCTTCGCCGCATTCTCATCGGTGAGCTTCTTGCGCTCGTCTGCGTCGGGAACGTCTTCGAATGCCCAGCGGCACAGGCCAAAGTCACCGACCCACTCGCCCGTATCGGCTCTCCGCACGTTGCCCAATGGCCAGTCACCAACGACCCAGTTGTCCACCTTCTCACCCTTCAACGCCTGTTCCGCCTTCGGCCCAAGGACCTCATTGAACACCTTCTCCGCCTCTATGCGCCTCATTTCGCTCCACCCGTGCGCATCGGTTTCGGAGTAGGGATAGGGCGGTCCGACGAGTTGGTAGGCAACTTGCGGGTCGTTCAACGTCCGCATCACGGAGGGGATGTCGGTTGGTCGATAAGGAGTCACCATCAGCGGCGGAGAGTTGGTGTGAGTAGGGAGAGGGAAATAAGGTTCGAGGAAGGAGTCACGGTGGCCAGGTTTCGCGTCGGCGATGGCAACGGTGCGGAAGCGGAAGGGCGTGTAGGACGAGATCACGTCGCATTGTGCGGGCGTCAGCGTGAGAGAGAGGTATTGTGCGTGAGAGGGAGGGAGAGGTGGGTTGTCGACAGAAGACATGGCGGCGCGCTAGTCGAGTCGGTGCGTTTGTAAAAGTAAGAGAAAGAGCGACCAAACCTGTGCCCTCTGCCTGGAAGCGAGTCAACCCTGAAAACCACGCGGGTCCGTCGCCCGAGAGTCAAGTGTCACAGGAGCAATGACGGGAAGCGAATGGTGAAATCAGTCAAGCATGGCGTTTCAAGCGAGCTGCACTAGCGAATACAGCGGCGAAGTGGCTCGAGTGGGCGGAGGCAAAGGAGCGAGTCTCTCGCAGAGGGTGACTATGGTAGTAAGAGAAATATTCCCTGAACGTTACAGCGAGTTCTCGTCCATCCAGTCCATCACCTTCTGCCAGTCAGCCGCATTCCGCTCGCCTGATAACCGCCGGACAAGCGCATCTTCCTCGTCCTCCCCTTTCTGCGGCCCGAAAACCCTCACAAGCCGGTGCTCCTTGCCTATCTCCTGCTCCGCACTCTCCATGACAGCAATGGGGAACCCTGGTTCGTAGTTGAAATCGTCAAGGGGTTTGGGGAAGAAGCGAGGGAGGAGTTCGTGTGCCGAGGAAGGGTTGACAGGGTCGACGAGGCAGAGTCCCGAGAGAGGGTGCGAGGAGACGTATTGCTCGGCGAGTAGGGAGCTTCCTGACGCGGCGAAGAGGAGGGGAGGAAAGGGGGACGAGGCGGAGGGGTCGCGGAGGAGACGGACGAGTTCTGCGAAGAAGCCAAGTCGCGGTCAGCGTGTCCAGCGAGGTCGTAAAGAAGTGGTACGCGACTCACCTGACTCCAGTCCGTCAAGAGTTGGAGAAGAAGCACTGGCTGGGTCGACTTCAAGGAGGAGAGACGAGTACCCTCGAGCGGCGAAGCGAGAGATCCAGTCGTCCCAGCCCCTGTGCGAATCCAGCAAGCAGAGCAGCGTCAAGACACAGTTTCCAGCAGGACTGAAGGCGTGCGCACTGAAGAAGGGTGGAGGAGAATCCCTTGACCGCGACGAAAGCGAGAGGGAGAGCAAGGTGTCGAGACGAGGAAGGAGTAACGGCGCGGATAGACGAGGCGGAGCGTGCTAGTCGTCGAGACAGTTGCACTGATCTGCTTGAGCACCTGAACAGCATCTTTCCCTTGTCTGGCGGGACACGGACGAGAACAAGGGACCCCCTCGCTCCTCTCCTTCACCCAACACACTCACCACTCGCCAAAGAGGTGCATGCGACCCACTAGCAGCACGCGGCGACCACACAGAACTCACCCATGCCGTCCACTCGCAGCTCCATGTCCTCGCGCGTCTCCACGCATTCCCCGTCGCGACCAGTCCAGACTCAACGCACACAGCACCCGCGCTCGCAGCAGCCAACTCGCATGAGACACGCACACAACGCCCCTGGTATCATCATCCTGCCGCAAGCCAAGCTCGGTGAGTCGGGGCCGTCGTCGGCCTCGTCTGCCTCGCCGTCTCGCCACTCGTCCCCGCGCTCGACTCCTCCCTCGTCAATCGACAAGCCAGTTCCGACGGTCGAGCAGGGCGAAGGGAAGAGGCGCAGGAGGACGAAGGTGAACCGTGCAGAGACACCGCTCAAGGCAGAGGCCGTCCTCGCCGAGGCGCTGGCGGACGCTCCCGAACAGGCTGCCAACGCGAGCGACAACTTGGACAGTGCTGGAGCTGCTGCCACTGTGACGCCTTCGAAGTCCTCACGCCGTCGCAGGGGCCGGGCGAACCGCCAGCCGAGTCCTCCCTTGCCGGACGCCCCTGGTCTCGATCAGCCTGCTCCCTCCTTCCCGTCGACCACTCCTCCCCGTTCAGACTTTGCCGCCCTCGCTGGACACTCGCGTTCTGTCCCTCCCGACCCTCTCTCCGTCCGCCAGCACCAGCACTCGCTTGCGGATGCATGGGACATGCCGGCTGTCCCTCAACAGTCTGCCGACAAGCCGAAGGAGAGCCTCTCGTGGCAGCAAGAGCTCCTCCGTAGAGGCTCGCTCGGCAGTCACTCGCGCAACGGCAGTACCGGCAAGGTTGGCGACTCGCCCGCCGCCCGCGCCCGCTCTCGCACCGCCAAAGCCACCGCGAACCCTCAGCCCGCTTCGAACACTATCATCAAGTCTCGCCCACCGCTCACTACGTCCGTCTCCGACTTTGGCGAGTCGTCGAACCCTGCGCTAAATTGGCAGCAAGAGATACTCCTCCGCACCGACGATGCCCAGCTCGTCCAGCAGCAATCTTCGTCCGCGAACGCCTCGTCAACCTTGACGCCCGTCCGCCAGCGCCGCAACCAGATCAAAGATAGCATCACTTTCGGCCTCGCTGGTCTTGACTTGAGCGAGGACGACACAGACGTCTTTGGCTCATCCGCCTCAACCCCGCTTCGCCAGCAGCAGCAGCAGCAGCGTCCGCGCGCTCAGCAGCATGCGCCTGTACTCCCGACAGCCTCAACGGGCTACTCGACGCCTGTCAAGGTCGTTCCCGAGGCTCGATACGCCGGACCGACGTTCCACAACTCGCCTGCGCCGAGCTCGCTGCCTGTCCCGTCATTCCTCTTGCGACGCAAGGCCGAGGGCGTCGCGATCTAGGCGAATCCTGTTTGCTTCCGAGTGTCTCGTTTCTCGTACGTCCTGCTGTCGACAGTTCTTGCGGGACGAGACTGACAGAGCCTTCCCTCGCAGGTGGCTCGTCGCCATCTCCTTCCGCCTCGCTTCGATACCGACTTGTGTCCATACCCTCTTCCCCCTCCGTCGGATATCCCTCATCGCCCCCGTCTTGTCGTCACATCAGCATCGGCCACCTTGTTTCGCCAGATCAGCAGCATCTTCCGCACCGCACCGCACGCACGGCTGCGGCCACGCCACGCCTCGCCTTTCACGCACGCATGCACAACTTCGATCGTGTCTCTCATCGCACTCGCCATGTTGTCCTTCGGTCACATCATCCATTCGTGCATCCGCTACGCCCGGCGTCCCTGTCTGTTGTCGTCCTTCGGTACCTTCGGCCGTTCGCCTCGAGATGTTCGGTTCCGCTTGTTGACACGACTCGATTGGAGGCGATGGAGTGTCATTCCGACCATCTCGTCGCCCACCAACTGTATTTCCCGCCGGCCGACTCGACTTTAGACGCCAGCTTTCCTCGCCTCTCCCGTCGCCTTCCATGTTGTCCTTTCACTCCACCCCGCCTCCGCTTGTTGTCTGGAGTCAGGGGACGGCCGCTGGCCAGCTATATCTCGCCTGGACGCAGGCTCCCCTCTCCATCGTTTTGTTCCCCCTTTCCCCTTTCCCCTTCCTCCTCCTCCATTCCTTCTTTCTTCCCTCCGCGTCTTCACTCGCTTGTTCACTCTCTCCGCCGTTCTTTCCCTTTTACCTGTACCCCTTCCCGTTGCCATGATAAGCCTGCTCAACCAGGCGCCTTTTCCTCAGTGCGCGGCGAGATCCGGCTTGTTTCCCACGCGAGCTGCCGCTGCGACTGAACCTCTTTCTGGCACGCTCTGTCTGCGCTGATCATTTCCTTCGTCGCAGGGTTCTCGATCATCGTGCTTTCAAACGTTTCTTGCTCGTTTGCGCTGGTCTGCTGCTTGCTAGACGACATGGGACGACCAACGCTACGAGTGGCTTGCGTCCAGTTCGACCCGGTATTCAAGAAGAAGGCGCAGAACGTCGCAAAAGTAGACCAGCTGATTGCAGGGTGAGGACGGGTTCCCAAGGTCACCGAGAGTTGAGTGGGCATGGCTGAACCTGCTACTCGTATGCAGGATTCAGCCTGGCACGCTCGACCTGCTCGTCCTGCCCGAGATGGCCTTCACCGGTGCGTCCATGCCTCCGCCTCCCTCGTCGTTGTCCTCGGCTAACAAGTCACGGGTCGCAGGCTATTGCTTCTCGTCGAGGGAGGACATTGCGCCGTATGTGGAGGAGCTGAAGACGGGATCGACGTTTCGCTGGGCGAGGAAGACGGGTGCGTGCGGAGGATTCGCTCCGTCAAGGAGCAGGGAGATGGACTAATCGCTCGTCCAGTACAGCCCGTAAACTCGGCTGCTACGTCGTTGTAGGGCTACCCACTGTCGAGCCTCTCCCGCTCGCAACGCCAGAATCGTTCGCCGAAACCTCCTCCGCCCCTCTACCCCTCGACCTTTACTACAACTCGCTCTTTGTCGTCTCGCCTTCGGGCAGTCTCGCCCACTCGTACAACAAGACGCATCTGTACGGCGGCTTGTTGAACGACGCAGTCGACTACCTCTGGGCAACTCCCGGCGCAGGTTTCTCCACCGTTGACTTGCCCTTTCCCCCATCTTCGCCCTGCGCACAAGCAAGAAAGACCTTCCGACTCGCCCCAGCAATCTGCATGGACCTCAACCCACCTCGCTTCGACGCGCCGTTCGACAAGTTCGAGTTTGGCGAGTTTGCGGCGAGGGAGAAGGTGGATGTCCTGGTCGTGTCGATGTCTTGGCTCGACTCGGAGCCGCCTCTCGAGCAGACTGAGGAAGAGAGCAAGGAGGAGAAGGCTGACTGGGAGGAGACGAGCCAGGTCATGAGCTATTGGGTGCTGAGGCTGAATCCGCTGCTCCGGAGCGGCGCGGCGGTCGTCTGCGCGAACAGGATTGGGCGGGAAGGAGGTGCGTCTGCACTCGCTACAGCTCATCGTATTGAGCTGACCTGAATGCACACGCAGACACCGTCTTCACCGGCTCCAGCGCGGTCATCGAGCTAGGAGACCGACCATCCGTCGTCGCGCACGCCAGCAAGCGGAAAGAAGAGGTCATCTTCGCTCAAGTGAGACTTCCGCAACGAGAGTGACACTCCGCTTCCTTCTCCTTCTGTATGTAGCGCTTTGATAGCGTCATGTCTCCTACTTGTTGCAACTCCTCGTTCCGCTTTCTACGAGATCGTCAAGATGATCTTGCCAATGTTCTTGGCCTGTGACAAGCGCCGTCAGCGTCAAGCGGAGAGTGGGCGCAGAAGAAGCGAGATTTACCTGCTCCATCTCCTCGTGAGCTGCTGCGACGTCCTTCCAGTCGTAGACCTGCGGCACATTCGTTCATTACCAGCACAGCGATGCGACAGCGGACAACTTACCTTGTGAATGACGAGGTCGAGCCCCTCGTCGCCCTTGCAGCGCGCAAAAACCTTGTCAAGCGCCTTCTTCGAGAAGTCTTGGAGGAGGTTCGTCTGGTACTCGAGCGAGCGAGAGCGAAGAGTCGTTCCTGCATTACGATCGTCAGTACGTGTCGAGTGAAGGGAAGAAAACTGCCGCGTGCCCTCGATCCGAACCCGCTTGTACAGGATCTGGCTCAAGTCGGTCGGACCCTCCGTCTTCGCTCCACCCATTAATCCAAGCATGACCATCCTCCCGTCCCTTGCAAGCGATTTGAGATTCTTCTCCCAGTAGCTCGCGCCGATAAAGTCGACGAGGACATCAACGCCCACGTCTTGCGTGAGCTTGAGAACTTCGGTTGGGAAGTCCTGCGTCTTGTAGTTGATGCCTTTCGCGCCGTGCTGCGCGACGAAAGAGACTTTCTCGTCGGTACCGGCGGTGGCGATGACCATGCCACTGCGGGAGGAAATGCGTCATTTGCGAAGAGCGAGACGATTCGAGGAGGCAAGACACACGCTCCAAACGACTTTGCCAGCTGAATCGCGGCCAACCCCACGCCCGACGCCCCCGCATGGATCAACACTTTGGCGCCCTCCTTCATCTCGGAAATGACGAACAACGCCTGCCACGCTGTGAGCCAGTTCTCGGGAACGGCGGCGGCCTGTTCCCACGAGACGTGGTCCGGCTTGCGAGTGCACATTCCGGCTGGAACGGAAATGTATTCGGCGTAGGCACCGCCTGTTGCGAGGCCGAAACTGCAGGATGAGGAGAAGTCAGCGAAAGAGAGGGAAGCCGACGAGGAGGACGAAGCGGACACTGGCTCGTCTTTCTTGAAATCGCTCGTGCCTGGCTCTTCAACTGTGCCGCTGAACTCGACGCCGAGGATCGTGGATGCGCCAGGAGGGAGGGGGTACATGCCACGACCTGTGGAGAGGACGCGAGGTCGGTCTCGGGCCTACGAGTGAGGGACGACGCCGCGGGCGCACGCTGCATGATGTCCATGCGGTTCGCGCCGAACGCCTTGATCTGCCAGATTCGACAAGCTCGTCAGCGTGCGCTCGCAGGCGGCAGAGGACGTCGGATCGCACCTTGACAATGATCCGGTCGACGCCTTCCTTGAGGGTCGGGCGCTCCGCCTCGCCGATGTAGAGGTCCTGCGCCGAGTCGCTCTTACCGTTCTTGATCAACACTGCGCGCATCTGTGCCATGGTGGAGGTGGGAGAGTGACGAAGCCGGCAGGTGAGCGGTGAGCAGCGAGTCCGAGGGTGAGGTCCGGACTTGCGAACGGGACTGGCTTGCGTCCATGAGGACTGAGAGAGTGCTTTGCAAGGCTTTGTACGTCCCGTGTAGCGCTGTGAGAGCGAGAGGTAATGTCAAACGAAGGTGCGATGTCAACGAGGCGAGCGCAAGACTGGCTTGAGCCGGCCCACACCCACCTCGCTCGCGTCCACCCGCTGAAGCGCTTCATCTGGCTGTTGCCACGCGTTGTAGACACGCTCAGTGCCGTCTCAGCCGAAGCGCAGCCCGCCAGACGCTGTTGCTGCCGCATCACCGCTTCGCTCATCGACCCGCACCTCCTCTCGACGATACTCGCCCTCGCAAGGCACGGACTCGTGTGGACGGCCTGTGGCGCGACAGGTGAGCTTTGTGGAATTGCCTGACACGCGCGGCGCCCTCCACGAGATCGTTGCTGATCCGCTTGTCGCGCCATCGCCTCCTCGACCGACTCGACCCTCCGCTCGACTTGACCCGACCCCACCCCCGACTTCGCCAGACAGCCTTGCGACCCACACATGCGGCTCACCCTCGTCCCTCCGAGCGCGTGCCCCATTCCACCGCTCCTCCAGACGCACGTCCTCGATCCGCCGACTCTTCTACCACCACGCTCGCTACGCACGCCGCCCGCCTGGATCAAAGCCAAGAAGGCGCTAAGCGAGGTCGGGCTGCAGTTGCCGAACTATTTGGCGGCGGACAGGGCGCTGTGGTGGCTGGTCGCGGTCAAGGAGGTCGAGTGGAACCTCGAGGAGGAGGAGGTCGTCGTCAATTTTGTCGACGGCGCGGAGGAGCGGTGGGAGCTCGACGGTGGCAGGAGCTTGTCAAATGAGCTCGTGGTTGACAGCGAGGTCGAGGACGGCGTGGCTGCGAGTGCTCCCACGCCGAATGAGCCACATGCCGAGTCTCGCTGGTCGCCCCAGAACGTCCTCACCCGCCTCCGCGAATTCTCGCACGAGCTTCGCTCCGCCTACGAGGACCTCGGCACAGCCTCGGCCCGTGACCCGCTTGCGCCCGATATCTCAAGCGAATCCGACTACCTCCTCCTCATGCAACTGGCGGCGGAACCCGCCAAACAAGTTCCGTTCGAGTGGTCGGACGCCCAGACGCTGTACGAGTACGCGATGGAGGGCTTGATTGACGAGGACGAGCTTGATGCAGACGAGGAAGTCGCGCAGAAGAGGGGCTCGTCGTCGGGACCTTCTCAACCTGGATCCGACGGCGTTGACGGTCCTTCACGCGACTCGCACGGCAAATTGCACTCACGGCTTCGTCCGACTCGCACGAAGGCGGTGACGAGCGGCCAGTCGGACGCAGTTCGACAGCCTCACGACCACCTCTCGACGATCAACCTCCTCTCGACCATCCGTACCTTCCTCCTTAACCTCTTCGCACACACCATCATCCCTCGCCTCCGGCAAACCATGCCTCCAACGTACTCGCTCTGGGTGGCCGATACCACCATCGCCTGGTGCCGCCGCGAAGCCGTCAAGAAGGGCGCTTACGTTGCCGACCTCATCCTCGAGTTGCTCGACGACGATGGCGACGCATTCGATGCGGCACAGGACGACGACGAGTCCATGGACGACATCTTCATCGACGACGACGCGGCGTTGTTGTACGGCAAGGCCAGAGTCGTCCAGGAGCAAGCGGAGGACGAAGCGAAGCACGAACGCCTCGCAACGAACCCGCTTCGCTCAATGATGGACGACTTTGCGCTCCGCAGATGGTGTGAATCGGCGCTTGATAGGCACCGCGCAATGGACGACTTGGAGTCGGACGAGGTGTTGGGGAAGCCGTTGTGGATCAAGCCGGTCGCGCCGTGGGACGTCTCGAAGCCGGCTGATGGCGAGGCGAGCGATCTCGAGGAGTGTAGCGGCGGCACGTACTTCAGCGTCAGCAGCGGATCAACCTCGCCGCGCCGGCTCGCCAGCACGTACCCCTCGCCGCCGACCTCGCCTCCCCTCGTCGACGACATCCCCGTCCTGCCCCGCCCGCATTTCCGCTCTTTCTCGACCTCGACCGACCCAGACGCGACCGACGAAGAAGACGCGACCAGCGACTTCGACTTCCTCCCCGCCTCGACCTCAGCGCATCAGTACCGTCCCGAGTTCTTCCGCCCGGAGGACCTCGTCGGCGAGCAGTTCTTGCCGTCGAGGCTACCAAAGGAGTTGCTTATTGCGACGGGCGAGAGGGGACCGGAGATGGAGGTGCAGCGGAGGAGCATCGTCGAGCTGCTGAACGAGATCGCCGGAGTGAGTGGGTCTTTCTTACCTCCCGTGACACGCGTACGACCCTGACCCGTTGAGCCGAGCGCAGCTGCAGAAAAAGATCTACGACCTTCAGCAGTTCGTCAGCAAGGAGGCGGGAGTGTGGGAAGCGGCGAGGGCGGAAGAGCGAAGTACGTACCTCGTTCCCGAATTTCGAGCGCAGGCTGACTGTCCCCGCCACAGAGGGCAACCCCGCCAAGTCGAGCACGCGTGCGCCTTCGGGCCTTCGCTCGCCTCGCCCCTCCGCAACGTCGCCTCCTCCGCCCAAAAACAGCAACAAGACGATCCCGCTCCGCGCCCAGCCGCTCCGCCACCAGGCCGCCGACCGCCGCCTTTCGTCCGCTCTGCACACCGCGCTCAACGACATCGCGCCGACAGAGCAGGACCGCAACTCGACACTCAAGAAGGTCAGATTGCCCAGGTCGCAGTCCGCTACGCCCAAGCCGAGGAAGCGTCAGAAGTTGAATGTCGAGAACTACAAGCGCGTCCAAGCACTGTCTACGATGGTGCGGGCCGATCCGTCGGAGCAAAAAGATGCGTCGACGAGGAAGAAGAAGCGACAGAGGGAGCGGCATGATGAGGGACGAGGCGGCGCTCTCTCGCCCACCCAGAACGCTCTTCGCCTGCGAGCAGCAATCGATGGGTCGACGCAATGCACAGCGAAGAAGGCGAGGAAGGTCAAGGCCATGAAGCGCGAGCCAGCGAGCGAGAACGTCCTCGCTTCTCCTTTGCCGATCCTGCGCCCTCCGATTCCGCCTGTCCCACGTCGCTCAGTGTCGACCGGAGCGGCCTTCTCGGGCACGACGAGCGACCGCCATCGCACGGTCCTCGAGCTTAGCGAACGGAGGCGACGCTCGCTCTCCGACGCAAGCCACTTCGCGCCAGTCACGCTCCCCTCCCTGCCCGTCTCGGCCGTCCGCACAAACATCAAGGGAGGAGCGAAAGAACAGACGAAAGGCGAAGAGGAGGAGGCGGACGACGAGTTTGAGGAAGTCGAGGTCGGGACCAAGTTTGCTGAGGAGGACGACGATCTGGCTGACTGGGACACGCCGGTTGCCGCGCCGTCGATCGCTTGGGCGAGCTTGCGGGCTCTTCGAGGCGGAGACGAGGCTGGCAAGGAGGAGACGAACGACGAGCCAGTCGAGGCGCCGACCCGCCCTCCTTCGCCAATGCTCCGCCAAGTCAGCCCAACGTGTCCCTCGCCCGTCCGTGCCACCATCCAAGCTCCATCGCCAGCTTCGCCAGCGCCCTTCGAACGCCTCGACTACCAGCTGTACGTCTCGACGACTCCGGTGCGACCTCGCCTCGAGCGGTCCATCCTCCTCACTCCCGCCTCGCCCCGGCTCTTCATCGCGCCAGACCTGCTTCACCCCATTGCTCGCCATCCGACTCAAGCGAATGACAGATCGCCCACTCCGACGACTCGAGCGACTGCGCCCATCCCGTCCTCCGTCCACCTAGCCTCAAACCCGCCAGGTCTCGCGCAGCGCCTCCCCAACACGTTCGCCGCTGCAGCCGAGGAGACTCCCGTGGAGACCGACTTCGACGAGCAAGACAGTATCGAGGTTGGCGAGTTGGCCGGGGGAAGCGGTGGTAGCGAAGAGAAGCTGTGAGATTATGGCGGATTGAGATCGAGATAGGTGCGCCTGCGGCCTGCCCGTAATCCTGTAGGCTACCCGCCGCACAGTGCCAGCCTTGATTCGTCGTCTCCCGCTCCCACATTACTGACTCTCTTCCGTGTCGTCGTCCTCAGCATCGCCCGGCAGTAGCGCCTGTAACCCTACACCGCCTGTCAACGCACGTGTTCGACTTACGGCGCTTTCCTCGAGCAGCTGTACGCGGAGTGGCTGGTGGGACATGGACATTGCTAGCCGTCGCGACCCCTCGAGCTCCTTCCTCGCATCCTCGAAGCGGCGGGTCCATGGCTGTACTGAGTCCGACTTGGGTGGCTCTGGCGCTTTGCTCGGCTCAAATCTTGCCCGAATGCTGGTCTTATTGGTCCCCCAAATACAGTACCTCCAAGCGGAGTCCGCTTGGAAGCTGGGGCCGCTTTTCGATGAGACACCTTTGACAGTGCGTGCTCGCTTTGCGCCCCGAACTGACGGTCCAGGCGTGCGCAGACCATCGAATGCACTTGCGACGACTGCCAAGGCGAGGGCAGCGAGGCGGAGGCAGACGAGCTCGAGCGCGGAAGCAGCCTGAACGACGACGTCATACGGCGGCCGAACGGTTCGTCGAAGAACCGGGGCAACGCTTCTCGAGTGCGGAGGAGCTCGCGCACGACGAAACGGGTGCGCACCCTCGTTTGACGTTCGTTTCGGCCATCTGCACGCACCCGCTCACGCTCTCCTCCTCCTTCCTCCACTTCTCACACTCCGACGCACCAGGTACGCTGCCCTTCCTTCGCCCAGCTGCGCAGATCACTCTGCTCGGAACACAGCAGCTGACCGAGTTGGTCCCGTTTCCCTTCGGCCGCCGACGTCGTCACTCTTCTTCCGCCTCGACAGACAGACAGGCTCTTCTGTGCTCGACGCTCGACCGACTATCTTATTCACCTCTATCGCAACACTCCGTCGCTCTACCCGCACACCATCAGCCATGTCCGGATTCCGCTCCGCCGCTTCGTCCTTCTCGAGCATTCACCGCCCACAGGGCATCAGCTCACCCTGGGACACTCCCGTCGCCACCCCTCACGAATCGCCCGCGACCACTCCAGGCGGCTCGCCCATCCTCAGGGACAGCGACGGCAAGCGTTTGCCCAAGGCTGACGATATCAAGATGATTCTTTCGGATGGTGCGTTCCTTGCGTCTTTCATCCTTGAGCAAGATAGTCAGCTGACGAGCGTGAATGCGCACGCACAGTCGATGGAACCCTCTTCACCGACGCGCACGAGCTCCACCCAACTACCCGCGACGCCATCCGCTACATCCGCCAGACCCGTCCCAACGTGCCTTTCATCCCCGTTACCGGAAAGCAGTTGACGTCGTGCGGCGACCTCGTCAAGGAGCTCGGTATCGAGGACATGCCCGCGGCGTGTATGCACGGCGCAATCATTTACGACAAGGACCGCAAGATTGAGCAGTCCATGTCACTCGACCCGCACTTTGTCCGTGACGTCGCACGATTGATGCGCAAGCACAACAAGTCGACGTTCCTTTACGTCGAGGAATGGAACGCCATGGTCACCAAGGAGGAGAACGGCTCGAAAGACTGGGAGCAGGTCGCTCGTGGCTTTGACCCGGCCGTCCGTGACGAGCGCGAAACCGACTTCATGCAGCGTGTGCTCAAGGGCAGGGAGAAGATCAGCAAGGTGCGTCGAGACTGGCTCTCCTCTGATTCGCCGGAAATCGACCGTCGACTTTCTCCTCCTCGCAGATCTTCCTTCCCATGGACGAGTCTGTCGTCCCCGACATGATCGACCTGATTGAGAAGACCTTCCACAAGGTTCCGTTCAAGATCACCCGCGCCCTTCCCTACATTATCGAGATCGTCGCCGAGGGTGTTGACAAGTCGGCTGCCCTCGCCTTCTTCTGCGCCAAGTTCAACGTCGAACCGAGGAACGTCATCTCGTTCGGTGACGGCGAGAACGAGTGAGTCCCGCCCGAGTCCGCCACTTGTACGAAAGCGAGTCTGACCCTTCTCTCGCGCAGCGTTGGCATGTTTGGCGCATCCGGCTACTCCGTCGCTATGGCGAACGGCATGCCCAAGCCCAAGGCTGTCGCGACATACCAGACCGGCTCGAACAACGAGGGCGGTGTCGGCCAGTTCCTCAACGCCATC
Organism: Rhodotorula sp. ZM1; assembly: GCA_009806315.1. NCBI lineage: Eukaryota > Fungi > Basidiomycota > Microbotryomycetes > Sporidiobolales > Sporidiobolaceae > Rhodotorula > Rhodotorula sp. ZM1. Next base: position 37,592 of record QYSD01000111.1, read on the forward strand.
TTCCGCCCCGACCACACCGAAGGCCCCGACGCACGGCTCAACCCCGACCACCTCTCCATGCTCGACGAGCGGCTCGGCGCCGTCGAGTCACCCCTCGCTGCTGGCGCCTACCCCTAAGATTATCGCATACCCGCTCCTGCCGTTACTTCCCGTTGTGCATATCGCGGCATCTCGCATAGAAGCATAACTCTCGATCGTCGAACTGAACTGGTTTCAACCTCGTCCCCGCTATGATAGAGACGGGAGTGCTACAAATTGGCCGTCCTCATCTTCCGGTTGAATCTCGCGAGGTCCTGGACGAGCGCGCCGAAAGTTGGCGGACTCTGCACGCCGCTGCCGAGCCAGACGGGAAGCTGCGCCTTCTTCGGCGGTTGGGTGTATCGCTCGTCAAGCAGAACGATGGACGCCCAATCGCGGGCGTTGCGAATGGCTCGACCTTGCGAGGGGAAGAAGCGGCAATTAGCAAGGGCTTCTCGCAATAGCGGACCTCGCAGTTCACCAATAGACTGATTGACAGCTCGGAAAGCAAGATTTTGGTCTGTCAAGCGATGGGCGAGGAGGGTCAGCGTCGTGAGTTAGACAGAAGGTCAGCTCACGCACAAAGGACTTGGCCGGGATCAGGCGAGCCAGCCGGGCGCCCGGTTGGTGCTGTTGCCTTGAGGTAGTTCATGCGCTCCTTGAGCTCCGCGGATTGTGTGTTCGGGTAAGGTATACCTGCGAGAAGGTGAGGGTTAGCTTCCGTAGAAAGCTGCATGCCCGAGATTTAGCGAAACCGTACCGCAGACGACGACGCCTGCGTGTAAAAGAGTGTCAGCGCACAGCGGCGTGCTGTTGGGGACTGGTGGAGACGCACATCGAGCCATGTCGTCCGCAAAGTTGATGCCTTCCGACAACTTGGCGCCTACGACTGCGAAGAGGATGCTTCCCTGTCGATGCCACTTCGCAAGCGTCAGCGCAACGAGGATTCAGGCTTGGGATCAGAGCGGACCTTGCCTGAGCCAGCGTTTCCGGCGGCATACTCGCGCAACACGGCGTCGACGCTTGCGCTCGCTTTGGGCTCCCAGAAAGGCTTCGGAGTGCACGCGTCAACTGTTTTCTACTGGGTCAGTCAAGGAAGGGCAGGACGCACCTCCTTCTTGGTGGCGAGGCGCTTGATCAGTCCCGATGTGTGCCAACGAGTCTGCGCCTGGTTGAGGAAGTCATAGGACGGTACGAAGACAACCATGCCTTTCGACACCACGGCAGCGATATTGACGATAGCTTGGCCGAGCTCGTCGAGCTTTGGAAGCGAACGTCAACGCGGAAAAGCGGTCAGGCGGACTGGTGAACGCACCAGCTGCACGTCGCCTCGTCGCTCGTAGGTGAAGCTGAAGGTGACACCAGTCGGGCCCTTCCCGACGGCGTACGTGGAGACGTGGTCGGCTGGGACGACATGACCGCAAGAGAAGGTCGAGAATCGCTCGGTCGGCAAATAAGGGAAGAGCTGCTCGCGGAAGTCGCTCATCTGTCGGGTTCGACCTCGTCAGCATGGCGCGCCCGTTGCGAGACTCAAAGCGTACCGGGGCCATCGTACCGCCTGCCAGAACCACAGAGTGAGCCTCTTCGGCTACGTCTCGGAACGACTCCGACGGCGCGAGAAGCAGGTACTTCATGACAATCTCGACCTTGTCTGACTGCGAGTCCCCATCGCGCTTCGTCTCCTTCGTCAGGAGGACGCGTCCGTCGCGCTCGGCATGGGCAAGCGAGAGGATGAACTGCTGGATCTGGTGAAGCGCGCGAGTTGCGTCTGCTCGAAGAGCTTGTCGACCTGCAAAGAAGCTGTCAGAGTGCAAGCGACGATGGAAACGGCTTTATGCACCTTGCGCCGTCTTCTGCTCGGCAAGACTATCCGAGTAACCACCGATCTGGCGCATAATCGGCAGATCAGCGTGAGCTCAACTAGCAGGAACTGCCGACACACCTTTCGAGCAATCTTCGACTTGGTGAGGTAATCGTTGAGTTTGCGCATGTTGATCTGGTCGAGAGCGCCCGCACCTCCCGCCTCGAACAACCCCGACACCTGCACCATCTCCTCCTTCTTCGTACCCTTGGCCCACTGCTCTGTGAACTCCGACAAGCCTTTCAGCAGTAGCGCGAGCTGTTTGAGGTACGACGCGTTCAGGCCGGTGAAGCGGGAGCGGAACTTCTGGATGTATGTGAGCAGAGCTTGCCGGATCGCGAGGAGTTGACGGGTCGAGATGCTGACGCTGTGAAGCGAGAGGATCGAGTCGATCAGGTTGTGCGCCTCGTCGATGATGACGACGTGGCTTCATTGACGAGGTCAGCGGGCGGCGAGACGGGCGAAACGGCGAGGCTCACTCTTGCAACGAGATGCCGAGTGCCTCTCGCGCCGTCTTCTGCATGAGCATGTTGTACGGCAGCGTGACGACCTCGGCCGTCCGTACAGCCTTTCGTGAGCCGTAGTACGGGCAGGTGTGCGTTTTGCGACCGAGATCCTCAATGTCCTCGATGTCGTGAACCGAGGCCTGCGACAGGAAAGAGTCAGCGCCGCTTCAGTTGAAGATTCAGCGGACGCACAAGAGCTTTATCGCGGAAGTCGTTCAGCTTGGAAGGCTCGTCAAGCGGCGGCAAGTATGGGCAGCGCTCCTTGCCGCTCTTCTGCAACTCAACGCAGAGATCGCCCATCGCATCGTTACTTCCGCCGCTCTTCTTCCGCACGTCGTCATTGATGCAGAGATTCTGGCGAGAGCCGAGTGGGATGAGGCGTATCGGGCGTGAAGGCGTGTCGCCTTCGGGCGAAGAGGAGGGAGGTGTCGGGAGACCTGACGGTTTCGCAGATATCTCGCCAGCGAAGGGCGTCTTTCGTAGCTCGGCGACAAACTGAGAGAGCTGCGAATGCGTGCGAGACGCGAAGTAGATCTGCGAAAGAGAGGGTCAGTCCCAGCGGCGAGACCTCGAAAGAAGGAAGGACTAACTTTGCGGACGTCTGGCTCTTCCTCCTGCTCGGCACGGGACTTGCTTTTGCCCGAAATCCTGTTCAGTGAGTTGTCAGCGCGAGAGGCGACGAGAGAAGGGGAAAGGAATGTACGAAGCCATAAGTGCTCGAACGGCCGGAGAAAGGTTGTCCTCCGCTTCGTCTACATAGGCGATAGCCTCCTTTGCAGTCGGGTCGTCATCGTTTTCGAAGTAAGGCGTAGGGGCGAAGTGCTCGTCTGCCTGCTCTTGTCGTTCGTCGTCCGTCATTTTCTGCGCGGGACGGAACATAAGCCGCTGGAAGACGAGACGAGGCTCAAACGGTGACGGCCGCACCTGCCTCTTCCTCGCCATCGTTCTGCCATTCTCCCCAGCCGCCTTGGCCCTATCCAGCCGCTCCCTCTCGCGAATCTTCTCCAACCTCTCCTCGAGCTCCTCCTCCTGCCTATCCAGCTCCGCCAACTTGGTCTCTATCTCATGCTCAATGACCCACCCCGGCTCGTCCTTGAACGACTCGTTGTCCGCCACAGCGGCCCGGATCGAGGCGACGAGGTTGTGCCGCTCGTGAGCCTTTGCGTCGCGGAGGAAGGACAGGGACGACGAGATGAGCGACAACGACTTGCCCTGCGGGCGTTCCGGTTGGCGTCAGTCCCACACCCTCTCGCGTGCCCAGGAAAGCCCCCGCACCGTTCCTGTGGGCGACTCGATGACCGTAACCTCGCCCGAAGCCATCGCGCGGTACAGGTGATCCATCAACTGCTGCTGCTGCTTGTACGGCGTGAAGGGAAAGCCATAGGTCGGATCTAACGGCTCGAGCATCCCGCCAGGTTCACGAAGCAAGTTGGAGTGAAGTGTGGACGCGAAGAGAGCGAGTTGCGACGCGGAGAGCGACTTCGAGCGACGGCGATGAAGCGAGTGTGTGCGATGCATTGCACAGGAGAGTGTCTGTCTGATGTGACGATGTACGGGAGAAGGTGCAGCAGTGTCTGTTTGCGAAGCTATCGGCGTAACGACGACGAAGGAAAGACTAGGGTAGAGGTATAGTGGAGACAGCGAGGTATTAGTCGAGACAGAGGGTGGTAGAGTGGAGACAGAGATGTGGTCTAGTCGAGACAAGCCCGAGTGAGGGTTGCGGAGTGTTACATTAGCGCCCGGTCGGTCCACTGGTATGCCGCGGCGTAACGTGTAGGCGTCGTAGCTGTGTCGATCCAGGGCGAATGGATGGGCGTGGACAGTTTTGTGCCTTGCGCGGGCGGCGCGACGGTAGTGTACACGGAGAGGGCGGGGCGAGTTGGGCGAATGGTTTGCGGAACTGGCGGAACCGCAAAGTGCGGTTGTGGGTCGGGCTGGTGCTGGTGCTGGTGCATCGGAGGCGGGGCGTAGGCGAAGTAGGAGACAGCAGGAGGACGCGCCGAGAAGACTGGCTGCTGGTACAGTTGCGGGAAATGCTGAGCGTAATCGGTAGGGAAGAACTGCGGACGAGAGCGACGGTCAACGACAGCTCCGAGCTGTACGCAGGAATTCCGACGCACAGTAGTACAATCCGAATACGTCCCGCCGGTCGTCGGAGTCGTCGTCTTGGAAGGGGCCCAACTCATCGTCGAAGCCGAGTCCGACCAACCCTGCTGGTGCGCGGACTCCTTTTGCGCATGCCTGTCGAGGGCGTGGTCAAGGATAACAATTGCGCGAGCGGCCATGCGGGCAAGGACGGGGTCGTAGAAGGGCGAGCGAAGGCTGTTGACAAAGTTGGCGAGTTGATGTCGGAGGGAGCGAGGAAAGGCTGCAGTTGCTGCGGGATGAGAGCGAGTCAGTTTTCGCTGTCTGCTTTTATAGGGAGAGATTGCAAGACCAACCGTGCAGGTCTACAGCTGCATCGATGGCTGCCGCGACGATGCGTAGGAGGACGAGCGGGTTCCCTCGCACTGGCGACCGCCTCATCGACTCGACCATGAGCAACAAATCGCCTGTGGCACGAGCAACGTGTCAGTTCCCCTAGTACTCAGCGATGGCGAGGGGTTCAGCGCACGAAAATGCTTTGCGGCCGCAACGTCTTGTTCGGGGTTCGACAAGCCGATCCGCGCGGCGAAGCGGTAAAGGCGGTTGTACGAGTACCTGGACATAGCCGTTGCGAGCGGTCGGTCCTCGTATCGTCCGATGAACGAGTCGAGTTCGTCAAGCGCATGGAGGACATCGTCGCGCGAGACGGCTCGTCGGCGGACCATCAATCTCGAGACTCGTGCATTGAGCGCTGCGGCGGTGAAGATGACGTTAGGCGAGGAGGGGCTGCTGGGCGTCTCTCCCTCGACAGGTTCGTCGGGGTGACGCGCCGTGATGGCGTCCTCGTCGAAAGGCAGGTAGGTCTTGCCGAGTACGGGTCGGGCCATCGATTCGAAGACGTAGAGCGTCCAGAAGATCCGCCTGCGGTCGTTCTTCTCGGCGGGAGAGAGGTGAGCAGCGACTTCGTCGGGGTCGCGGTGCAGGTTTAGTTCATAGGCCGACGCGACGACGCTCGCGCTGACGGTGAGCGCTTCCTCGAAGTACCGGCAGCCTTCGGCAGACCACCAGGGTAGCAGCAGCGAGAACGCTCGGATACCTTCGACGGTCGGCTTGACGAGGAATTCTGCGAAACGGGCAAGATCAGCGGGACAACCTCGCCGGAAGGGTAGCCCGAAACTCACTGTTCGCGCTCAGCACTCTCCGTCCCGCGTCCGCCCATGTCCGGGCGAGCAACTCCTGCGGCGCTCCGGTCGGCAACGCATCCTGACCCGCCTCGGTCGACCTGTCCAATCCGTACAGTCCCGATGCGCAAGCAATGAGGTACGTTGCCAGCCAGTTCGCTTCCGGCACTCGCCCCGTCGCCCAGAACGTCTCGCATTGCCGCAGGAACGTTGGGGGGTTCAGGAGTCGAAGGATCGAGTTGCCGTCCGCGAGGTAAGCTTCGAGCGCGACATAGGCCTGAGCGCGAGTGGGGAGGACGGCTTGGACTGTTTGACGGTAGTCGTCCGCTGAGAGGGTGTCGTGGAGAGATGCGGGCGTTGGGATGCGGTGGGCGGGAAAGGCGGTGAGGTGACAGGTTCCGACCGCCCGTAGCTGGGCGGAGAGCGCGACGGGGTCGACGCCGAGGACGGGCTCGTCCAGGACGTACTCGTCGGAGAGGAAGGCGCGGACGAGGGCTTTGCACGCCTCGCTCCTCGCACGCTCGTCCATTGTGGGCGAGGGAAGCATGACCGTCTCGACGCTACCGGGAGCGGAGGACGGACGCCGAGGGACGGACGGCGGAGGGGAGGCGGGAACGGGAAGAGAGCATGCCGTCGGCGGCGGCGGGATTGTGTGCGCCCCTGGAAGACCCGGCGTGTTGGCGAGCCCGCGCAAGAGCGCCTCGAGGCGGTCGACTTTGCGCTTGAGCTGGCGCGAAGGGAGATCGTCCAGGTTCTCGCTGCGGGAGATGGAGTCAGAAGTCTGTCGTCGCTAGCGCGAGGAGAGACGATTGCGTGACTCACATCCAGATGAGCGCCTGGAAGGAGCACGCTTCCGGCTCGCCCTGTGAGAGGAGAGCAAGAGGTTCAGCGAACGCAGGGCTAATGGACGCTGGAAGGGACGCACTCGCTTCTGACATCCTTCGCAGCTGTCCAAGAGGGAGAGAAAGATGAGCCCGACGACGCGTGAGAGGCTGGAAGCGACGAACACTCACGCAGGCCCGCTCAACGAACAAACACTCTTGCGCGCGCGGCATTGCCTGTCGAGAGCCCGTCTCAGCGATGGACGCTCCTCACGACGAGCAGGGAAAACGAATCGCACAGGCAGGCGACTGCCCCTCTGCCAGCCTTGCGCGAGTCAGACTCGCTCGTGCGCTGTCGGGAGCGGCTCGGGTGATACTCGTCGTCGTCGCCTCGCTGAGCCCGCTTGGCCATGGGAGCGGAGGAAGCACGTCGGTCGCCGCAACGCGCGACCACACGACGAGCGACAGGCGCGCGAACAAGGAGCCAGCCGAGCGGGCAGAGCCGCACAGGGATTCATGCGCGCGATGGTGCCTGGTCCGTTGTGCCGGCCGACGAAGCGAGCAATCGACCTCGAACATGAGAACACGTCCTCCTCGCTCTCTCCTGAAGAAGCCCCTCCTGCCACTCACCTCCTCCTCCTCCCTGCACATACAACGACCGCGCATTCCACAGCGGTGGGTCGCATGTCTAGTCTTTCTCGTCTGGTCAGGGACTGAAAGGGAACGAGCGTGCGCTATTTCGGACGGTGGAACCCCGCCGAGCCGCCACGATTACGTCGCACCGCCTCGTCTGACCATGGCGAGCGGACCTGTCTGTGCCTCCGAAGCGTCGAGAACCGAGGCGCAACCGGTGCGGTACCGTACTTCGCACCGGCTTAAAACGATGGATTCTTGCTCGCTCGGGCGAGAGAACGGACCATGGGAGGGGATGCAGGCTTTGCGTGTTCCGTGCACAAGACGCGACTACGTCCAAAGGGTTTGCACCACGAGAACTGATCAGGCAGACGCTGGCGCCGTCTCGGAAGACGCCGACGCCTTGCTTGACTCGACGGCGACAGCGAGGAGGTCGTGATAGTGCTGCCACACCTGGACGATCTGCGCGCACGTTCTTTCGCGTCATGAGCACTCGAGAGCAGCGGGACGGCAAGCATACGCACCTCGCGCTGCCTCGCAGCCGTCGTATCCGCAAAGTCCTCGAGCGCCTTCTTAAAGTCGTCGACTTTCTCCTTCTCGAACCGCGCCATCTCGGCCTTCGTGAGCTTCGAGACGTCGTCAAAGTCGTGCCGGGCGTCGAGCATCTTGCGCTCAGCCTGGTTCCCAAAGACGAGCCGTAAGCCTCCGTCCTGCTCGGCGGAGGAAGGGCGACGCATCGGGCGGGCGTGAGCGCGACAGGACGGCCACACCTCACACCCCCGCTCGACGCACGCGAGTAAAGGAAGGACAGCGGAACGTACATCGGAGATCTCGGCGACCGACAGGTTCAGCAGCTCCGAGTGCGTTCGGCCCGTCCGCTTGGCCTTCTCGTGCGCCGACTGGATCTTGCGCAAGTTGGCCTCGGCCACCTGCCAAGTGTTGTACGCCTTGATGCGAGCTCCGAAGACGCCCTACGCGCGTGACTTGTCAGCCTCGCCCGGACCTCTTTCGAGCGAGGAGGAAGTGCAACCCACCCTCGCGCTGGTGCAGAGCCGAGCATAGCTCTCCGCGACGCTGATCAAGCCACCAATTTGCTCGTCGTGCGCGCTTTGCGCCTCCGCCAAGTCGTACACCTTTTTCTGAACCGATGCCGCCTCGTCCAAGAGCTTGCGTAGCGAGGACGACAAGTCGCACTGTGCGAGAGCAATGAAGGCCGACTGAAGCTCCGCAACGGAGGCCTGGAGAGTCGAGCGGGCTTTGGCGGCGGCGGCGAGGGCTGTGATGAGCGACCGCAGCTGCGTCTCGAACGCTTCGAGCTGCTGACGCTTCAGGTCGAAGTACTGCCGAGCAAGAGGTTAGCGCGCGACGACGAAAAATTGTCTGGACGCGAGACTCGCCTCGTCAAACTCGACAAACTTTGATCCCGAGATGCTGCTGCTTAAACTCGCGAGCAGACCCTTGTTGTCGGCGCTCGTGTCAATCTTGCGCTGCTTGATCTGTCGAAATCGCTCACGTCAGCTTACTCGTCCCCAAACCGGATAGGAAAGGACTGACATCGACATCGAACGAATCGCTCTCAAGGAAAAGTCGCAGGTCGGGGTCGCCAACGAGCATTGGGTGCGAGACGATCTTGTTGAGTGCGTTCTGCAGACCGAGTCGGCGGTTCTCGACAAACTCGGAGCCGAATCGACCTGTCAGACCTGAATCAGCGAGAGAGAGAGAGAGAGGCGGAAAAACTGGGAGCGAACGCACCGATTGCGTGCTTCTCTGGCATGCCGGGAACGATGACGCCCGGATTGTTCTGCGTGAGCGCCTCGTACAGCCAGACAAAGTGGCTGTACCGACGGAGGACCGAGAAGTCGTTCTTGCGGTACGCGGGTGACGTAGTCTGGCAGAGATAGGCCGTGAGCTCGATGCGCGTGTAGCTAGCAGACGGAACTCACCCTCGTGCGGACGGTGTAGACCGTATGCTGCGTCGCCGGGTTGTAGCCGACCTTCTGAGGGTCGCCGACGGTAATGATGAACGTCGGGCCGAGCGAGCCGCCAAGCTGCGTACTTCGAGGCGAGCCCTGCACAGAAGGCGTCTGCGTCGGAAGCGGAGGAAGCGGTGCCGCACCCTTGCGCTCGCTTCGCACGCCGTCGCCAACTCCAATAGTCCGCTCCGTCGCAGGCGTACTTACGCCAGTCGTGTCTGTCTCTGCATCCTCCGCATCACCCACCTCGACGCTGCGGCTGTACGTCCCTCGCACGCTGTCCGCATCGTCGCCAGCGCCGAACCCGCCGTCATCGCTCGAGCCGTTGAAGGAGCGGAACCCTCGCGAGCCAGAGTCAATGTAAGACGGTCGCCGGCTTAGGTCGGAAGGTTCGGGAGACGCAGATGTGGACGTCTCCTCGCTGAAGATATACTGCGAATAGGCCGAAGCGGAAGTAGTCGACACTGGAGGTTCCGCTTTTGCTGCCGCTTCTTCCGATGCAGACGTCGCCTCCTCTGGCGTGGACTGATGGATCTTGAACCCTGCAAGCTGCTCGTCGATTCCTTCGACAGGCTTGTTGGCAGGCCAAGCCGCCTTCATCCGCTCGCCATCCTCACGAGGCGTGTCGCCCGCCTCGAGCGGGCTGACCATCGATTCGTACGGGACGCTGACGCCCGTGGAGTCTACCGAGCTGGTCGATGGGGCCTCAGAGGCGACGCGTGCAAGTCGGGGAGGAGCGGCCGGCGTGGTGGTAGGTGCAGGGGAAGGCGCGGGCGACGGCGGTAGAGGTGTTTCAAGGGCGGAAGGCTTGACGGCGGGACCGATCGTAGGTTGAGAGGTTGCGAGTAGAGTCGGCTCCTCCGCTGAAGACGCCCCGCCGACGGACGCCGACTTGTCCTCCTCGACCTCCATGCCTAGGAGCGCTGCCAGCGGCTTTGCAACCGGTTTCCGTCCGACCGAGCTTGTCGGAAGGACGCCCTTGCCGCCTAACGCTCCTCCATCGTGTCGATCAGACTTGCGGAAGCTCGGCATGGGCGGCTTCTCGTCGCCGAGTAAGGCGGACAAGTCGGGCTTCTGTCGCGACGGCGATTGAGGAAGGGTTGGCGAAGTCGGAGCGGGTGGGGAGGACGGCGCGAAGCGTGAAGGGAAGGCAGAGTCGGCGTAAGGGTTGTAGGAGAAGCCGGCGGGATCTCCGGGCTGTAGAGCTGGAGGGGGAGGAGGTGCGGGCGTTTCGGGTTCGGGTGCCGCTTCTCGCAGGAAAGTCCGCTCATAAGGTGAGATAGGAGTGGCAGGTGGAGGTGACACGGAGACTGCTGTAGAAATTGGCGGAGACAGCTCCTTCGCAGGTGCAGGCGGTGAGTAAGGTGCAGGGGGGGAGTAGGGCGCTGGCGGCGAGAAAGGCGGTTGTTCCGGCTCGACATACTGCGGCGCTTCGATCGTGGGCGATACGAGCGGTCGACGCTCTAGTCGAGGAGAATGGAAGGGTGATTGTGTCGATGCCGGCTGAACGGGCGGGAGATGGGAGGAGGACGAAGCAAGGTCGGCGAAAGGATTGGAGGCGAGGTCGTCATCGCCAGCCTCGCCGAATGCCGAGTAGGTCGAGCCAATGCCATACATCGAACTGCTCGTGTTCGTGATACTACCAAACCCGTGACTGTCCTGTTGGAACCCCTCCATGATTCCCCAACTGATGAGGCGAGACGGGGGCGAGTCTGCGGGGACGGGCGGTTAAAGAGGCATGTGTGTGCCAGCTGGAAACTCTGCACGCACCGTCAGACCTTTCTCCAGCTCGTGCAGGCGTTGAGAGCTGCGAGATCGAGGAGGAGGTGGGGGCGGCGAAGGGTCAGGAGCGAGATGGGCGAGGCAGGTCGGTATGTACGGCGTGTTCGCAAAACTGGCAGTGCAGAGCAAGCTAGGTCTGGCGAAGACAGGCAGACGAAGACCAGAGGAGAGACCCTCATTGCCTCGTCGGCGACCACTCACTTGGTTTGGCGCGCACAGGTGGAGCAGCTTGGGAGGGCGTCGCAGGCGATTAGGCAGTCTCTCACACTGCCCGAGGCT